>NC_069470.1:1184427-1212744 GCF_026875155.1 Cherax quadricarinatus | reverse complement strand
CTGCTGAACACTCTAACACTACATTTTTAAACCTACCCCATACCTCTTCGACCCCATTGCCTATGCTCTCATTAGCCCATCTATCCTCCAATAGCTGTTTATATCTTACCTAACTGCCTCCTCTTTAGTTTAATAAACCTTCACCTCTCTCTTCCCTGATGCTTCTATTCTCCTTGTATCCCATCTACCTTTTACTCTCAGTGTAGCTACAACTAGAAAGTGATCTGATATATCTGTGGCCCCTCTATAAACATGTACATCCTGAAGTCTACTCAACAGTCTTTTATCTACCAATACATAATCCAACAAACTACTGTTTGGAAGCTCCATGAAAATTAAGGTCTCAAAAAATGGAACCCACTAACTGAGTATGCAGAAAGCTCTTTATCATCCAATTGCTCTAGAATTCTTGTTAAAAATATCTCCTAAACTTCATGTAATTTTTGCTTTAAATGATTAACCCGTAAACTGTCCAAATGTATATATACATTTTTTCAACATTTGATAGTATGTAAAAAAACGTAGCTCTTCTTTTTTTTCTTTTTTTTACATTTGAAAACGTGTAAAAAAACTTTGATTTCATTTTTTTTGTTATATTTGAAAATATTAAAACAAAAAAAAACGTAATCTACTTTTGGAGCACTACACATGTGAACGTAGATCTGCTTGGACCGTTTACGGGTTAAATAATTGTAGCCTGTTTACCTGACCTAACAAACATTTATGCTCCTGTACTAGTGTCACCACCTATTTTGCCTGCTGCCTAAATGTTGAGTTTTGTAAAACCGACTACCAGTTTTAACCTACTATCTCCAACGATTTACATATACCAATACATATTAACTCCTTGACAATCCAAACATCACCTATCTCTTGTTCCTTTTTTATCTTTGTGTTTTTTCTATTTGTTTTTTCTTCTTTCAATGCACTGACTGTATCCCATGTTATCAGGCATTTATATGAATTAAAAGTGAAAACAAATGCATATTTATTCAGTGTGTGATGCTTGTGCTGTGTTGCACGTTTCCACAAAATATCTTATATTAGCATTAGCATTATAGAGTTGTATTCTCAAGTTGTAAAGTGAATGATACAATATATAAAAACAACTTATTTCAACATGACTGACAACATCTATGTCCCACATCATAAAAATCTTTGACAGGATTTAAGCAGCAATATCACCAACCACTTGGATACTCATCAATTGCACCGCCCAGGGCAACATGGGTTCAGAGAAGGTTGCTACTGACTCTCACAACTACTAGACCACTATGACATGGTCTTGGATGCACTGGACAACAACCATAATGCACATGCATAAGACAACTTTGTGAAAGCCTTCGACATGTGTGATCATGGCGTAACAGCACACAAAACGAGTGAAAAAGAAGTAATAGGAAAAGTGGGTAGATGACTATAACTTCCTATCAAATAGAACACAAAGTGTAACAGTAAATACAGTAAAGTAAAGTCAGAGGTGGCTACAGTGAAAAGCTCAGTTCCACAAGGCACAGTACTTGCTCCCATCCTGTTCCTCATCCTCAAATCTGACAGATGTAAGCCAGAGCACCATGTCCTTTGGTTACGATACCAGAATTTGCACAACAGTATCATCCTTCGAGGACATTGTAAGCCTCCAAGTGGATGTAAACCAGGTCTTTTCATGATCCTCAGAAAACAATATGAAGTTCATTGAAAACAAATTTCAATTACTCCACTATGGAAAACTTGAGGAAATAAAAATTGGTTTGGAGTACATAAAACAAATTCCAACTCCACAATAGAGCTAAAAAGTTATGTGAAGGACCTGGGAGTGATAATGTCAGAGGATATCACTTTTAATGATCACAATAATGTATGTACATCATCTGCTAGCAAACTGCTATATACAACTGCCCCCTTCAAGGCAGGAGAAATTACAGCTCAGGAGAATATACAGAGAACTTTAATGGTACGTATAAGTACAATAAAGTACCTAAATGACTAGTATTCCCTGGAACACAGGTGAATAAGATCTATGATAATATACACTAAAAGATCATAAGTGTCAGGGGCCCAAGACTGTTCAACTGCCTCCCAGCATAAATAAGGGGGATTACCAACAGACCCCTGACTGTCTTCAAGAAGGTACTAGACAGGCACCTAAAGTAACAGTCCATGACCAGCCGGTCTGTGGGTCCAATGTTGGTCTATGTGCGGCCAACAGTAACAGCCTGGTTGATCAGGCTCTGATCCACCATGAGACTTGGTCATGGACCAGGCTGCAGGAGTGTTGCCCCAGAAACCCCCTCAGGCATAGTGACAGCTTCTAGGCATTGTAAGAGCCACTCGCTGCATAATCCTACGGGTTTAGCGCTTCCCCTTGATTATAATAATAATATTGTAAGAGCCACTGACAACTAAACAACTCAAGGACCACAATGGCAATACTTTGACTTTATTGGGTTATCCTGGGTGATGGTGGTTACGATAATAATTACAATAATATATGGTGTTATGTATGATAATTTATATAAGTGTATTTATGTGTACTTGTAGTACTAGAATAAAAACATACTTGTCCTCCACCAACAGTTATTTAACCCTTTGACTGTCGAAGGGCCAAATCCTGAAGTTGCTTCTGGTGTCGCAAAATATTCGAAAAAAAAAAAATTATTTTTTCTTATGAAAATGTTAAGATTATTTTTCTGATTGTTTTAGTCCCCAAAAAAAAAAATTTCCCATCAGTACTTACCGAGATATAGAGTCCTGAAGTTTGCTGAAATTGATCTGCTGGCGGCAACAGCGGCGACTGCCGCTCACCCGGTAAACTTTTATTTACTTGTATTCGATGGTTTCTTGTTTTTTTCACTATTTTATTTTTTCACATAACTTTTGTGGCCTGTGAGACCAAATTATTGTGCAATGTTCAAATATACACTCTTTGAATGTAACACAATTATAGCAAAAACACTCGTATCATTATAATGTTGCTAAAACTTGTTTACACAAACAAACAATGTAAACAAATGTTTATTACGATTGCTTTATAATATATATACATATGTACAATCACTGGACACTTTATTAGAAGTGCTGCATCTTGTGGAATTCTTTGAAACATGGGTATAAGCACAATGGTGTCTTACACTCCTCACACATAAAACGAGTGTCTCTGCGTTTTTGTTGGCGTTTTGTGGTATGTCCACAGACAAAACACCTCTTCTGAGAATTTTTCTTGGCAGTAGTAGCAGGCAGTGGTATGGGGTAGTGATCACCAGGCCTCAGACGAGAGGACATGTGTTGATAATTTCGTGGGCGCTGGTCTATTGCAGGTGTTGTTTCTTGGTACTTGAATATTATTTGTCTGATGACTGACAAACAAAATTCACCATATTTGGGTTTGTTCTTGGTCTTCAACTTATACATATTATAAGCATTCAGCATGGAAATGTCAAGAAGATGGAAAAAACAGTTTTATGTACCACTTATAACTCTTGCGAACACAGTCAGCAAACCCAATCTGCATGTCACATTTGTCCACTAAGCGCATATTGAGGTTGTAATCCATCACAGCTGCAGGTTTTACAAATAGGTTCTTTGGTCTCTCTATTCTGCTTGCCAGTCTCTACCATTTCGTGTCGGTGAACTGATGTCAGCAGTGTGACATCACGTTTGTCATGCCACCGAAATGCCATGATGTCATTGGCAGCAAACACCTGCACTTCACCTCTACGACTGCCAGCTTCGAACCTAGGCATATGTTTACGACTTCTACGCACTGTGCCACACACATCTGTCATGTTCACTCGCAAGAAATCACTGAGTATAGGGCTTGTGTACCAGTTGTCAGTATATAAAATATGCCCCTTACCAAGATATGGCTCCATCATTGTTCTAACCACATCACCAGAGATACCCAGTAACTTCCTGGTATCTTCCATTGTTTTACGCCAGTGTACACAATTATATCCAAAACCAGACCAGTTTTGCAATCACACAGAACAAATAACTTTATACCAAAGCGTTTCCTCTTGCTTGGTATATCTGCTTGAATGAGAGTCTTCCTTTGAACAAAATCAAAGACTCGTCAATAAAAAAGCTTCCTGAAGGGATAAAAATACATACAGCACTTTTGTTTCAGGTACATAAACACACGTCTGATCTTATATAACCTGTCGCTTCTGTCAGGCCTGGTTTTGTCTGAAAAGTGTAACATACGTAACAGTAACACAAATCTATTCACTGGTATAATGTCACTGAAAGCAGGGGTTGAAATCAGGCGGTCTGTCGCCCAGTATGTGCTGACACTATGCTTATACACATGTGGCATAAGCATTATTGTGGCAAAGAACAGATACATCTCTGCCACAGTTGTGTCCTTCCACTGGTGTAGGCGTGATCTTGGTGAAAGCATAGTGTTTGCCATGGTGTACTCATAGTATGTATTGCTTTCCCTGACAATAATGTCCATCAGGGGGTTTATCGAAGAACAACTGAAAGCATTCCAGTTCAGTGGGATTGTTCCCAAGTGTACATGATGGGCCCTATTCCACTTTGTCCTCCATCAAAGTCATGGGGATTGGGAACAAACTCGTCATCTTGATGCCAATCCCAGATGCGGTCAGCTGGTGCGTTCTGGATATTGTAATGTCGTTGTGGTTGTGCAGGGTTTTGGTTGTGGTTGTGAGAGTGTGGGGTCGGCCGAAGCAGGTTGTAGTTGTGCAGAGTCAGCAGCGTGGGCACTAGCGTGGCCCGCTGCTGGTGTCACATGACTCATGGCACCGTCACTATCACCACCACCGCTGCTGCCTCACTCACATCATTTATACCCATCGTAACAATATCGTCATCTTCACTATCAGGACGTGGTGTAGGGCCACGGGATGTGCTCCGAGATGTACTCCTTCCTCTTGGAAGAGCATATGGCACACTACCAGACCGCATGCGACGTCGTATATACTGCCATTTCCACTGGGGAATATTCACCCTCACTGTCACAACTAGAAGTGCTTTCAATAACCTTGAAATCACTATCACTATCACTTGCACTGCTCACATCTGAGTCTTGTACACGGGCAAATAGTTTCCTCTTTCGTCCTGGTACAGGTGAATATGAACGAGCCGGCCTAGCACCAGAGGTGGATGTGTGGGTCATCTGGGTTTTCATCACTAATTATGTTATCCTGGGTAATTTTCTCGGTCACAACCCGTTTCAAAACCAGGGAATTCACTTTCACTGACACTATCATCACTGTTTGAGCTATCACTTGGGAACAAAAGACCTCCAATCCGCCGAGGAGTGAGGAACTTCTTACCGCGAGGCATGGTGAAAATGGACTACCAAGATGGCGTTCCCACAATGCACCGCTGAGTCCCAGATTTTTTTCACAGGGTGCACACCGACCACTGAGACCCATTCTCTCTCGTGTAGGCCTACCAGCCCTCTCCCGCTCGATTTGAAGCCGCTAGAATTTATGAGTATAGATACGTCAAACATGGTATCTCCCATGACGTACATATACGACCGCGACAGTCAAAGGGTTAAATCCACTGGAAGTAAGTTACTTCGTCTGTGTTTCCTTATCCTGGATAATCTACACACACATTATTATATATGATAATTGTTTTGTAACTGCATTTAGATGTAATTGTACTTAAATACACTTACTTCTTTTTTCTTTCTTTGTTGGGTTTATCAGGGCACCTAACAGCTTAAGCCGTATCGAACCCGGCTTCTCGGCGCTACCAGGAAAAATTGTTGCCCGAGGCTGGCCGATGAGAAAAAAGGAACAAAAGTTCCTCTGTAAATACAGATACAAACTTGAAGTTTCAATTAGATCCGGTGGACGCCCTTGCCAAGCCTCAGCAAGGAGGGACGTCCACACTCCCACCTGAGTTCAGTAACCGGCATCCCACCAAACACAGTTAAAAAATTTTTTCGCAGAGCGGAAAAAATGGAGCTAAAAATAAGCCAATGTACAGGTACCCGTCCTCTAGAGTGCCCGGCGGGTAAAATAGATGAGGACAAGCGTCCTAGAGAGAACGGTGGAAATTTGCCACGTAACAGGGGATAGGAGCATCCCCACCCGACGAGGTGACGAAGAAGTCCCCCCTAAATATACTTTTTTAAAACCCGGAGTTGGGCTTGTTGTTGGGGTTTTTTAGTGAACTGTCAGCTAGCACCGTAACGAGTCCTCTCTTCCACACTAATTTATTCTGGATACACAAATACATAGATTACTACTAGCAGCTATGTGAGGAACCTGGGGTAACACAAAAAAAGTCAGACAAAAATTAACAAAAAAAAAAAATAAAAAATCTTTGTTCTATATGTACAAAAGGGATACGACCATAGTGACAAAAAATGACATAATACTATATAGATTTTATTTTTTATTATAATCAAAAAGAATGCTAAGCCACAAAGGCTATACAGCACTGCCGGGGAGGGAAGGAATAGGGTATTGGGTGCAGAAGGGAGGAGGGATGATCAGAAGGTTACAGAAAACAGGGGCGGGGATAGTGCGGGGGGGAGGGAGCAAAAATTGAGGTAGAAAAAGGGTGCAGGTACACCGAGTTTTTTGGGGGAAAAAGTCAGTTGTTTTCAAAAAATCAATGAGGGAGTCCCCGGGGGGCCCCCCCCCGTATTCCCCCTTTCCCCCCCTTTTTGGGGGTCTTGGGTTTCCCCCCCCCCCGGAGAAAGGGGGGGTCCTCGTGGAAGGGAAGGAAAGAGAACAGCGGAACAAACCAAGGAGGTTTTGGGTGTTAGTTGTGTGGGGTAACGGTTGGGATTGTAATGGATTTTGGCAATTTTTGGAGGGCAGGGGGCGTTCCCCAGGATATTTTGGTGGAGTTGGAATCGACGGGGAGGTAGTCCCCCCTGCCTGGTGTGGGAGTTTTTCGGTTTTTTTAATTTTTTTTTTGGAATGTAGGTTGTTGGGGTGGAGGGGGGAAATTTTGCGCTTTAGGTCTGGTTTTTGGGGGTAGGTATGTTTGGAGGGCGTGTTGTGTTCTTGTGTTAGTAAGAAGGGGAAAAAAAAATTTTTTTTGGTTGGAAAAAATGGGCGTAGAAATTTTGGTACGGGGTGGGGTGGGTTTTAAAAATTTTGTTTGTGTGGGGTTTTGGGTGTGGGTGTGCTAGGAAAAGTTGCAAGGTGGTTTGGTTACGCCAGTGTTGTGTTGTGTGGAAAAAATGTGGTTTGTCGAGTTGGTTGTGTGTGGTTGGAATGGGTTTGGGTGGGGGGAGGGGGGCCTGGTTGGGTTTGGGAGGGGGGGGAAAAAAAAGGGTTGGGGGGTGGGGGAAAGTGAGATGCTACATGAACATAGAAAGGTGGTAATTAAAGAGAAGACAAGGGGAAATAAGGCGAAGAGAGAAGGGAGGGGTTTAAACAGGGGTGGCGAAAAATGAAAAATGTTACTAAATTCAGTGCCCATTCTTTAAAGGGAAAGGATGAGGGATTCATGAGAGCGTACATAGTAGCGAAGGCAATGGGCATCACAGCGATCGGAAAAGGATGGAACATTCCTTCTGCATGGGCTCTGACAGGGGAAGGCGAAAAGCCCCAAGGAAACGTAATCCTTGGTGATGAAGGGGGTTAAAGGGTAGGAGAGTAGCAGGAGATGCCGGAAATTTAATTGGTCACCATAATAAATTTTGATAAAATGAGGGGGGAAATGTAGGCAAAGGAGGGTACGACGATCAGTCCCTGAAGATGAGAAAGGGGTTTTTTTAAAAAGGTTCACCCGGCTGTGAAGTTGCCTTCAGAGAGGAAATGTGGGGTTTCCAGGAAAACCCTATGGTCAAAGAGGAGGCCCAAAAACTTGACTGTATCACGTTGGGTAGGGACCCATGAGGTACAAAGGATGATCGGAGATGCAGGCATCTAGTGAAAGAAAAATTTTGGTGGGTTTTAGCACTGGAAAATTTAAAACCACGTGCGGTCCCCAAATTGGAAACCGGTCGCCCGCATGCGGGGGAGAAAAAATGTAATGAGGTGACAGTCAGCGCCGCAAGGCAATAGTGAAGTCATCAACATAGATGATGCCCAAAAAATGTGTGGAAGACTAGGGCCAAATCTTTAAATAGAAAGGGAAAAGGAAAAAAGTGTTGTCTAAAAACACATCCCTGAGGGCACCTTCCTTGGATAAAGTCTGGGGAGGGGACATTTTTAAACCCCGAACCGGAAAAAGCCTGTCATTTAAAAAGTTTTAAAGGGAAGGATGGTGTTTGCCTCAAAAGGCCAAAGGAGTGGGCTTGGGGCTAAATATTATACCCCCAAAGTTGTGTCATATGCCTTTCAAGGTCAAAAAATATGGCAATAATAAATGGTTATTCGCAAAGGCATTACGAACTACGTACCCAAGCGTAGTAAGGGGTCTTGGTAGAACGGCCCTTCGAAACCCAAATTGACGAGGGAGAGACTTTTGTGTGTCCAAAATACCACACTAAAGTCTATTTAACAGGCGTTCCATCACTTTGCAAACTGCACTGGTAAGGCAATGAGACGATAGTGGGGGGTTCTGCCCCTAGGCCTGGTTTGGGGAAAAAGGGAGAACAATGCAGTTTCCACAGTGTGGAAGAATCCTTGTGCCCAAATAAGATTTAAAGGCGTAATAGGACTGCAAGGGGCTGACGATGTAAATGTTGTAGCATATGAATGTGAATGTCGTCGGGCCCGCTGCGTGATGGGCAAGCTGAGGTTTTGCCTATTTCTTGAAGTGTAAAAGGACATTTTGTTCTTCTCTGAGAGAAGAAAGCCCAAGGGTGCTAACTCTGGGAGACTTTGAGAAAGAAACGGGGGGCATAATGGAGTCCCTGAAAAATACGGACCAGATGTTTCCCAATTTCTTTGGAAACATCGTGGGTTTGTATATCAAACCCCCCAACCCGCAGAACAGGACCCGGGTGGGGGAAAAATTTTACCACTCAGTTTTCTACTTTTTTCCCGACTGCACTCATAGGGAAGCAGGGGGTGATGGTGGAGACATAATTCCCCAGCAAGGCTTTTAGCATCACGGATGACACGGCGACGATGCACGCTTTGCTTAAAATAAAAGAAGTCTTCCATGGTTTATTGTCCCCAGTCCCTCCCCCTGCAGGCGTTTCAAACGTACGCCGAGCACAAGCAGGAGACCCCCAAGGCAGTTTTCTGGAATGCCTGCCGAAAAATTTGGGGGTTTCAATTAGAAGCTGCGGTTACAACGGGGGACGAGAAAGGTGCAAAAGTATCAATGGAGGACGAAAAAAGGAACCCCCTAAAAAAAGTTGGTGTGAGTAAAGGTTCCAATTGCCCGATAAAAATTTCCCGCGTGGGATGCGAAAAGGTGGTGAAAATGAAGGGGGGAAATAAGAATATTGGGAAAGATCATGTATGTAAAATCCGGGAACAGGAAAGTAAGTCTAATCGGCGGAGGGAGCGACTGAGAGATCGTGCAAGAGAAGTGTGAGTCCGAGGATCAAAATGGGTTGGTACCTGTATTTAAAACATGGAGGGGGGGGGTGGCAAGAAAAGCCTCTAAATGAATGCCCCCGGGGAACAAGTGAGACCCCCAGAGGAAATGTGGGCCCTTAAAAACGCCAAAGTAACAGAATCGGAGGCGGTAATGCGAAACAAGAAAGGCAATTTTCCGGAATAGATAATGCCTGAGAAGGGAGAGATATAAAAAACAGAGCTATACCCCCTATGCAAGTGGATACGGGCTGTGTGTAATGTAGGAAGTCGAACAAAAAGCGATGGTCGGAATATCATTATAGAAGAAGGGGACTTTCATTAAAGGTCCCCATCAGGAAAAGGATCTGGGAATACAAAAATTTTTGCCCGAGATGGGAGAGATAAAGAGAGTGTAATTCTGGTTCCTGTAGCAAACACCAACAGGGGGAAAAATGGGAGGTAACATCTGAAGCTCACCCCCATTTCCCCCGAGGCCCCTTTTTATTCCACTGTAAATAGGCCAGAATGGCAATGATAAAGATATTTAAATCCGTAGGTAAGGGTTCCCACGGACTGAGGGGTTGAAAAGTCCCCATGCGGAGGCAGCGGAAAAGTTAAGCAGCGAAAGGAAAGGTGCGGTGTGAAAAAAGGAGTTGCAAGATGGAGGAGAGGAGAGAGAAGGAAAGGGGTGGACAGGCATTGATGTTTTGGGCTCTGCAATTTATCGAGATTGCTTCAAGTGTTTTTGGAATTCAGAGCGTTGTATGGGGACAATATGGGGATGGGGGGGGAGGATGAGTAAAGATTTGGAAAGGTAATGGACTGTACCAAGGTAGGGGAGGCGAAAGGGTGGAGGGAATGGAGAAAAAGGTGGAAGGGGCACAAAGCAGAAAAATGGGAGGGGGAGAAAAGGAAGAAACTGGGAGGGAAAAAGGGGAGGTAGGTTGTAGTCGAGGAGGGTGAAACCCCTCATTGTAAAAAGAGCCAGTGAGAGGGGGAAAAACCCCCGGGACAGAGACAGGGAAAGGGAAAATGAGGAGGTGGAAGTAGGGAAGGAGGGGTTAAAAGGGCCTTTTTTTTTATTCTGAGAAGTAGAGGGGGATTGGGAGGAGGTGTGTCAAGGTCCGTCGATACTAGGCTTTTTGAGGGGAAAAACCGAAGAAGCGTGAAAAAGCTGAGGCGTTTTAAGTAGGGACGTCTGAGCCTGAATTAGATACGGAGGGGACTATGGGAGAGGTAAAACCCCAGAGGGGTGCAGAAATGGGACCCAGAAGTGGGGGGGCGTTTTGAAAAAACGGGAATAAGAAAAAGAGGTATTCCCTTTTAGGCGGAGATGGAAATGCCTGGCATAAAGGGGGACCTTTGCCTCTTTGAGGTAAGGAAATTTCCCCCTCGTTTAAGTGATTGGCAACGGCGAGAGTACAAAGGGTGAGCCTATGAAATTAAACAAGAGGGAGGTGACGCAGACATATTAGAAAGGTCTCGGACCACACATGGGGATTCGGCTATGGATCGCAATATTTAGCTGGATGGGCCCAAAGCCACAAATTTCTACACTGCTGTAGTGTAGGGGTCACCTTTCGAAAATTGTAAACCCTGTCCCCCCACATAAAATGAGGATGGGGTTCACGGCTGTCAAAATTAAACGACCACATTGTAGGGTTGTTCCCCCCCGCGAGCAGGAAAAACATAAGTGTCTACCTTGAGGGGACTGGGTGATCTTGGGTTCCAGCTGTTCAAGAATGTCATTGCCACTGTTGGAAATTTTGTTGAACTATGGTATGGGGGAGAAGGCGGTACCACTACAAAAATTTGGGGGAATGATATTTTTCAATAGTGCAGGAACGTTTATATTTGGGAAAAAGGAAAGATCATGAGCTTGGGTAGCATTCGTACTGTGATGATGCAGTTTTCCCCTTTTAAGAGCACGAAAAAAAATATTTTACCAACATGGCGTGGGTGCCCTTTCCAATACTGTGATGGAAAAATAGGCGGTAGGAAGTCGGTGAAAGTGAAAAATTTAGTCCATTGTGCAGTCTGAAACTGAGCGTGGAAAGGAGTGCGGGTGTTGATCTTTTTTCCAGAAGAACGAGAAGGTGGAGAAGTATCTAGCAGGTAATGTCTTTGGGGTTTAGGCGTGAGACCAGAATTGGGTTTACGCAGAAAAAGGCGGCGATTTGAAAATTGTCGCAACGTGAGGGGGAGGCGGAAGCATAGTCAAAGGAGAGGGGAGGGAGAAAATAAAGGAGTCAGCGAGATCTCAGTACCCGAAGCGGGTGAGGGAAACAGCATGGCAAGAGGTACAGAGGCATGAGGAGTGTCCGAAGAGTGGTCCAAAGACGAGGCGGGGTCAGAAGGGGTGCGGTTTTTCAAGAGGGGCCCGGGGGTTCAGGTTCATAGACTAGGGTGCCAGGTTAGGTTACTTCTTTTTTTTGTTTTCAAGAAAAAAAAAAAAGAAAAAAAAAAAAATAAAAAAAAAGAATAAAAAAAAGGGGGGGACCCGGGGGGGATAGTTCCTAGGAGGAATGAAAGGGCCGAAATTTCCCCCCGGCCCAAGAGGGCCTCAGCACCCCCAAATAGCGTAGATGCAGCTGGAAACCCCTGCCAACCCTCCCCTCATGCCAGTAAACTAGCAATTGGGGATGCAACCTCCAAATTTCCCAAATACCTCGGGGATAAAAAAGAGGGCGGCCCGGGTTCCCCCCAAAAGCATACCCCCTTTTCCCCCACCACCCCCCGGGAAACCCAAAAGGTGGCTTCCCGAGTACACCCGTCGCCGAAAGACACCCCAAAGCCCCCCTCGGGATCCGAGAGGGATCGGGGCATCCCGGCGATCCAGATTCCACGGAAACTAGCCACCGCCCCAAAAAAACCCCAAGGAAAAGGGTGGACCCCGTTACCCTTTCCCCTACCTAGGAACTAGCGCGCTGTGGGAAAAGTCCCCAAAAGGCCCCAAAAAAGGAAGGGCCCAAAAAAGGAGGGGTGGGGAGGGGGAGGAGGAAAAGGGAAAAGGGGGGGAGGGGAGGATGGGAAAGGGGGGGGGGGTTGGGGGGTAATTGGGTTCGGTCTGGGGAAGGAGCCCAACGTCAAATTCCCTCAACCAAGAGCCTCTTCACCACCCCAAGGACCCCCCTTGAAGAGGAATACTATTAGAAAGCCCCTTTTTATGCACTTAATATACAATAAAATGCAACTTTATTTCTCATATACAATATGTAGTTTACTGGCATTTCCCACAGACTATTATTATTTAATAAAAAGACCCCAGCAGACTAAAAGCAAAAGAAACAAGGGTACGTTGTGGCCTGCGGGCCCAGTGGGCAAGCCCAAGTTACATACCTTAAAAGGAAAGGCAGTTGCAGGTTAGTGGCCCTCTGGGGAAATTTAACTGCACCCACCAACACCCACTCGTGTACTTCTCTATTTTCAAAGACTAAAGGTTTAAGTTAAATTTTCGCTCTTGGGAGCTTGTTAGACTTATCCACAACTCTATTTATTTATTTAAATGTCTTTGCAAGGTACATTGAGTTGTGTTTTACAATAGTGGATTGCAATCAAAAAAGGCTTATTATGCTAGGGATTTTGGGCCAATTAACATTATTTGGGTTCTTTTACTTAAACTAAGGGGTATACATAGTTTTTTTACAGTAGGAAAGTAATTTTTTCAAAAGTTGTACAGAGAATATTATTATAAATTAATAAAATTTGTATAATACAAAGATATATTATATTCTAAAAGCTTTTGTGAAAACAATGTTCAATTTATTCTGTCAACATGGGTAAAAGGGTTTAAAGTGATTGTTTTTAGTTTTGATGTGGGGGTACATAGGTGAGTAAGTGTGTACTGAGTATTTAGCATTTAGTCTAGGGTGATTAAGTGGCTTTTGAGAAGAGACTTAAATTGATTTTCAGACTGGGTTACTTTAATATCTTCTGGTAATGAACTCCATATTTTGGGGCCCTTTATGTGCATAGAGTTTTTACACAGTGTGATATGGACACGAGGTATATCAAAAAGAGATCTGTGTCTTGTGTAGTGGTCATGTGATTGATCACGTTGACCCTGATGTAAACCTCCATAATCTGACACACAATCAAAACTGCCTTTACTACACAGCATCACAAGCCAGCACTATCCTAAACAATGCTAAAAGTCTATCAGTACTTAACTACAACATCAGGTCCTTAAGCAAACACTATGATGACCTCCTGGCACTCCTTAAATCACTAAAGACACCCTTCTCCTGCATTATTCTTACTGAGACCTGGCTTAAGCAGGACACAATAGATATCTACCCTCTACCAGGATACACAGCAATCCACAACTGCAGACCATACCAAGTTGGGGGTGGTATTGCAATCTATTACTCTAACCAATTATCTTGTATTAGCACCACTTGCTTTAGTGATGAATATGGAGAATACATTTTTGCTAATTTTACTGTAAAAAACCTTAAGATGCCTATAACAATCGGTGCCATTTACCAGATACCCCACACAAACATCCCAAATTTCAGTGAAAAATTAAAGGCACTAATAACAAACAGACAAATGAATAAGCACCACCTTCTCTTAGCTGGAGACTTCAACATCAACCTTGGCCTACTAGATGATCAGCCTGTAACTGATTTCATCAACAATATGAACAACACACTTCTCATACCAACAATAACTAAACCAACCAGGCTCACTGAAACAAGTGCAACCATAATATACCACATATGGACCAATATACTAGCCCCCCTTAAATCAGGGATAATCACAGATAGTACTACAGACTACTACCCTACCTTTCTCTTGACAAACGTTAGTAAACCACCACTTGAATACAACAAAGTTTCATTTAGACTCCATGATGAGGCCTCAATAAGGAAGTTCACAGCTGACCTAGAGACTGTTGACTGGCCTACAGAATTCTCCAAGGCCAATGGTATTGATGACTGGACAGACAATTTTCTTAACAAATTACTTAGACTATACAACAAACATTGTCCTATAAAAACAAAACAGATCACAAACAAACAGCTTGGTTGCCCATGGCTAACCAGCACCATTCTGAAATCCAATGACAAGAAACACCAATATGAAAAGCAATATAGACAGGGCTTAATACACAAAGATATTCTTAAACACTATTCATCAGTTCTCAACAAAGTAATAAAAAAAGCCAAACAACTGTACTACTCCAGTAGATTCACAGACACTAGAGGAGATATAAAAAAGACCTGGAAAACACTCTCAGATTCTAGGGACCCACAAACTGAAAAAACCAAGAATATTGTCCTAACTAAACCTAATGAAACACCACTGCATCCCACTGACACAGCTAACAAGATAAACGACTTCTTCTCAACCATAGGTTCTAATCTCGCCAATAAAATCCCACGTACCAATGCCCATGCCGGGGACTACCTAGATGGGAATTTCCCAAATTCCTTCTATCTTGCTCCAACTGAGCCCACGGAAGTCACCGAGATTATAAAGTCACTTAAAAACAACTCAGGGAATCTGTCTCGTGTCCCACCATTATTGTACAAGAGAGCGGCCCATGTCCTCTCGCATGCTATCTCATTACTTTTTAACAAGTCACTAGAAACTAGCACCTTCCCGAAACTACTCAAGACGGCAAGGGTTACACCAATACATAAAGGTGGTGACCCTACAGATTTAAACAACTATAGGCCAATATCAAACTTACAATTGCTATCCAAAATCTTTGAGAAACTCATGCACAGGAGACTATATTCATTTATAATGGCACAAAACATACTCAACCCCTGCCAATTTGGATTCAGGAAAAATAAAACCACTAACGATGCAATCATAAAATGCTAGATCTGCTTTACACAGCATTGGAAAATAAGGAATATCCACTAGGAATTTTTATTGACCTAAGAAAAGCTTTTGACACAGTAGACCATGGCATCCTACTCCACAAACTTGACCATTATGGTATAAGAGGCCATGCGCTT
Organism: Cherax quadricarinatus; assembly: GCF_026875155.1. Lineage (NCBI taxonomy): Eukaryota > Metazoa > Arthropoda > Malacostraca > Decapoda > Parastacidae > Cherax > Cherax quadricarinatus. The sequence goes on along the minus strand of NC_069470.1, from coordinate 1,197,356 downwards.
GCTTATTCCAAATCTTACCTTACTAATAGGTATCAGTATGTTCACCATTAAAAGACACAGCATCAACAACACAGGCCACTTGATACTGGAGTTCGCAGGGCAAGTGGTCCTTGGTCCTGCTCTTCTCTATACATCAATGATCTTCCAAACATTTCTCAAACACCTGAACCCTTCTCATTTGTGACGACACGAACTTATGTCATCTCTCACCCTAACTTGCCACCCTCCCCCCTAAACACATTGTTAATGAGGAAGCTGATTCAAAAATCGACTTGGATGACAGCAATAAAACTTTACACTTAACATGCAAGACCTTAACTACCCTACTACTTATGTTTGGTAGCAGAGCAGGAGAGCAGGAGATGCGCGAAATTAACATTAAGATCAACAACACTCTAATTGCCAATGCATAATGAGGGCAAGCCACAATCCCTTAGGCCTCTTATTATACCTCGACAACATCTGAAATTTTATAATATTTCAGCACCATTTCCCAACACAACCAAAAAATACGTATATCCAAAACAGTGGGATCCTTCCTAGATCCGATACTCGTTGCCGCAACTGCCCTTCTCACACTATACCCATTCACTTCTTTTATCCATACCTGCACCTATGCTCTCTGTGTTTGGGGGTTCAAACTTCAGCAACACACCTAAAGCCTATAAATTACCCAACAAAAGCAGCAGTTAAGTAAAATTAAACACTAAAGTCCATCCCTGGCACTCCCCCCCCCCCCCACTCTTCTAGATCTAAACTTACTCCCCTGTTCAGTACATCCACACTTATTACTGTGCTATCTAATCTTACAGGACCTTAAATTCCAATATTTACCAGTTGACCTAAAATGCTTTCTTGATAGTTGTGACAGAACCCACAGGGCATAACACCAGACACAAACATCTCTATGAATTTCCCGTGGTCCGACTACTTTACAATAATTCAATGTATGTCTAAAGGCCCTAAATCTAGAACACCTCTACTGAAAAATTCTAAATCTGCAGAACATTCTTCACCTCAAACTACCTATCAGAAAACATCTTATCTCCTGATACCACCCTGTCAATAATTACACCAAATACACCTGGTGGTTAACACTTACACTCACACCACCCATTTGACCAGAAACAGAAATATCATCTCAATCTCAAAATAATGAATCTTAATAGTATAAGGTTGGCTGTGCATACTCCAATACTGAAACTATGTATAGTGCCAACAACAAAAGCATTCACTTTGCTAAACTCACTAACTAGTATTTAGTCACTTAGCCATAATACCAACTTACTCTACTTTTGTTAATATTGTTAAACTTAAGATTTAATCTAAGTCTGCCCGAAAATGCTAGCCACGCTAGGTGTTCTAGGTGGTACACACTGTAATGATTATTTTACTACATTGTAAACCACACAAAACCAAATTCTGTAAACTCAGCTTGTAATCCTTAATAGAGAATAAACTTAGAAGTTTGAATACTAAATCATTGCTTTCTTATAACGGTTGTCAAATTAGTTTTTGCAAACTTGTACCCTGGTGGTCAAGTTTTCTTCTCTCACCACCAACAAGGAGTCAAAGTTTGGAAGTTGAGGACTCAGAGAATTGCAGGGATGTTAGGAAGTATTTACCTTGAGTCACAGAGTTGTCAGGAAGTGGATTTGTTCTGGGAAGTGATTGTAGTGGAGCAGATCCACACATAGCTTTAAGAGAGAGGCATGATAAAAGCTCATGGAGCAGGAGAGTTTCTAGTAGTGACCAGTGAGGAAGCGGACCAGATCTGTGAATTGACCTCGGCAACACAAGTAGGTGAGAGGAACACCACACGTTCTGTTATGCGACCAGTGAAGAGGCAGGACCGGAAGCTATGGCTTGTACCTGCAACCACAACTAGGTGAGTACGACTAGGCGAGTACAGTGTGTGGGTTCGATCCCGGCAAGGGTTTTTGAAACACTGGGCACGTTTCTGAACAACCCTACTGTGCCCGTCTACTTAGCTTGTGGCTAAAGCTCTTGTTTCACACGGCGCGGGCCTGGGTTTTGATTACCAGCAGGGTTAGAAAACTTTGGGCGTGTTTCTTTACACCAGTTGTCTATAATTCCCATCAGTAAAAAGGGTACCTGGGTATTAGTTGGCTGGTGTAGGTGGCATCCTGGGACACTGAGCTAATTTGCCCGAATATGCTCAGCCTAACAAGGTACATTGGTCCCTCGATAATAGGCGGGCTTGCTTGATAGTCGTCTTTTTCAGGAAATCATATCGTTATTTTAAGTCCAACACGGGCTCGCAAATGGTCAGTTTGGCTCGTAATCGTTCGTTTGTCTGGAGCGTACTCATGGCACTGAGCCCGCCTTAGCCTCCCTTCCAGCCAGTGTGCCATTGTTTACCCGTAGCGACGTCCCCTCACATGTTTCATATGAAATTTTTCATCAATAATTCCATTCATTTTAGTGCTTGCCAAGTACTAATTAAGCTTACCTTGGCTCCAAAGAAAGCTCCTAAGTGCCATGCCTTTGGAAAATGAAGGTGAGAAATATGATTGTATTTAAGAAAAACATCATGGTAACAATATGAAAGTGGCCGTAATTGTGCTGAAATAACTGCGCAGGATGTATAACAAATTAGGTACAAACCATTTTTCCAGCGTGCCAAGAAAAGGAATTCAAGGAAGCTGTGGTTGCATGGGGGTAAATATGCTGTCAAAAATGGTGATCACCAGAACTCGAGAGGTTGAGTAGCTATTATTGCACAAATAACCCACCAATAAGAGAGAGAAGTTACGACGACGTTTCGGCCTTGATTGGACCATTGACAAAGTCACACTGTGTGACTTTGTCAATGGTCCAAGTCTGGGACCAAAACGTTCGTCGAAAGATTCTCTCTTTTATGTGCGGGTTATTTGTGATCGTTCCAGTACGGTATGTGCCTTTTTTAGTTAGTTATTGTTAGTTATTATTGGTGTGGTATAAACGAGGAGGAGGTGGAGGCGGGAGAGAGATAGATAAGGTTGCCTCTTCAGAAATTAAGGAATTTTTGAATATGAGGGGTAGGATGAAAGATTTATGGAGAAACATCACCTTGGGACAAGGAACGTTGCATGCCATATCGGCAACTTGTACAGTGATGAGTTCTTGGCCCATTTTAGGGAAGTTTTAAAGAGACGCCAAAAACAGAGCTCTCTGACACTTTTTTTTTTTGCGAGACAGGACTCTGTGACTCTTAAGCTGGTCCTAGTGGCATTAAGAAACAGAGTAAGGGACTTGGTACCTGACGGGGTTGTGGAAGGGATTCCCTTCCAAACAGTAACTAATTCAAATGTCTTCCTCTCCAGGCTTCCATACATTCCTTATCACGTTGACATTTTTCGGTTATCTAGGTCAGTCAAGGATACGGTTTTATAATTTTTCCATGTACACAAGCATATGACCAGGATCATGTACATTCTCTACTTTTCGTACCATGTTTCCTTTGTCAAGAAGTGTTCCTATGTATCTTCCTGTGCACTCTGCATTTATGGACCCCTCAGTTCCATGACCTCTTCACAATTTCTCTCATGGGCGCCTTACATTTCTATCTCTGCAATTATGTACTAAAAGGACTTACTATCTCTCCCTAAACTCTATACTCCGATGAAATCTCTTATGCTATTTCTTATGCTAACTTTTTTTATATATTTCAAATTCATTAAAGTTTATATATCTTTCTTAACTGTATTTTCTATAGCTGGTAATGTCTTTGAGTGAAAAAAACTGAGGCCTCATAATTTATCATGGGTTCTTCTGGTTCTCCTGGTAACATAAACATATCTGGAAATTGTGTAAATAAATAATAACAACAATATTAACATATTGTCATCTTTGAGAACTTGAAGATGATGTGGACGGTCTTGTGTCTCATCAAAATAATAATAATGATAATAATAATAATAAGAAGAATAATAAAAAAAAAAGTTTTCCATATCTAAAATAATAATTTCTTAATAATAATAATAATAATAATAATTGGAAGGGTTGTTGAGGTGGTTCGGAATGGAGAGAATGAGAAGTGAAACAGAATGACGTCAAGAGTGTATCAGTCTGTCGTGGAAGGAAGGCGGGGTAGGGGTCGGCCTAGGAAGGGTTTGGAGGGAGGGGGTTAAAGGAGGTTTTTGTGTCGAGGGGCTTGGGACTTCAGCAGGCAATGCGTGAGCGTGTTTGTTAGGATGGAATGGAGAAAATGTTTTTATATTGACGTGCTGTTGGAGTGTGAGCAAAGTAACATTTATGAAGGGATTAGGGGGGAAACGGCAGGCGGACTTGAGTCCTGGAGATGGCGAAGTACAGTGCCTGCATCTGAAGGATGGGGTGTTAATGTGCAGTTTAAATCTGTAGTGTAAAGCACCCTTCGGCAAGACACTGATGGACTTTGTGATTGTGGTGAAAGTTTTTCTTTTTGGGCCACCTGCCTTGGTGGGAATCGGCCGGTGTGATAATAAAAAAAAATAAAAAATAATAATAAATAATAATTAATATAATAATTAATATTAATAATAAACTCTCCTTTCTAAAATTAAAATAATAACTTCTTAACAAAAAAATAAAATGTTTCTTGTTCAAAATAATATTAAAAAAGCCTCAAATTTAAAAACATTTTCATTCTCTCTTTACTTTAGTTCATTCCATGACAAATCAAGTGACATTCACGAAGTCTCATCATGGGGACGTAACGTATGTTGGAGGAGAGGTCATATTTCTTCACCTTCTCTATGATCACTTCTGGAGACAGTAATCTGGTGGACAGTCCCTCCATGGCCAATCCAGAATAAGCATATTGCTGATCCCCAACCGTTATGTCTCCTACCCTTCTGTCAGCCCTGATGCCCATCCTACTGAGTGCGACCAATATTAATCTGGAGAGGCTGCCGGCAACACCTTCATGTTCAAGTATTCACAATACACTCTAGCAATTCATTTTTAGAATGAATTTGTCATGATGGCATTTTTTTATAAAGAATCCCAAGAAATCTGGAAGGATTTGCACCCGAATATTGCATTGTATTATTTAGGCATGTTTGCGAGTATGAGAGGCCTAGCTTTCAAATTTTAATGAAAATTAAGGAATGAGACTACTGAGCTATTATTATATGTATAAGTAGTAAAGTTTAGTGATGATGGAATTTAGATCAATCTAACTCCAAGACACCAAATTTTTAATGAAATTAAGGTTGAGGACTACTGAGCTACTTATTAATATGTTATAAGTAGTAAATTAGTGATGAATGGATGGAAGTAAGTCAATACTCAAAGAAACAAATTTTAATGAAAATAAAGGATTGATACTACTGAGACTACTTTATAAATGTTTATAAGTAGTAATGTTAGTGATGATGGGATTTAGTCAACCTAATGATAGAGTGGGGAATCCAACAGAATGTGGCTAACATACTGGAATCTGACAAATTCTCAGAGCAGGAACAGGGGCCTCTACATGAGATAACATGGAGTCGACAAGTGGGGCTGATGTGATAGACGGGAGAGATTAGTCTCCCAACCTAATCTGTGATGACAAGAAGATGGCCAGAAACCTTTACTCGGCTTAAATAGAATGAAGTTTGTTATGGAGCAGATCAAGACAGGGGCATCGTTAAAAGGTATGGCTCGGGGCCGCCACGGTGTGACACCACTTAAGGGGTGGACACCATATAGCCTCCTAAAGAGGTAACAATTAATGACTAAACCATGCTGCAGCAACGGATTATTTGTATTTACATTATTTTTATGGGGAAAAAATTGATTCGAAAATAGTTCTTCTTTCGGACATTCTGTCGCCACTTCCAGAACGGATAACGAAGATAAACAAGGGACCACTGTCCTTTCTATATAGCAGTATGTCAGTGATGCCATTTAGGACTGATATACCTGTACTTGTACTAAATAAAGATATTACGTAATATATATATTATTACGGTAGGTTACCTGGGTGTTAGCTGACTGGGTGCATCGCCATCCGGTGGGACAAGATTGAGGTCCCAAATACCCAACAGGAAATTATGACAGGGGACAGTCCTTCGATGTTGCACTAAATTTCTCAGGTTATCTGCTGGTTAACCTCGAGGTTAAAAAAATCCGATGAATGTTTATTTATCTTATCACTTTGAACATTTTTCGGGTTTCCTAGGTCAGCTCAGATACAGGTTTTAATTTTCCATGTATCACAAGCATATGCTCAGTATCATGTACATTCTCTACTTTCTTACCATGTTCCTTTGTCAAGTAGTTGTTCCTATTTATCTTCTGTGCAATCTGCATTTACGACCCTCAGTTCCATGATCTTCACAATTTGTTTCTCATGGGCTGCCTTACAATTCATAACTTGAAATTCATTGTACTAAATGGACTTTATTCTCTCCCAACTCTATACTCGGTGAATGAAAATCCTTATTCTTATTCTCTTTATGCTAACTTTTTTATTTATTTTCAAAATTCTTAAAAAAGTTATATATCTTTCTTAACTGTATTGTCTATAGCTGGTAATGTCTTTGAGTTGAAAAATACTGAGGCTCTTAATTTATCATGGGTTCTTCTGGTTCATCCTGGTAACATAAATATTCTGGAAATTGTGTGTAACATAATAACAGCAAACAATATTAACACATTGTATGACAGCAAAACTAGTCACAGCAGATGGCTAGGCTGTGTGCTCTGACAGTACAGGCTGTGTAGACAGCCTGTACTGTCAGAGCATACAGCCTAGCCGTTGCTCTGAATACATTGTCCATCTTGGAACTTGATGAATGATGTCGAAGGTCTTGTGTCTCCTCAATCATATAATAATGATAATAATTAATTATAATCATAATAAATAGTTTTCCTTATCTAAAATAATAATTTCTTTTATACAGTGGACCCCCGGTTACCGATTTTAATCCGTGGCAAGAGAGAGGGCTACGTTATGCGGAAATAATCGTTTATGCGAATGAAGTTTCCCCATAAGAAATATGGATAAATAATCAGTGCAAGACGCCCAAAAGGCATGAAAAAAATTTTTTTTTACCACATGAAATGTTAATTTTAATACTCACAACTGAAAAAAGTCAATGCACAATTAAATGACACTTATTTTATTGAAGATCTGAGGTGATGATTGATGGGATAGGGAGGAGGGGAGAGCATTATCTTCTTACTGTTTTAGAAGGGGAATCCCTTCCATTAGGACCTTGAGGTAGTAAGTCTTTTCTGGGGTTACGTCCTTCTTTTTTTAATGCCACTAGGGCCCAGCTCAGAGTCACTGGACTTCTTTAAGCTCAAGATATTCTGTCCAATAGTGGCCGGTACACTCTCGTTCCTTTATGACTTGCCTAAAGTGTTTCACAACATTGTGTCAGTTGTAATAATCACCAGCCCCGGCTTGCAATAGCTGTGTGAGGGTGATTTTCATCCTTGAGGTTTGCACTTCAAGCCACTTTAAGCACTGATTTCCTTTATCTTTGTAAGTAGGCAACTTCTTCAATTTCTCTCTCCCCTCCTCTGGAACCAGTTTCCCCAGGTCTGGCCTCGTGCGCTTGAAGTTGATCTATCAGCTCATCAGTGGTTGTTCTGCATTGTCCTCCTCCACACTCTTCCACTTCCCTCCCCACTAACCTCCAACCCCAAGGGACTTTCCCAATTGCCACATGGATTCTCAACTGGCACAGGATTCTCAGTGTTAGCCTCCAAACCCTTCAAATCCCTTTTGTTACTCATTCTGGCCACAGATTTTCCAGGCTAGTTCACGGTCCTCTTAGTCACTTCCTCCCAAGCCTTACTCTATAGTTTACACAATTGAGGATATTAAAGTGATCTCTCCAAAACTCTCTTAGAGTCAGTCGAGTTTCTGAGGTCACTACAAAGCACTTTCAATCAGAGCTTTTGTGTACAGTTTCTGGAAGTTGGAAAATAACCTGCTGGTCATGGGCTGCAGGAGAGGAGTGGTATTAGGAAGGCAAAAAACTTCACCTTAATGAAGGCTCATGTCCCCATAAAGGCGCTCTGCCACGTCTGTAGGATTGACCAGGGGCAATGTCTTAACACCAGGAGGCCACTTAAGTTCAAATTTCTTTTCAGTTAGGTAATCTTTCACATTGGGGGCAAAGCAGGTGTATCCAGTTATAGAAAAATTCCCTAGTGACCATGCCTATGTTTGCCCTCCACAGCACACACAAATTATACTTGAGGACATTCTTTTGCTCGAACGCTCTGGGAGTTTATCAGAGTGATACACTAATAAAGGCTTCACTTTGCAAATCACCAGTAGCATTGGCACACATCAACAAAGTAAGCCTGTCTTTCCTAGGCTTATGTACTGGGAGTGCCTTTTCCTCATGAGGAATGTAGGTACTGCTTGGGCATTTTCTTTCCAGAAGGCCGTTTTCACACAATTAAAACACTTGTTCAGGTTTCGTCTTCGTTTCTATGTACTCGTTGAATCCTGCAATATTTTTCAGCCGCTTTGTGGTCCGAATGGCAGCCTCACCATGCCTTAATCCACAATGGATGCCACTACGCTTTTAATCTTCAAACCAACCTTTTGTGGCCTTAAATACATCACTCACTAGGGAGGAATTTTTTAATTTAAATCCTCATGCAATTCTAGCCTTTTCACATCTGATCGCTTGAGGGCTATCTCCTGCTATCTGTTTTTCATTTATCCACACCAATAAGAGTCTTAACATCTCATCACTTGCGATCTTTGTTTCGAAAAACCACAGTTGAACCTTTGGCAAGAACAGCTTCCTTGAGTGTCTTTTGGTTGCCCCACAATTGTAGCGATGGTTGATTGGGGTTTCTTGTACAGCTTGACTAGGTGGCTATAGCACTCCACTTTCATATTATCAATTATCTCTTTCTTCATTTTATAGTAATTTTCCTTTGAGTGTAGGGTTGGCACTAGAAGCTTTCGTGGGGCATGGGTCAACTTATTTTCCAGAAAAAACAGCACCGAAAATACTGTAATTATACGAAATATTCCGAGTGTATATGCTTGGATGTTACCGCGGAGGCTGGCTGGTAAACAATGGACGGCTGGCACATGTGAGGCTGGTGGAGGGCACATTGGACGCGTCTCGGACGAAAATCGGTAAGCGGGTTTTTAATCGGTATGCGCGGCAAAATTTTTTGCGATAAGTAATCGTTATGCGGAAAATTCGCTATGTGATGCCATCGTTATGCGGGGTGGGTACACTGTAATAATAATAATAATAATAATAATAATGATAAAATGATAATAATAATAATAATAATAATAATATATAATAAAACTTTCTCCTTATCAAAAATAAAAATAATAATTCTTAATTAAAAAAATAAAATGTTCTCCTTGTCAAAATAATATTAAAAAGCCCCACATTTTAAAAACATTTCATTTCTCTCCATACTTTCAGTTCATTCCATACCAGTTCAAGTGGACCCTTCACGAAAGTCTCATCATGGGGTATAACAGTATGTCAGGAGGAGAGGATCATATTTTCTTCACTCCTCAATGATAACTTCTGCGACAGTAATCTGGTGGACCGTCCCTCCATGCTCAATCCAGAATAAGCTACTGCTGATCAAAACCGTTTTATCCTCTACCCCTTCTGTCAGCCCTGATGCCATCCTACTGGGGTGCGGACCAATATTAACTGGATTGAGGCTGCGCCAACACCTTTCATGTTCACAGTTCATTCAAAATACCACTCTAGCATTCATTTCAAGAATGATTTGTTCATGATGGGCATTTTTTTATATGAATCCAAAGAAATTAGGAATGATTTGCACCCGAATACGGCATTGTATTTAGGCATGTTTGCTGAGTATGAGAGGTAGCTTCTCAAGCTTAATGAAATTAAGGATTGAGAATACTGAGTACTTATATATGTTATAAGTAGTAAAGTTAGTGATGATGGAATTAGACAATCTAACTCAAAGAAACAATTTTAATGAAAATAAGGGAATGAGATACTTGAGCTACTTATATATGGCTATAAGTAGAAATTTAGTGATGATGGAATTAGTCAATCTAACTCAAAAGAAACAAATTTTAATGAAATTAAGGATGAGACTTCTGAGCCTACTTATAATATGCTATAAGTAGTATATTTAGTGATGTTGAAATCGTCAATCTAACTCAAACGATGCAAATTTTAATGAAAATTAAGGGATTAAGACTAATTGAGCTACATAATAATATGTTATAAGTAGTAAAGTTAGTGAAAGTTTGGAATAGTAACTTGAAGTTAATGAAGCAAAACTTGCTAATGGAAGTGAATTATTATTATCATATTTTAAAAATAAGCACTAAACCACAAGGGTTATACAGCACAGCAGGGCAGAGGAAGGAGGCAAGGGTATTGGGTAGCAAGAGGGGAGAGGGATGATTATTAGGTTATGGAGTACAGCGGGGCAGTAGATAGTGCTGGGGGTAGAGGGTAGCAAGATGATGAGGTAGAAATAGCTGAGGAAGTGCAGAAGCATATCAAGAGTTTATTGTAGTAAATCAGTTGCTGTCAAAAAGTCAAACGAGGAGAGTGTGGATTAGTGGGATTTAAAGGAGGGGTCCAATCCAGCATGAAGGGAAGGTTAAAGAAAGGGCAGCAAGAGCGGAGACGACGTTGGAGGCAATTCTGCGTGCTCATTGATAGAGTGGGCAAACCAAAGAATGTGGCTAACATATGGAAACATGACAATTCTCACAGAGAGGAACATGAGATACCTGTGATACGACAATTGTGGCTGATGTGAAAGACGGGAGAGGTACGTCTCCCACCCTCAACTGTGAATGGACCAAGAGAGGGCCCGAAACCTATACTCTCGGTTTATATAATGAAGTTGTTACTGGAGCAGATCAGACCATGCGCATCGTAAAGGAGGCAGGCCGCCCCGGGTGACACCAGTTAAGGGGTGACAACATAGAGCCTCTAAAGAGGTAACATAATGACCAAACCATACTGCAGGAACCTAAGAGAACAAATTCTTCATTTCTATATAGCTATTAAGGATTGATTACACAGTACAAATAGGCCTACCTAGGGAAGTCATTGATTTTAATGATGTGATAGATGATTTTGCAGGACTGAAGCAAGGAAATGAAATATCAATTCATTAAGATGTTACCTGCACTTAAGGTTAAATCAGAATTAGTGTTTTTCTTTATTTTTCAATTTTTTTTTTTTTTTTTTTTGTACATTGTTGAAGATGAATAAATGAAGGATCTGTTGCTGTACTCAAAGTGGTATTTGAGTTTTTTATTACTTATATTTATCATTAATAAAGTTCGATATATGGCCTTTAAACGTTCTCACTGCAACATTCATCACCCATGCTTCACACCCATATAAGAGCGTTGGTAAAATTATACTCTCATACATTTCCCTCTTTGCCTCCAAGGACAAAGTTCTTTGTCTCCACAAACTCCTAAGTGCACCACTCACCCTTTTCCCCTCATCAATTCTATGATTCACCTCATCTTTCATAGACCCATCCGCTGACACGTCCACTCCCAAATATCTGAATACATTCACCTCCTCCATACTCTCTCCCTCCAATCTGATATCCAATCTTTCATCACCTAATCTTTTTGTTATCCTCATAACCTTACTCTTTCCTGTATTCACTTTCAATTTTCTTCTTTTGCACACCCTACCAAATTCATCCACCAATCTCTGCAACTTCTCTTCAGAATCTCCCAAGAGCACAGTGTCATCAGCAAAGAGCAACTGTGACAACTCCCACTTTATGTGTGATTCTTTATCTTTTAACTCCACGCCTCTTGCCAAGACCCTCGCATTTACTTCTCTTACAACCCCATCTATAAATATATTAAACAACCACGGTGACATCACCATCCTTGTCTAAGGCCTAACTTTTACTGGGAAAATAATTTCCCTCTTTCCTACATACTCTAACTTGAGCCTCACTATCCTCGTAAAAACTCTTCACTGCTTTCAGTAACCTACCCCTACACCATACACCTGCAACATCTGCCACATTGATCCCCTATCCACCCTGTCATACGCCTTTTCCAAATCCATAAATGCCACAAAGACCTCTTTAGCCTTATCTAAATACTGTTCACTTATATGTTTCACTGTAAACACCTGGTCCACACAACTCTACCTTTCCTAAAGCCTCCTTGTTCATCTGCTATCCTATTCTCCGTCTTACTCTTAATTCTTTCAATAATAACTCTACCATACGCTTTACAGGTATACTCAACAGACTTATCCCCTATAATTTTTTGCACTCTCTTTTATCCCCTTTGCCTTTATACAAAGGAACTATGCATGCTCTCTGCCAATCCTTAGGTACCTTACCCTCTTCCATACATTTATTAAATAATTGCACCAACCACTCCAAAACTATATCCCCACCTGCTTTTAACATTTCTATCTTTATCCCATCAATCCCGGCTGCCTTACCCCCTTTCATTTTACCTACTGCCTCACGAACTTCCCCCACACTCACAACTGGCTCTTCCTCACTCCTACAAGATGTTGTTCCTCCTTGCCTTATACATGAAATCACAGCTTCCCTATCTTCATCAACATTTAACAGTTCCTCAAAATATTCCCTCCATCTTCCCAATACCTCTAACTCTCCATTTAATAACTCTCCTCTCCTATTTTTAACTGACAAATCCATTTGTTCTCTAGGCTTTCTTAACTTATTAATCTCACTCCAAAACTTTTTCTTATTTTCAACAAAATTTGTTGATAACATCTCACCCACTCTCTCATTTGCTCTCTTTTTACATTGCATCACCACTCTTTTACCTCTCTCTTTTTCTCCATATACTCTTCCCTCCTTGCATCACTTCTACTTTGTAAAAAACCTCTCACATGCTAACTTTTTCTCCTTACTACTCTCTTCACATCATCATTCCATCAATTGCTCCTCTTCCCTCCTGCACCCACTTTCCTGTAACCACAAACTTTGCTGAA
>NC_069470.1:1166022-1183927 GCF_026875155.1 Cherax quadricarinatus | reverse complement strand
TTTGTGGCATTTATGGATTGGAAAAGGAAATTTATTGGTGGTAGGGGGGCAATGTTGCAGATGTATGGAATAGGAGGTAGGTTAGTTAAAGCAGTGAAGAGTCTTTACAAGGATAGTGAGGCTCAGGTTAAAAATATGTAGGCGAGGGAGATTTTTTTCCAGTAAAAGTAGTCCTTAGCCCGGGGTTTTGTGTGATGTTACCATGGTTGTTAAATTTTATTTATAGATGGAGTTGTAACAAGTGAATGCTCAGGTGTGGCAAGAGGTTTGGATTAAAAGATAAAAAAATCTAACAAAGTGAGAGTTGTCACAGTTGCTCTTGCTGATGACACTGCTTTTGGGAGATTCTGATGAGAAGTTGCAGAGGTTGGTTGATGAGTTTGGTAAGGTATGTAAAAGAAGGAAATTAAAAGTGAATAAAGGAAAGAGTAAGGTGATGAGGATAAAAAAAAAATAGGTAATGGAAGATTGGATATCAGATTGGAGGGAGAGACTATGGAGGAAGTTAATGTGAACCCCGATATTGGGATTTGGAAGTGTCAGCAGATGGGTCTATAAAAGATGAGGTGAATCACAGAATTGACGAGGGAAAAAGGCGAGTGATGCACAGAGAAGCCTGTAGAGACAAAAAAACTTATCCATGAAAGCAAAGAGAGGAATGTTGAGAGTATATTTTATACCAATGCTCTTGTATGGGTGTGAGGCAGGGGTGGTGAATTTGCAACAAGAAGGCTGGAGGCAGTGAAATGTCATGTCTGAGGGCAATGTGTAGTGTGAAATATAATGCAGAGAATCCTAGTTTGGAGATTAGGAGGTGCGGGATTACCAAAACAATCATCCAGAGGGCTGAGGAGGGGTTATTGAGTTTGTTTCGACATGTAGAGAGGCTGGAACAAAATAGAACGACTTCGAGAGTGAATAAATCTGTAGTGGGGAAGGCAGGGTAGGGGTTTGGCCTAGGAAAGGTTGGAGGGAGGGTAAAGGAGGTTTTGTCTGCAGGAGGCTGGACTTTCAGCAAGATGTGTGAGCCTGTTAATAGGAGCAAATGGAGACAAATGGTTTTTAGGACTTTACGTGCTGTTTGGGGTGTAAGCAAGAAAAATTTATGAAGGGACTCGGGGAAAACCGGCAGGCCAGACTTCATTTCCCGGAGATGGGAAGACCCGTGCCGGCACTCTGAATGAAGGATGTTGATGTCGCAGTTTTATAACTGTAGTGTAAGCATGCCCTTGCAAGACAGTGATGGAAGTGAATGATGAAAGTTTTCTTTTTTTGGGCCACCTGTCTTGGTGGGAAAAAGCTGATGTGTTAGTAAAAAAAAATAACTGTTAATACTCAAATTCAGCTTTTTTTCGAAGAGCTACAATACTTGCACACTTCCAAGGTATAACATCTTTCATGAATTTCAGCAGTAATCATGAAATGAAGGGGGGAATTTGGCGAACCCACATTCACTCACATAGCACAACTGCAGGAATAACCTTAAGGAACAACAGCTGTTGTAGTACTGATGAGAGTTGCAGAGTAACACCACAGCGGATGATTGCCAGAAGTCAGTAGCAAACTCTTCTGAAAAGAAAAGAACCCAAATACATTAATGAAATTGGAGACTTTAGAAATATTAACGAGATAATCACAAAATTTTTCTCCTCTCCCCAAATTAATTTGCACACTACTGTATGTGTCAGGTGGCTATCAGGGAGAACCCCTTATGGTTGAAGTTGCCACAAATCCAGGAATCCAGCTCCTGTGTGTGTGTATGTGTGTGAGGGGAGAGAGAGAGGGCTGCCGAACCCCTGAGGTTCGATCAAACCCAGATTAAGACCACTGCTGTATAACTAATGTTCTTTTCCGTAGGACCCTTATCATCCCTGACAGTTGCTTAACAATATTTAAAGATTATGTTTTGGCCCCCCCTAAAGGGAAAGGGGTTTCCTTTGATTTTGGGTGGGGGGGTTTTCATTTGGGGAATTGGATCTGTGCTCCAGTTCCCCGAATTAAAGCCTAAACCTTCCAATCCCCCCCCCCAGGCGCTGAAAATCCTCCGGGTTTAGCCTTTCCCCCTTGATTTAATAAAATAATTTTTTTTTGGACAATAATACAACTTAAAGGGCCACCCTCCCAGCCCAAAGATTAAAATGTATATGTTTTTTTCCCTACTTGCAAACAAAATGGCCCCCAATCTTTTTAAGCTAAATTAAAAATTTGTTGCCATGAATTTCCCTTCTAAATATACACAGCGGTCAATGCTTGCCATGAGGAAACACAAACAACTTTGCAATAATGTACAAATGCGGGGCTTATGGACACCCAGGAAAATATTGCAGATTTTTTAAGAATGCCCAAATCTATAAAGAAACAATGAACTCTGAGGAAAGGTATATAACACTCCCCCTGAGTATTTTTTGCTCTTTTTTTTTTTTTTTTTTGCTTTTTCCAGCTATTAATTTTTGTTTTCATTCCAATAATGTCAAAATTACAACACTTGAAACTGACTTACTTTGTTACTCTCGGGAATAAAATCCAATTTTGTGATATTAAGAGTTTTTTAACTATCGTTGTCGAGTTGTGTTTAAAGTTAATTTTTTATAAAAAAACATATAAACTAAAAAATTTTGATTATTACAAAAAACTGACAAACATCTTGAAAATTCAATTTTTCGAACTGTGAAGGGGGAAAATTTTCGGGTTTGATCCAAGGAAAGGGGGGCAGGTCCAATTCTTGGATCAAGGCCCTCATTGGTATCAAGGAGGGTATGAGGTTAAAACCTCCACAGGATGGTAGGGGGGTTTTACCACCCAAATGGAGGGGGTAGGGGGTAAATAAAATAAGGGGGAGGGGTACTACGCTCACAGAAGGCCTGGAGAGGCACCAAAATCAGTACCTGACCAACCCGGGGCTGGGGTTCGTACGCAGTTGCGTTTGGCCACGTAAAAAACCCTGGTTGATCAGACCCTGATCCCCATGAGGCCTGGTCCAGCCCGGGCGGGGGGGCTTTGACCCCCAAAACCCCTCCAGCAATGGTAGGAGTGACTCGATGGGACTACCGCCCAACACACAGGAAGGAAAGATAATATTTGTTTGGAATTTTAACCCGGAGAGTTTTAGCGCTTCTTTTTTGTTATAAAATAATAAAAACCCCGGGAAGTTAGCAATCCAGGAAAAACCCAAAGGGAAATTAGTGCATCATCGAGAACTTTTTTTTTATTTCCTTTGGGGGCCCTTCAGTTTGTCCCCCCAGGATGCGACCCACACTAGTCAACTAAAATTCAGGGACCCATTTACTGCTAAGTGAACAGTGACAGCAGGTGTAAGGATATTCCCTACTTTTTCCCCCCGGCAGGGGAATTGAACCGGACATTGATGTGGGACGAGGGGGGGTTTCTTACCGAGCCCTTACCTGAAAAAGACAGAGGTCCCACTGTCCTCCCCCTGGATAATATGAGTGAATACTATCCACAGGATGTTATAAGGGGAGAATGCTACAAATATTTGGGGTGACTATTGCCTAGAAGAGGTAATGGGGTAAAAGGGAAAAACAAGGGGCTTGGTCAGTAGGAATAAAAAAAATAAACAATAAAAAAAATAAAAAAAATTATTTCTTTTTCATAGGTTTAAAGTGTGAATTCATATGGTTAGCGTTCTTTTTATTATAAAAATAATAATGTGAAGCATAAAAGCGTGTTATGGTAAAGAGAAAGCCACTCAAGCCGGGGATTTTGAGCAAATAAACCTAATACTAAAAGAAAAAAGTGGGAAATTTTAATTATAATTCTTTTTTATTCAACCCTTAGGTACTAATGGTTTACGCAATTAAATTTATAGTTGAGATGAAGTATTAAAAATAACAGTATTACAATTAGCACAATTTACAGTAATGAAATTTTAAATTTTTTAGTTTGGAATAATGTAAATTAACAGACCATTTGGGAAATACCTTACTTTTGTCCTGTAAAAAAAGCATTACCACGTTTTGGGACTCACCATTTTACCCCCCTATTTTGGTTGCAGGGGCATTCTAGCTCCTGGCCCCGCCCCTTTACTGATTGCATAGGCCCCTTCTCCCTGCCCATGAGCTTTACATACCTCGCCCAAAATATGTATGGGTTCCCCCCTCCACTACTTCATTTCTAGGCTATTCCCGGCCTTTTTTACCCATGACTGAAGAAATACTTCCTAACTCCCCTTTATTTATTGAGTCTCAACTTCCCAATTTTGACCTCTTGTGTCTGTGCCCATCTCTGGAACACCCGTCTTTTTCCACCTCTCTATTCCGCGCATATTTTATATGTCGTTTTCATGTCTCCCCCGACCCTCCTGGCCTCCCGTGTCGCAGGCCGATTTTTCCCCCAAACTTTCTTCTAAGACAATCCCCTAGCTCTGGGACAGTTTGTTGCAAAACCTTACTTTCTCAATTTTTTGACTGCTTGACAAGGTGGGATTCCCCCAAAATGGGGCGGTGTGTTTGTGTGTGACCACCTATTTGTACTCACCCATTTGTGGTTGCAGGGGTCGAGTCTTTGCTCCTGGGCCCCCCCTCTTCACCGTTGCTACTGGGCCTCTCTCTCCCCACTCCATGAGCTTTACAAACCTCGCTTAAAACGTGTATGGTTCCTGCCTCCACTACGTCATTTTCTAGGCTATTCCACGCCTTTAAAAATCTATGACTGAAGAAAAAAACTTCCTAAACCTCGACTCATTTGTGTCTTCAACTTCCAATTGTGGCCCCTTGTTTCCCGTGTCCCCCCCCTGGAACATCCTGTCTTTTTTCCCCCTTGTCTATTCCACGCGTATTTTTAGTCGTTATCATGTCCCCCGACCCTCCTGTCCTCCAGTGTCGTCAGGCCGATTTCCCTTAATCTTTCTTCATAGGACTTTCCCCCTTAGCTCTGGAACAAACCTTGTGGCAAACCTTTGTACTTTCTCTAGTTTCTTGACGTGCTTTATCAAGTGCGGGTTCCAAACAGGTGCTGCATACTCCAGTATGGGCCTGACAAACAGGTGTACAGTGTCTTGAACGTTTCCTTATAAGGTATGGGAATGCTGTTCTCGGGTTTCCCAGCGCCCATATGCTGCAGCAGTTATCTGATTGATGTGTGCTTCCGGAGACATGCTGGGTGTTATACTCACCCCAAGATCTTTCTCCTTGAGTGAGGTTTGCAGTCTTTGGCCACCAGCCTATACTCTGTCTGTGGTCTTCTGTGCCCTTCCCCTATCTTCATGACTTTGCATTTGGCAGGATTAAATTCGAGAAGCCATTTACTGGACCAGGTGTCCAGTCTGTCCAGTCTCTTTGAAGTCCTGCCTGGTCCTCATCAATTTAATTCTCCTCATTAACTTCACACATCTGCCAAACAGGGACAAATTCTGAGTCTAACCCTTCCCTCATGTCGTTCACATATACCAAAAAAAGCACTGGTCCTAGGACCCACCCCTGTGGGACCCCGCTCGTCACAGGTGCCCACTGTGATAATCATTACGTACCTGATCGTTGTTTCCTCCCGTCAGGTATTCTCTGATCCATTGCAGTGCCCTTCCTGTTATATGCGCCTGATGCTCTAGCTTCTGCACTAATCTCTTGTGAGAAAATGTGTCAAAGGGCCCTTTTGCAGTCCAAGAAGATGCAACCAACCCACCCCTCTCTCTCGTGTCTTACATCTGTTTTTTTATCAAAAAACCCCAGAAGGTTTGTGACACAGGATTTCCTTCCTGAACCCCGTGCTGGTTGGTTTTTATACTCTTTTTAAATTAGGGCTCCACCACTCTCCCCCTGATAACTTCTCCATAATTTTGCATACTATAACGTCAATGCACGGGCTAATTTTAGTGCCTTTTTTCTGTCTTTTTTTTAAAAAATGGGAACTACTTTTGCCGTCTTCCATCCCTCGGGTATTCCCATTTCCAGGAACGGTTGAAGTTTGGGGTAAGGGCCGCACAACAATCTCTCCCCTTTTAAAGGGGACCCAGGGGGAGTTTCCCGGTCCCATTGCCTTTGGGGTATCGATGTCCCTTACAGTTTTTTTCACTCCCCTCATCTTATGTTGTCGTCCAACATTGTTGGTGTATTCTTTGTGTGCCCCCATCGGGTTCTGTCCCCCCGAGCCCTTTCCTGTCCCTACTGTAAATATTCCTTAAATCTCTTTGAGCTCCTCACATACCTCTTAACTTTCTTGTGGTTTCCACCTTTTTTCCCCTCACCCTTACCCTGGCCTTGACTGTTTCCCCTCCAATGTGGCTATACAGCAATTTCGGGTATTTTTGACTTTATGCTATGCATTTTCATATGTCGCGGGGGGGCCCCCTCCTTATCTGGCATACTCGTTTTGGTCTTCTACTAATCTCCTTTTTTTCCTGGGTCCTATGCCCCCGTCCCTTTTTCCATTCTCTGTTCCCTTATTTTTTTGCCTCCCTACACCTTGGGGAAAACCCCAAGGACCGTTTTGGTTTTCCCTATTATTTCTGTTTCCCTTGGAACAAAATTTCCTCGCCTCCTTCCCTTTTTTTTGCCACATATTCCATCCCCTTTTTTACGTTTTTCCCTACCATTTCTCTGTCCCACTGACCCCCCCCTTAGGAATTTCTCATCCCTGTGTAGCCCCCCCCTTTTATATTTTGGCCCTTCCCCCTTCAGTTCCCTTTTCCCCTTCCCATTTTGTAATCTATATATAATAAAAACTAGAACCACTGACCCTGCTCCAAGGGCCTCTCATAATGATGTCTTCAATGTCTGAACTGCTCAGGGTGAACAAAAATCCATCTTTTGGGTATCCTCCCTCTTGGTTGGTCCCCGACATTTGATGCATAGGTTTTTAAATACCACATCCTCACTTGGGTTCCATGTTTCGGGGCCCCCCTGTGGGTCAGGTTTTTTCCCCCGTCATCTCCCGTGGTTTAAATTTCCCCCCCCCAGTAACTTTGCCCCTGCTCGAGTGAGCTCTTTGCCCCCTAGCCATGTGTCCCCCAACCCTGTTTTTTTCTTCGTACTCCTTCCCTTTGGGCCCCTGCATTTTGTGGTGGGTTAACATCACTCCAATGACCCCTTTTTGTTCTCCGGACTGAATTTTACCCACAATGTATTCTTTCTCCAATCATTCCATGCCTTCCTTTCCCAAACCCCTCAGTGTTTTATAGCATGCAACCCCTCCTCCCCCCTACTCTTCTATCTATACCCGTGGGAAGATTGTGCTGTTATTTCTCACGAGTTTTGTTTTTTGTGATGCTATGAGTCGGGGTTTTTCCTGATTTTTCGTTCCAAATCCTCAGTTTATTCGTTATTCCATCCGGTTTTTTGTACCAAACTTTCATTTTTTTCTATCATTTTGGTCATGCGAATATTGGGGGTTGGGGGGGCGAGAGCCCTTGGGGGGGCCTATATGGGGCTGTGGTGTTGGTGGGTTGTGATGATGGGGGGGGGAAGAAGCCCCTAAGGGACAGCGTTGGGGGGGGGTTTTTTATATAGGGTTTGGGGGCAGAGGGGGAAAATGAGTGGGCTGAGTATAGGTTGCTCAGTTGCGTTGGGAATGTCGCGTTGGGTCTTTGGTGGGGAGATTTTGTGGGGTTTTTTTTCCTTCCTCCCGTGTCTGGGGCCTCTCATTTTCGTATTTCCCTCGTTCCTCTTGGTCTTGTACCCTCTCTTTTAGTGTAGTCCTTTCTTCTTGGGGTTTTTGTCGGGTCGAGGATACTCTCTGGTACCCCGTTTGTCCCCCCAGTCTTGCTTTCTCTTGCAGAATCCTGGTTCAAACTGATTCTTCCTTTAAATTACCTGACAGGCGTATCCTTCCACTCGCAAACCCCCCAAAACTCTGAAAATTTGTCACCTGGGTCATATGCCCTACCTATTGTTTTCATGATGCCTTCAATCTTTTTTTTTTTTTTTCTCCTCCTGTTTTATTTCTTCAAAGTTGCCCCCTTGGCTTTTTGGGAGCCCGTACAAAAAACGACCTCCCCCCTTTCCCCTCCTCCCACTGATTCCCCCATCTGTTTCCTCTGAGGCTTTTTATTTCCTTCCTTTAAATGTTCTTCCCTTTCAGTCCCTGTAAAACTAAAACCCTCTATTCTCAGTGAACTGTCTTTCATGACCACTGTCCCTTGCTACTGCAGTTGGCTTTAGAATCTCTGCATTACATACCTTCATTTTTTCGGCCCGTCATTGATCTTATGGTCCTCGTTTTTTTCCTGGCCCCTGGGGGCTGAAAAGGGCCCTTTGTACTTTCAGCTCCTTTTGTTGCTTACCGCCCCCTTGTCCGCTGCATTGAATTTCCTGAGTCACACTAATTTGTCTTTTTGTCTCTCTAATTTTTTTCGGCTTTGCATTTCCTTTAACACTGTATCCTTTTCTGTGCTAAGCCCTTATTCCCACTTCCCACTTTTCACTATCCTTCCTCCATTTTTTACCAACTCTACTACCTTCCTTCCCCACTTTTCCCCCCTTTTTTGGGAGCCCCTAACTCCCAGTTTTTTCCCCCCGGTTCGTCTCCCAGCACGGGTTTTTCCGCCCTCTAGAGCCCCCCTTTTTTTTTTTTTTTTTACCACAAAGAAGGCAAGGGGGGGAAGGGTGGCGGGGGGGAGGAGAAAGGGGTAAAAGGGGAGGAGAGGAAGAGAAAAGGGCAAAAAGAGGGGAGAAGGAGAGAGTAGGGGGTGGGGGATAAGACCAAGGGGAGAGAGAGGAAATGGAGGGGGAAGAAAGGGTGAGAAGGGGAAAGAGAGGGGGGAGGGAGGAAGAGGGAAAAAAGGGGGGTGGGGGAAAAAGGCTTGGGAGAGAGAAAAAAAGAGATGGAGAGAGAAGCCAAGAGAGAAGAGGGGTGAAATAGGGTTATGGGAGTGAGGGAGAGAGAGGGAAGAGGGGGAGAGAGAGAAAAGAGAGAGAAGGAGAGAGGGGGAGGGTAGGGGGTGGGGTGTGTGTGTGTGTGTTGTGTATCCCCTTTTGGGGAGGTTGCGGGGGGGGTTCCGACTCCTGGACGTGTGTGTGGTGTGTGTGTACTCACCATTTGTACTCCCCTTTTTGGGGTTGCAGGGGCCCGAGTCACAGCCCCTGGCCCCGCCTCTTTCACTGATTGCTACTGGGCCTTTCTCCCTCCCTGCCCCATGAGCTTATCATACCTCGCCTTAAAATATGTAGGGTTTCCTGCCTCCACCAACATTTTAAGGCTATTCCAGGGCCCTAAACTACTCTATGATGAAGAAATACTCCTACCATCCTGGTTCCGTGGTGCGTGGGGGTGTGTGTGTGGGGTTGTGTGTGTGTGGTGTGTGTGTGGTGTGTTGTGTGTGTGTGGTTCGAGCTTGTATTTGTGTTATCCCTTTTTTTCGTTGCGGGGTTGAACCAAGCTCCTGTCCCCGTCTCTTCACTGATTGCTCTAGGCCTCTCTCCCCCTCCCATGAGTTTTATCAAACCTCGTCTTAAAAAAATGTATGGACCCGCCTCAAATACGTCACTTTTTAGGGGTGTTCCATGCCTGGCAAATCGTGACTGAAGAAATACTTCCCAAATCCCTTTGATACATCTGAGTCTTAAATTCCAATTGTGACCCTTGTTCTGGTCCCCTCTGGGAAAATCCGTCTTTTTCCACCTTGTTTATTCCCCAAAAGTATGTTATATGTCGTTATCATGTCTCCCCCACCCCCTGTCTTCCCCGTGTTCAGGGCCCATTTCCCCCAAAACCCTTCTTCTAGGACAATCCCCCTTTGCTCTGGGACTATCTTGTTGCAAACCCTTTCCTTTTCTAATTTTTTTTGACGTGCTTTTCCAGGTTGATTCCAAATGGATGCAAACTCCATTTTTGGGCCCGACGTAAATGGGTACAGAGTCTTGAGCGATTCCTGACTAAATATGGGAACGCTATCCTTTGGGGTGCCAGGCGCCCGTTGTTTCAGCAGTTATCAATTGATGTCACCTCAGGGGATTGCTCGGTGTTATATCACCCAAAATCTTTTTTTCCCTTTAGTGGGGGCAATCTTTGGCCCCCTAGACTATCTGTGTCTGCGTCTTCTTTGCCCTTCCCCAGTCTTCAGACTTTTCATTTGGCAGGGTTTTTCAAGGAGCCCGTTGCTGGACCAGGCTTGTAGCCTGTCCAGGGCTCTTTGTAGTCCTGCCTGATCCTCATCTATTTGATTCTCCTCTTAATTCACATCATCTCAAACAAGGACTCTCTGAGTCCCATCCTTCAGTTATGTCATTCATATAACCAAAAAAAAGCACAGGTCCTGGGCTGACCCCTGGGAACCCCGCTTGTCACAGGCGCCCACTCTGCACCTCATCACGTGCCTGACTCGTTGTTCCTCCCTGTCAGGTATTCTCTGATTCATTGCAGTACCTTTCCTTTTTGTGTGCCCGATCCTCTAGTTTTTTGCAGTAACCTCTTGTGAGGGAAAGATCGAAGGCCTTCTTCGTAAAAAATCAGTCTATCCCCCCCTCTTCTTGTCTTTTCGTCACCTTTCATAAAACTCTCAGTAGGTTTTGATAAAGGTTTTTCCCTTTCCCCGAAAACCCTGGTTGTCGATTATACACTTGTTTCTTTCCAGGTGCTCCACCATCTCCTCCTGATGATCTTCTCCATGACTTTGCATACTATACATGTTAGTGACACAGGTCTGTAGTTTAATGTCTCATACCTGTCTCCTTTTTTTAAAAAATTGGGGACTACATTTGCCATCTTCCATACCTCAGGGAGTTGCTTAGTTCAATGGATGTGTTGAAGATCTTGTTAGTGGCACACACAGCATCTCTGCTCCCTCTCTAAGGACCCACAGAGAGATGCTTTTCTGGTCCCACTGCCTTTGAGGTGTCAAGATAACATAGCAGTTTTCTTACCTCCTCCTTGGTTTACCTGGAGTTTACCTGGAGAAAGTTCCGGGGGTCAAAGCCCCCGCAGCCCGGTCTGTGACCAGGCCTCCTGGTGGATCAGAGCCTGATCAACCAGGCTGTTGGGTGTTGGCTGCATGCAAACCAACGTACGATCCACAGCCCGGGGTGATCAGGAATTGACTTTAGGTGCTGTCCAGTGCCAGCTTGAAGACTGCCAGGGGGCTGTTGGTAATCTCCCTTTTGTGTGCTGGGAGGCAGTTGAACAGTCTCGGGCCCCTGACACTTATTGTATGGTCTCTTAACGTGCTAGTGACACCCCCGCTTTCATTGGGGGGATGGTGCAATCGTCTGCCAAGTCTTTTTCTTTCGTAGTGAGTGATTTTCGTGTGCAAGTTCGGTACTAGTCCCTCTAGGATTTTCCAGGTGTATATAATCATGTATCTCTCCCTCCTGCATTCCAGGGGAATACAGGTTTAGGAACCTCAAGCGCTCCCAGTAATTGAGGTGTTTTATCTCCGTTATGCGCGCCGTGAAAGTTCTCTGTACATTTTCTAGGTCGGCAATTACACCTGCCTTGAAAGGTGCTGTTAGTGTGCAGCAATATTCCAGCCTAGATAGAACAAGTGACCTGAAGAGTGTCATCATGGGCTTGGCCTCCCTAGTTTTGAAGGTTCTCATTATCCATCCTGTCATTTTTCTAGCAGATGCGATTGATACAATGTTATGGTCCTTGAAGGTGATCACTCCCAGGTCTTTGACGTTGGTGTTTCGCTCTATTTTGTGGCCAGAATTTGTTTTGTACTCTGATGAAGATTTAATTTCTCGTGTTTACCATATCTGAGTAATTGAAATTTCTCATCGTTGAACTTCATATTGTTTTCTGCAGCCCACTGAAAGATTCGGTTGATGTCCGCCTGGAGCCTTGCAGTGTCTGAAATGGAAGACACTGTCATGCAGATTCGGGTATCATCTGCAAAGGAAGACGCAGTGCTGTGGCTGACATCCTTGTCTATGTCGGATATGAGGATGAGGAACAAGATGGGAGCAAGTACTGTGCCTTGTGGAATAGAGCTTTTCACCGTAGCTGCCTCGGACTTTACTCTGTTGACTACTACTCTCTGTGTTCTGTTAGTGAGGAAATTATAGATCCATCGACCAACTTTTCCTGTTATTCCTTTAGCACGCATTTTGTGCGCTATTACGCCATGGTCACACTTGTCGAAGGCTTTTGCAAAGTCTGTATATATTACATCTGCATTCTTTTTGTCTTCTAGTGCATCTAGGACCTTGTTGTAGTGATCCAATAGTTGAGACAGACAGGAGCGACCTGTTCTAAACCCATGTTGCCCTGGGTTGTGTAATTGATGGGTTTCTAGATGGGTGGTGATCTTGCTTCTTAGGACCCTTTCAAAGATTTTTATGATATGGGATGTTAGTGCTATCGGTCTGTAGTTCTTTGTTATTGCTTTACTGCCCCCTTTGTGGAGTGGGGCTATGTTTGTTGTTTTTAGTAACTGTGGGACGACCCCCGTGTCCATGCTCCCTCTCCATAGGATGGTAAAAGCTCGTGATAGGGGCTTCTTGCAGCTCTTGATGACACGGAGTTCCATGAGTCTGGCCTGGGGCAGAGTGCATGGGCATGTCATTTATCGCCTGTTCAAAGTCATTTGGCATCAGGATAACATCAGACAGGCTTGTGTTAACCAAATTCTGTGGCTCTCTCATAAAAAATTCATTTTGATCTTCAACTCTCAGTCTGGTTAGCGGCTTGCTAAAAACTGAGTCATATTGGGACTTGAGTAGCTCACTCATTTCCTTGCTGTCATCTGTGTAGGACCCATCTTGTTTAAGTAGGGGCCCAATACTGGAACGTTGTTCTCGACTTTGATTTGGCATAGGAGAAGAAATACTTTGGGTTTCTTTCGATTTCATTTACGGCTTTTAGTTCTCCCCGCGGATTCCTGACTCCTATAAGATTCCTTTAGCTTAAGTTCGATGTTTGCTATTTCTCTGACCAGTAACTCCCTACGCATTTCAGATATATTGACCTCTTTTAGCCGCTCTGTTATTCTTTTCCATCGCCTGTAAAGGGAAGCGCCTGTCTCTTTCTATTTTATATCTACTCCTCCTTTTTCTTAGAGGAATAAGCCTTGTGCATACATCGAGTGCCACCGAGTTAATCTGTTCTAGGCATAAGTTGGGGTCTGTGTTGCTTAGTCTATCTTCCCAGCTTATATCAGTTAGGACTTGGTTTACTTGGTCCCACTTTATGTTTTTGTTATTGAAGTTGAATTTGGTGAATGCTCCTCGTGACTAATCTCATTATGTCGGTGTGGGGCTCCGCGCATACATGTCTGAACCTCAATTATGTTGTGATCTGAGTATATTGTTTTTGATATGGTGACATTTCGTATCAGATCATCATTGTTAATGAAGATGAGGTCTTAGTGTATTCTCCAGTCTAGTAGGCTCTATATTTGCGGTTTTTTTAAATTGAATTTTGTGCAGAGATTTAAAAGCTCGTGTGTGTGAGGTTCTCATCAGAGCTACCTCCTGGTGTTATTTACTGCAACAACATTATTTGCTATATTCCTCATTTTAGGTGCCTTAAGTTGAAATCCCCAGGAGCAAGATGTTGGGGGCCGGAGCTGGCAGATTTTCAGACAGTGGTCAATTTTTAACAGCTGTTCTGGAATTGCTGGGATGTTGCATCCGGAGGCTTGTAGACTACCACAATGACTAGGTTTTGGTTCTCGATCTTTACTGCTAAAACTTCCACTACATCATTTGAGGCATTAAGCAGTTCTGTGCAAACAAGTGACTCTGCGATGTACAGGCCAACCCCCCCCCCCTTTTTGCCTGTTCACTCTGTCGCATCTGTATAGGTTGTAACTGGGATCCATATTTCGTTGTCCAAGTGATCCTTTATGTGGGTCTCAGTGAAAGCCGTGAACATTGCATTTGCCTCTGCAAGCAGTCCACGGATGAAGGTATTTTGTTGTTTGTTGCTGGCTTTATACCCTGTATATTTGCAAAGATGAATGTCATCGGACTGGTGTTATTGTTGGTATTGGGGGGGGGGATTTTTTTTCCGGCATTAGTATCTGTATCTGTTGGTTTGGAGTGGAGGCCATCGACTGTGGTTCCACTCCAGGAATGACTGGATTTGGTGTACGATTTCTGCCATTTGCTGCCAGTTTTTTTTTTCCTTCTGGCACTAAAAAACTTCTCTCTCTTGAGTGGCTGTGGCTACCCAGGTTTTCCATGGCCTGGATGTTTTGTATCTTTTTGTCCCTTTAGATGGTGTGCCTGACAATTTAAGTTATAGCACAGTCTTTCTTGTACTGAAGAGGTACAATTTCAGGGTGAAAAAGCTTACAGGAAGGGAGTAGTTTGCATTTTCTGTTGTCATATGGGCATGGCATTTTCTAGGGTGGTCATAGTTGCACGTCCCATCTGTTTTTCCAGATTTCCCATGCCTGCAGATACCAAGTGCATAGTATGTGCACAGGCTTGGTTTCCATTTGCCTTGGGTTTCTGTGACTGTACTCCCTGTTGGTGCATGTTTACCTGTCTTACTCCTATCTTCACTAGCACCAACAGTGGAGCTTCACCAGTTGTTTTTGGTAATTATATCCTCACTATTGCTAGTGGAGTCCTCTTGTTTGCTATTTCCTGTGGTATTACTAGTTTGCAATATTGGTTTTATCTTATCTCTGACTACACTACAGCTCCTGTCTCCCATGAGGTCATTTATATGCATTCCCTCCTGCGTATATTTCCCGACTACCTGGAAAAAATCTCCAGCTTCACCATTACTGTCTCCAGGACAGCACCTCAGCTTCACATTACTGACTACCAGGACAGCACCTCCAGCTTCACCGTTACTGTCTCCTAGGACAGCACCTCCAGCTTCACCATTACTGTCTCCCAGGACAGCACCTCCAGCTTCATCATTACTGTCTCCCAGGACAGCACCTCCAGCTTCACCATTACTGACTACCAGGACAGCACCTCCAGCTTCACCATTACTGTCTCCCAGGACAGCACCTCCAGCTTCACCATTACTGTCTCCCAGGACAGCACCTCCAGCTTCACCATTACTGTCTCCCAGGACAGCACCTCCAGCTTCACCATTACTGACTACCAGGACAGCACCTCCAGTTTCACCATTACTGTCTACCAGGACAGCACCTCCAGCTTCACCATTACTGAACTACCAGGACAGCACCTCCAGCTTCACCATTACTGTTACCAGGACAGCACCTCCAGCTTCACAATTACTGTCTCCCATGACAGCACCTCCAGCTTCACCATTACTGTCTCCCAGGAAAGCACCTCCAGCTTCACCATTACTGACTACCAGGACAGCACCTCCAGCTTCACCATTACTGTCTACCAGGACAGCACCTCCAGCTTCACCATTACTGTCTACCAGGACAGCACCTCCAGCTTCACCATTACTGACTACCAGGACAGCACCTCCAGCTTCACCATTACTGTCTCCAGGACAGCACCTCCAGCTTCACCATTACTGACTACCAGGACAGCACCTCCAGCTTCACCATTACTGTCTACCAGGACAGCACCTCCAGCTTCACCATTACTGTCTCCCAGGACAGCACCTCCAGCTTCACCATTACTGTCTCCAGGACAGCACCTCCAGCTTCACCATTACTGTCTCCCAGGACAGCACCTCCAGCTTCACCATTACTGTCTCCCAGGACAGCACCTCCAGCTTCACCATTTATTATTTATTTATTTATTTATTTATTTATTTCCAATTTGTGCACACATACAGAGGTACAAAAAAATACAGATAAGAGCAGTATGCCAAAGCCACTTATACTATGCATAGCATTACGGGCTGGCTTAAAATTAACTTAAGATTAACTAAGCAATGATTATTATTATTATTATAATCAAAAAGAAGCGCTAAGCCACAAGGACTATACAGCGCTGCTACTAAGCAATGATGAAATCAGTGATAAAACATTAATGTAAACAGATAACTATAAAGCACAAGTGAGAATTACAAAGACAGGTCATATGGTTGCATTCAGTTAGGTAGTGATTCTGTTAGGTAGTGTATTTAAAAAATAATAAAGTTAGATTGGGTTTTAGGTTTAACATTTATGTGATATAATTGTGAGAAACTTTTAAAAGATATACAATTTATAATGTTCAGTTATTCAGTATTTATTTGGTTTTGGGTGAGTAAGTAATCTTTGAGAAGAGACTTGAATTTATAAACAGGTAGTGTTTCTTTTATATTTACAGGTAATGAATTCCAGATTTTAGGGCCTTTTATGTGCATTGAGTTTTTGCATAGTGTGAGATGGACACGAGGAACATCAAAGAGTGATCTGTGCCTTGTGTTATGGTCATGTGTTCTGTTGAGGTTGGCAAGGAGATGTTTGAGGGGAGGGTTAATATCAGAGTTAAGTGTTCTATGTATGTAATAGGTGCAGTAATAAGTATGGATGTTTTGTATGGTGAGTAGGTTTAGTGTATTGAATATTGGTGGAGTGTGCTGCCTGTAGTGAGAATTTGTTATCATTCTAACTGCAGCCTTTTGTTGGGTAATTAGTGGTCTGAGATGGTTAATTGTTGTTGAGCCCCATGCACAAATTCCATAGGTGAGATAGGGGTAAATAAGAGAGTGATATAGGGCCAGGAGGGCTGACTGTGGAACATTAGTACCGTATCTTCGATAGTATGCCTACAGTCTTGGAAATTTTCTTAGAAATTTGATGTATATGTGTATGAAATTTGAGTCTATTATCAAGGTGGATTCCTAAGAATTTTCCCTCTGTTAGTTTTGTGATAGGTGATCCATTTATCATTATGTTAAGAGGGACATCTGTAGCTCTGTTACCAAACTGAATGAAGTAGGTTTTGTCAATGTTTAGTGTAAGTTTGTTAGTCCTCATCCAGGTAGATATTTTCTGTAATTCGGTATTTACAGTATTGGCTAGCGTGACTGGGCTCGGGTGAGAGAAGACGTATGTAGTGTCATCTGCAAATAGTGTGGGTTTGAGTAATTGCGAAGCATTTGGAAGGTCATTTATGTATAGGAGAAAGAGAAGAGGGCCAAGGACACCATTACTGACTACCAGGACAGCACCTCCAGTTTCACCATTACTGTCTCCCAGGACAGCACCTCCAGTTTCACCATTACTGACTACCAGGACAGCACCTCCAGCTTCACCATTACTGACTACCAGGACAGCACCTCCAGCTTCACCATTACTGACTACCAGGACAGCACCTCCAGCTTCACCATTACTGACTACCAGGACAGCACCTCCAGCTTCACAATTACTGTCTACCAGGACAGCACTATCAGCCCCACATTTACTGACTACCAGGACAGCACCTCCAGCTTCACCATTACTGACTACCAGGACAGCACCTCCAGCTTCACAATTACTGTCTACCAGGACAGCACTATCAGCCCCACATTTACTGACTACCAGGACAGCACCTCCAGCTTCACCATTACTGACTACCAGGACAGCACCTCCAGCTTCACAATTACTGTCTACCAGGACAGCACTATCAGCCCCACATTTACTGACTACCAGGACAGCACCTCCAGCTTCACCATTACTGACTACCAGGACAGCACCTCCAGCTTTACCATTACTGTCTCCCAGGACAGCACCTCCAGCTTCACCATTACTGTCTCCCAGGACAGCACCTCCAGCTTCACCATTACTGTCTCCCAGGACAGCACCTCCAGCTTCACCATTACTAACTACCAGGACAGCACCTCCAGCTTCACCATTACTGACTACCAGGACAGCACCTCCAGCTTCACCATTACTGTCTCCCAGGACAGCACCTCCAGCTTCACCATTACTGACTACCAGGACAGCACCTCCAGCTTCACCATTACTGACTACCAGGACAGCACCTCCAGCTTCACCATTACTGGGCTACCAGGACAGCACCTCCAGCTTCACCATTACTGACTACCAGGACAGCACCTCCAGCTTCACAATTACTGTCTACCAGGACAGCACTATCAGCCCCACATTTACTGACTACCAGGACATCACCTCCAGCCTTACAGTTTCTGACTACATTGCCAGTAT
>NC_069470.1:1149105-1165522 GCF_026875155.1 Cherax quadricarinatus | reverse complement strand
TATTTTTACATCCCACATTGTGTGTCGGTACAAGGCAATCGTTTACTTGAATTATATAACATGAGCTTTGTAACCGGGGAGCTCCCTCAATCTTGGACCAACAGCCTCATCATTCCAGTTCCTAAGCCCAGTGAACAAAATGCATTTCGCCCAATATCTCTTTCTAGTTGCTTGTATAAAACATTCGAGAGGATAATTCTTAATCGTCTCATGTACATAATCAAACAATTTTTGTCTCCCCGGTTGCATGGTTTCATGCATGGAAGGAGCGTGCATCATTGCATAGCCACCTTCTCACCCTGCACACTGACAGCTCATACACTACCTTCCTTGACCTTAAATCTGCTTTTGATGTAGTCAACCAACATGTAATCATTAGTGAACCTGCCATAATGAATGTTGGAGGATGGCTTCTCCGCTGGATTAAAGGCTACCTGTCCAACAGAAAGTCTTCTGTGTTATTCCTGGGGCATAGTTTGTACAACTTTAATGCTTCTTATTTGAAATACTCATTTGTACTTCATGTTGTAATTTGTTTACTGTAATTTTTACCACTGAATATATCATTGCTTTGTTAATCTTAAGTTAATTTTAAGCCTGCCCATAATGCTCTGCATACAAGGGGCTTTTGGCATGTACACTCAATCACTCTGTTTCTTTGTACAACTATGTATCATGTCCAAATAAAAAATAAATAAATAAATAAATAAATAAATAAATAAATAAATACTTTGAATTAGGAACCCTACAGGAGGTTTGCTCAGTCCCACTATTCAATATTCTAATTAATGCCTTACTTAATGCTATGCCTAGCCAGCGCCATCATCATATGATTAGTTTTGTTGATGATTTAATGATTCACACCACCGGATTTTCCAACACCCACTCTCACAACCTTAATGAATCATGTACTAGCATCGTGTCAGGACCTGGGGTTGATAATCTCTACTGATAAAACAAAGATACTCAACAGGGGTTCTCCTCAACAAAGGCACAGTTCGTCAGATCCATTTGCGTGATGGGTCTCTTCTAAAACATGTAACCAGATACAGGTATCTAGGCTTTCAGGTCCCACTACTTGGACCTGTTGTAACGAGACTCTGTCGCCAATACAAAGAAAGGCCTGAGAACACTTAGAATTGTGACAGGTTTTCATCCCAGGTATGGTGCTAATGTTAAAATTGTGAAAATGGTGTATCTTGCTTATATTAGATCATTGGCTGATTATGCTACACC
The DNA here is from genome assembly GCF_026875155.1 of Cherax quadricarinatus. NCBI lineage: Eukaryota > Metazoa > Arthropoda > Malacostraca > Decapoda > Parastacidae > Cherax > Cherax quadricarinatus. Next base: position 1,164,286 of record NC_069470.1, on the reverse strand, counting down.
ATTACTTGCTCTTGTGTCTGACTGGTTAGTTTAATGGTAGATTTTAGATTTTGCCACCGAAGTGGCTAGTTTATTGTGCACCCCATATCCATCCTGTAGTGTGCAAGAACCCCACCTCACTGCAAAGGATTCTGGTGATATCAGAATGCCATCACACACACCAGCTGTGGAGGAGCTAGCCATCCCTGCTAGCACATATGGAACTACTGGTCTGCCACTACAGATACCTATGGCTACACCTGAATATGGGGATGAGTTTGTCATTTCTCCCAATACACACAACTACAACAGTCAGACGTTAGTTTAGTTTAATATGTTTATTATGCACCCCATACCCATCCTGTGGGCGGTAGTCAAAAGATTACAGAGGTACATAATTGGTCCAGGGACTGGACTCCAAAGTTTTGATAGCTGAGCAAGTTACAGAGGTAATGAACTCACAATTTACAAAGGTAATGAACTCACAATTTACAAAGGTAATGAACTCACAATTTACAAAGGTAATGAACTCCAGGTAAGTCTGGTCACAATCATGACAAGTTACAAAGGTATTTACAGATTACAGAGGTACGTAATGGGTCCAGGGACTGGGCCCCCAAAGTTTTGACAGCTGAACTAGGTACAAAGGTAATGAGCTCACAAGTTACAAAGGTAATGAATTCTGTAGAATGGTTACTTACGTTTATACTTTGGCTACAATCATGAACAAATTATAGAGTAATGAGCAATTCACACTTCCACACCCGGTCACAACTGTAATGAGTTATTGGTGCAAATATTGATTGTTGAGTCACACACACCACACACACACACACACACACACACACACACACACACCACACACACACACACACCACACACACACACACACACACACACACACACACACACACACTTTAGTTTAATATCTTTATGCACCCCATACCCATCCTGTGGGCGGTAGTCAAAAGATTACAAAGGTACATAATGGGTCCAGTGACTGGACCCCAAAGTTATGATAGCTGAACTAGTTACAAAGGTAATGAACTCCAGGTAGATCTGGTCACTAATCATGGCAAGTTACAGAGGTAATGAATCAGCTTCACTCCTATACATGGTTACAGTCATGAACAAATTACAAAGTAATGAACCACTGATACGTCCACACCTGGTCACAATTGTAATGAGTTATAAATACAAATATTAAGTGGATCATACACCCACACTAGTGCGCGCGCGCACATACACACACGAGGGCGCACGCACGGACATGTGCACACGAGCGTACAAATATATGCATACACACAAGGACGCACACCCACACACACCCACACACACACACACCAACACCCACACACACACACCCTCACACACACCCAGTCAGACGGACACCACACAGGTAACCTCCCTGGAAATTGGAGATGAGTCAGTTGCACAGGACCTACCTGCAATGAATGATGAAACAGAGAACACTAATGTAACCATGGTACCTGTTAAGGTGATAAGTGTTAAAGAAAGCACTAACCCAGAAGTGCCATCCTCCGGAGAGGCATTGGATTCGCCTGACCTTCCTCATATTATAACAAATTTCCAGAAAAAAATGAAGCATCTTGAACAGATCCTGACAAGTTTAATAAATATATGTAATCAGGATGATGCTCTTGAGCATGGTGATGATGTCAAAAGTGCAGCAATCTCCGTTCAGCTTCCAGCAATTTGTGAGAAAGAAGCCCATGACTCTTGCCTTCAAGACTTGCCTTTTAACTGGCTGCCAAAATGCCGAAAAATGCTTAAAAATAAAGGTCCTGAAGATAAAGACGTACAAACTATGCTATTTGCTCTTAAGTATCTGCACACCTGGAGTTTACCTGGAGAGAGTTCCGGGGGTCAACGCCCCCGCGGCCCGGTCTGTGACCACGCCTCCTGGTGACGGGCCTAAATCAACCAAGCTGTTCTGCTGGCTGCCGCAAACCAACGTACGACCACACCCCGGGGCTATCGGGGATACTTTAGGTGCTTGTCCAGTCCAGCTTGAAGACTGCCAGGGGTCTGTTGGTAATCCCCCTTATGTGTGCTGGAAGGCAGTTGAACAGTCTCGGGCCCCTGACACTTTTTGAGGTCTCTTAACGTCTAGTGACACCCCGCTTTTCATTGGGGGATGGTGATCGTCTCCAAGCTTTTCTTTCTTAGTGAGTGATTTTCGTGTGCAAGTTGGGGTACTATCCCCTGGGGTTTTTCCAGGTGAAATAATCTGTATTTTCCCCCCCTGCGTTCCAGGGAATACAGGTTTTAGGACCTCAAGCCTCCCAGAATTGAGGTGTTTTATCTCCGTTAGCTCCCAAAAAAGTTCTCTTACTTTTTCGGGTCAGCAATTTCACCTGCCTTAAAAGGGTCTGTTAGGTGCAGCAATATTCCAGCCTAGATAAAAAAGTGACCTGAAGATGCATCATGGGTTGGCTTCCCTATTTTGAAGGTTCTCATTATCCTCCGGGTTTTTTTTCAGCAGATGTGATTGATAAAATGTTAGGTCCTTGAATGAGATCCTCCGACAGATAAAATCCCAGTCTTTGATTTGGGGTTTTTCGCTCTATTTTGTGGCCAGAATTTGTTTTGTACTCTGATAAGTTTTTAATTTCCCTCATGTTTACCAAGATCTGATAATTTAAAATTTTCTCATCGTTAACTTCTATTTTTTTTCTGCACCCCCCAAAAAGTTTTGGGTTGATGTCCCCCCGGAGCCTTGCAGTGTTGCAAGGAAGACACTGTCAGCAGATTGGGGGTGTCATCTGCAAAGGAAGACACGGTGCTGGGGCTGACATCCTTGTCTATGTCGGTTGGGGATGAGGAACAGATGGGAGCGAGTACGGCCTTGTGGAAAAAGGGTTTTTCCCCGAGCTGCCTGGGACTTTACTCTTTTTACGACTACTCCTGTTTTTTTTGTGAGGAAATTATAGACCCATCACCGACTTTTCCTGTTTTTCCTTTGCACCATTTTGTCGCTTTTACGCCTGGTCACACTTGTCGAAGTTTTGCAAAGTCTGTATATATTACTCTGCATTCTTTTGTCTTTATGCATTTGGGCCCTTGTCGATGGTCCAATATTTTAAAAACAACGGGGAGCGACCTTTCTAAACCCAGGGCCCCCGGGTTTTGTGTAAGAGGGGTTTTCTAATGGGTGGTGATCTTGCTTCTTAGGACCCTTTTCAAAGATTTTTAGATATTGGATTTAGTGCTAGGGGTCTGTAGTTCTTGCTTTGCTTTACTCCCCCTTTGTAATAACTCACTAAAAAGGATACTTTACAAATCTTTTCAGGGAAAATTTGCTTCCATCAGGAAGCGGTTGCCTGATTTTACATCATATTATGAAACCAAAAATATTGATGTCATCTTTTGCAGGAATGTAGTTTGAAAGATGGAGCCCCTCACCAAACTTGCCTGGAATGCACTTGTAACCTAAGGTAAACCCAACTGTTGTGGATGTATTCAGAAAGAACTTACCACATTCCCCTTTCCTTGCAGAGTCGATTTAACATGCAGTTAGGTGTAAAATATATGCAGGCGTTTTTTTCCATAACATTTTTAATCTCTATGCCCCAGCGAACCATTTCGCCCCTGATCTTTACCCAATCGCACAATAGGGGAACCTACCATCATTTTTGGGAGATTTTAATGCCAGCATAAAATATTGGTGGGTCTATAACAAAACAATGGAACTAAACTAGGGGAGATGCAAAATGACTATAATGTTCGAATTGTGGGCACTACTGACCTACTCACATTTTGGGGGCAACGGGATCTGTTTTGGATTTAATACATCAAACGATGCAAGTCTGTCATAGTTATGATCTTCTATCTGATCATTCCCAAGACTAACAACGTAAATCTTGATCACATTCCAGCAATCAAGGAGCTAAATACAGAAGGGGGAAACTTATTCTAAAACCAAACAAGAGCAACTTATTAACCACTTGGATCAATGGTTAAAAAATTTTACGAGCCCATGGCACACAAAAATTTAATGATGATTTTTTTTACCCTTTAAAGGTGTTTCACAGATCAAGTGGCGGGAAAATAGGAAAAAAAGCCCCTCCACTTAAAAAACAAAAAAAAAACCAAATGAAAATACAAAATGATCCACAGCTACGCAATCTAACACATGCAGCTAGGGGATTGGTAAAGCATACCGTGAATGTAACCCCCAACCCTGCCAAATTTCCCAAAGCGCACAACAAATGCAAGGAATAGAAAGGAAGACTAGGCAACGGGAAGGGAACAGTTTGTTAGGGGATTAAATAGGTCCACCCCTTTGAGTTTGCTTAGAAAGGGTTTAAAAAAAAAACCAGGAAAAAAACTGGCAAGTTCTCATCCCTTTTTTTTTGAAAAAGAAATGACCTCATAAATGACTGGGCCAAAACATCCAGGGATGAAACCTTCCCTCTCATATTAGAAAAAATTTTTGAGAGAAATTCTGAAAAAAAGTTGAAAAAGATTAATTTTATAGCCAAAAAAATTGATGAAGTGATTTTCCTCTTACCGAGTATGAATTAGATAATGCATTAACCAAAGGGCGATAAAGCTCCGGGGGGATGGAAAAACCTTTTGATATTTTAAACTCTAAGGCCCCCTGCCTGGTAAACCCCCTTTTTTGGCACTGTATAATCTCATTACATTGAGGGGGTTCTTCCCACTTCCGGACCAAAAGTTCATTTTTCCTATCGCTAAGCCCCAACAGCCTGTCATTTAGGCCGATCCCTTAACTACGTCTTTTTAAAACTTTTGAAAGAATGATGCTTAAAAACTGGACTAAGAATCAGACACCCAAATTTCCCCCCACCCCCTGGGGTTTATGAAAGGGAAAAGTGTGCGAACTGATTTCCACCTTTTTCACTGCACACACCTCTACTAGTTTACCACTTTTTTTGATCTAAAACTGCATTGAATGCGAACAGAAAACCCTTAACACATGAACTAGCCAAAAAGAATATTGGGGGTAGCTTACTCTGCTGGATAATAGGTACCTTCAAAAAGTATCCTCTGCCTTTACCCAAAGGCTTTAAATTATTCTAAAAAATGCTTTTGGTACACCCCAGGGGGGTTTTTTATCCCTGTATTTAATATTCTGATTTAAAGCTCTCCTAAAGCTCTACCGCCTCACCAAACATATAGCATAAGCTATGCGAGAATCAAAGATCCCTACAAAAGGGGAAGGAAAAATGAATACCATTCTTAAGAAGTTCAAGCAATTTTTAATCGACTAGGCCTCATAATACTTCCTCTAAAAAAAAAGATATTAACAAGCAAAAGACATCCCCCACCCATCTATTTGCAGGGAAATCTTAGCTACGTTAAAACTTACAGATATCTTTGGGGTAGATGTACCCTTAACAAAACCACTAACCACAACAAAAAAGAAATGCAAAGCAGCAAATGCTCTCAAAACTGTTGGGCACAACCCAACTATGGGCTAAGTGAGAATCGGAGAAAGATGTACATAGCCTAGTTGGTCCCTTTAAATTTATTATCGCTCCCATGTTGTATTACTAGAAAAGTTCTCTCCGACCCCTTGGGGTTTAACAAAATGAAGCCTCAGGGTTTTCTTTGGGTGTCCCAGATCTACAAAAGTTCTTAACGTGGGAAGGAGTTTATTTCTAGTATCAGTGATAGGTTGTTGAAATTAAAAAACTGTACCGGTATTAGAAAAGTTGAAAACGAACCGACACTGTCACAGGAATCTTCCAAGTTCTAGAGGGAATACACACAGTCAAAAAGGGTTTTAAAACTGCAATTGATTAATTTTATAAACCCAATGAACTGTATCCGTAGGCAAAAGAGCATTTCACCCCTCCCTGGAAGTTGTGTTCATTTAATATCACATACCACAAGTCCCTCCCCAAAAGTCATTGCTATAACCCTTTCCTAAATCTCTTGTTAAGCAATGCCCGAAGAAAATTCCACCTAGCCGGTAGTAAAAAGTTATCACAAGTTATAACACTGGGGATCTAAAAGGAGCTTCTGGGGAGGGCTGATCTGCTCTTGTTGCCACCCCCTATTAAAACGAAATAAATTTGTTGATTAGGCTAAGAATTAACAACTGGGCGTCACACTGCAAATGAATTGTTTGCAATCCAAAAGGCGCAAAAACTAACCATGACACTGAGCTTACCTGTCACATTTCGATTCTATTCATCATTGAAGGCTCTTGACCATAAAATGACTCCAACAAATCGGTATAATACCAAAAAATTAGGGGCAAAAGGGAAATTTAAGTACAATTGCTATGGATTCCCTCACACATTGGATTTTCCCCTTTATGATAAAGTTGAAAGTTACCAAGAAAAGTACCCAGAAGGAGAAGAGAATATAACTTTGGTAAACTGTGTCCATTAGGAAAATATTAGGAAGAAAAATAATGAAAATGATTTTTATGGGAAAGCGTTTGAAGCCTGATAGATCATAATCCACTATATAACATGAACTAGATAAGTAGTTTTTGGGGCAACTTGCAATGGAAAAAACTGAGATGTTGTAGTGGCCAGACTTAGGTTGGTTCAAGGCTTTTTTCTGGCTTTTGGAGACACACAGATGATGATCAAACAAATGTAAATTATGTGATCAGGCATTTGGTCACTGTCTTTAACCTATGTGCTTAATTGCCCTCATGAGGAAAACAGAGACGACGTATAATAACCTAGTAACAGTCAAGATATCTTATTAATGAAAATAAGATACCAAATACTAAGCAAATTTCCTAAATTTGCTTTAACAGAAAGGGAAATATAAAAAGTAGAAATAAATCCATTGTATTCCGTTAACCCTTTGGGCCTAGTTCCTAGGCCTTTTTTGTATCCAATGCTTCGCGCTACCCCCCAGGGTGGATATGGGGTGCACAATAAACTAGCCCCCTTCGGGGGGAAAATCTATAAAAAAATTAAACCCGTGGACGGTTTGCGGAAGAGCATATGGATACACAAAACGCCCAGGAACTAACCCCCCAAAGGGGTTTAAAAGGGAAAACATATGGATTTATATCACATACTTTTTTTTGTACCTCTGAAAATGGCTCAAATTATAAATAAAAAAAATAAAATAAATTTAGTTCACTTATCTGTTACAAGCAAATTTTTGGAAATTTGCTTAATTATCTGGTATCTTATTTTCATTAAAATTTGACATTTTACATCGGTTTTTCACTGCTGTCTTTGTATTTCCAATAATGGACAATTAACACATAGTGTTTTAAAACAGTGACCATAGCCATCAATAATTTTAATTTTGTTTTATCATCATCTTGCTCCCAAACGCCCGAAGTACTTTAACCAAGCCCAATTGGCCACTACAACACGTCGTTGTTTACATTGCACGTTGCTCCTAAAATACTTTTCTACGTTTTATTTATCATAGTGGGTTTAGATCTTCCAGGCTTCTAACTGCTTTTCCATAACAACATTTCATTATTTACTTCCCTTCCTATATTATTCCTAAACACAAATGTACCAAAGTTATATTCTACATTCTTCTTCTGGGTACTCTTCTTGGCTAACATATCAACTTTATCATGAAGGAGTAATCCAATGTGTGATGGGATCCATAGCAACTGTACATTAATTCCTTTGTCCCTGATTTTTGAGTATCTATTCCTGGCTTCTCCAATGAGCATGTTGTTGGAGTCATTATATGAGTCAAGAGCCTTCAATGATGACATAGAATCAGTAATGATGATAGAGTCAAGCTCAGTGTCATAGGTTAGCTTTAGCGCCATTAGGATTGCAAACAATTCAGTTTGCAGTGTAGACGCCCAGTTGTTAATTCTTATGCCTAACTCAACAACAAATTTATTATCGTTCTTAACTAGGGAGATGGCAACAAGAGCAGATGCAGCCCTGCCAGAAGACTCCTGTTTAGATCCATCAGTGTATATAACTTGTGATAACTTATTACTACCAGCTAGGCGAGAAATTTCTTCTTGAGCAGTTGCTTTAACAAGTGATTAAATCACTTGTTAAAGCAACTGCTCAAGAAGTAATTTCTCGCCTAGCTGGTAGTAATAAGGAAGGGATTTCTAGCAATGAGCTTCTTGGGAGGGACTTGCAGGTATGTGATATTAAATGAACACATCTTCCATGGAGGGGTGAAATGCTCTTGTATACAGTGATACAGTTCATGCAGGTTAATAAACTTGATGGAATTGCACGTTTTCACAGTCCATTTAGATCTGTGTGTATTTACCTCTAAACACTTGGCAAGATACATTGTGACAGTGTCTGGTTCATTTCTCAACATTCTAATACCGAGTACAGTGTTAATCTCAACAATCCTATCACTGATACTAGAAATACCAAGCTCCTTCCTCATATTAAGAACCTTTGTAGATTTGGGACACCCAAGAATAATTCTGAGAGCTTCATTCTGCATTAACTCCAAGGGTCGGAGTGAACTTTCTCTAGCTAATATCAACATGGGAGCAGCATAATTTATTTATTTATTTATTTATTTATTTATTTATTTATTTATTTATTTATTTATTTGAACATGATACAGAGAAGGAGAAGGAATACAATTATTAAAGTGCAGCATGCCAAAGCTCCTTGTTTGCAGAGCATTATGGGCAGGCTTAAAATTAACTTAAGATTAACTAAGCAGTGATATATTCAGTGGTACAAAAATTATTGTAAAACAGATAACAATTTAGTACAAATGAGTATTACAAAGACAGGTCATATGGTCATTTACTGTGTTGCTGTGTAATCAGTAGAATCGAGTATTCTGTTAGGTAATGAAGTTAAATAGTAACAAAGTTTGATTGGGTCACAGGTTGACATTTATGAGATACAATAATGAGATACATATATGAGATACAATTTATAAGATACAATTATTCAGTATTTATTTAGATGTGGGTGAGTAAGTGATTTTTGAGAAGAGACTTGAATTTATAAACAGTGTTTCTTTTGAAAGTTAAGACACATGTGCAACATCTGGATATCTTTATTGTAGACGTTTTGCCATCCAGTGGCTTTATCAATACAGATTCTAGGACATAATAGGAAGACAGTAGAACTATATACAAAAGATGAGGTAATCAGTCCCTCGGCCTTGGAGTTAGTGTTCACAGCATCGTGGTGGAGGAGAGTCTGGAGCAAAGGCAAGAAGACTGGCGTTTTTATAGGCGTCAGTGGATGGGACGGGCAGGAGACGAGGGCAGTCACTGGTAGGCGGGATTCCCCAGTGGAAGTAGGTCCTTCCCAAAGAGATGGGTTAGTTGCAGCAGCCGTGAAGAAGGTCTTGTAGATGTCCTCTGAACCAAGATTCCATGATGTTGCAGTGTCTGACAAGTTGTGCAAGAAAGGTATAAAATACCGACAATATGAAAGTTAACTTTCATATTGTCGGTATTTTATACCTTTCTTGCACAACTTGTCAGACACTGCAACATCATGGAATCTTGGTTCAGAGGACATCTACAAGACCTTCTTCACGGCTGCTGCAACTAACCCATCTCTTTGGGAAGGACCTACTTCCACTGGGGAATCCCGCCTACCAGTGACTGCCCTCGTCTCCTGCCCGTCCCATCCACTGACGCCTATAAAAACGCCAGTCTTCTTGCCTTTGCTCCAGACTCTCCTCCACCACGATGCTGTGAACACTAACTCCAAGGCCGAGGGACTGATTACCTCATCTTTTGTATATAGTTCTACTGTCTTCCTATTATGTCCTAGAATCTGTATTGATAAAGCCACTGGATGGCGAAACGTCTACAATAAAGATATCCAGATGTTGCACATGTGTCTTAACTTTCATATTGTCGGTATTTTATACCTTTCTTGCACAGTGTTTCTTTTATATTCACAGGTAATGAATTCCAGATTTTAGGGCCTTTTATGTGCATTGAGTTTTTGCATAGCGTGAGATGGACACGAGGAACATCAAAGAGTGATGTGTCTTGTGTTATGGTCATGTGTTCTGTTAAGGTTGATAAGGAGATGTTTGAGGGGAGGGTTTATGTCAGAGTTAAGTGTTCTATGTATGTAGTAGGTGCAGTAATAAGTATGGATGTTTTGTATAGTGAGTAGGTTTAGAGTTTAGAATATTGGTGGAGTGTGTTGTCTGTAGTGGGAATTTGTTATCATTCTGACTGCAGCCTTTTGTTGGGTAATTAATGGTCTGAGATGGTTTATTGTTGTTGAGCCCCATGCACAAATTCCATAGGTTAGATAGGGGTAAATAAGTGAGTGATATAGGGCCAGGAGGGCTGACGTGGAACATAGTACCGTATCTTCGTAGTATGCCCCCGGTCTTTAAATTTTTTTTTTTGGAAAATTTGTTGTATATGTGTTTGAAATTTGAGTTATTATCAAGGGGGTTAAATTTAAAGGGACCAAAATAGGCTATGACTATTTTCCGTTCTCCATTAGTCATATTTTGGGGTTGAGTTTGGGAGGGCGGGAAAAAAAATGCAGAACGAAGCAATGAGGACATCTAGGATCCCTCGTACTCCCAAAATTTTTAAAAATATGCGGAAAAAAACTTAAATTTTCCAAGCATCAAAATTTCGTGTTACGAAAGAAATATCTAATTGAGATTAATATGCTCGGGAACCCGATTCAAAACTGCAAAAAAGCCTCCAAACTTTCCTCAGCATGGTAAAAGCCCCCTGCAGATGGCTCGAAAAAAGGGGAACTGATTACCTGGAGTTTACCTTACACCATTGTCTTTGTTCACCATCAGTAAAATGGGTACCGGGAGTTAGTGGACTGGTGTGGGTCGCATCCTAGACAAAATGACCTAATTTTGCCCGAAATGCGTACATAACAAGCGGCTTTCTATTAGTATTTTTATACCTTGTACAGTAATCGTAGTAAATAAGGTTTATAAAATTTAATAATAAATATTATATATATTTATATAATATAAATATTTATATTTTAATTATAATAATATATATAATATATAAAATTTATATGGAATATTACCCCATTTCCAAACTACCACCCTCCAAACTTCTAAACTTGACAGGAAAATAACCATCCCACTATAAACAAATAATGTAGATCTTAATATTACTTCTTGCAAAAAAGGATTTAGGAGTTCGGGTTTGGGCAGTAATTTAAAACCAAGACAACAATGCACAAGTGTTCGCAATAAAGCTAACAGAACCCTTGGTTTTAATAAAGGAAGAAAAAATAAAAGTCCTGGGTTGTTCTCAACTCTATAATCCTTGGTTAGGTTCATTAGAATGCTCACATTTTTGGTCCGTATTACAGAATGGATATAAATGCTCGGGGAAAAACTACAGAGTTTTTTTGTTTAATATTTTTTATTATGCACCCCATACCCATCCTGGGGGGGTAGTCAAAAGTTTACAGGGGTTACAAAATGGGTCCAGGGCGGGGCCCAATTTTTTGATACTGAGCAACCCAAGGGGAAAATGAACTCAAAATTTTACAAAGGTAATGAATCAAAATTTTTAAAAAGGGAAATGAACCCCCGGTAGGCTAGTCACAATCATTAAATTTAAAAAGGATTTACAGTTTACAGAGGTACACAAGGGGGCCAGGGACCGGGCTCCAAAGTTTTGATGGCTAAACGGGTAAAAGGAATGAACTCACAAGTTACAAAGGTAATAAACCACAATTACAAAGGTAAAAATACTGAAAGAATGGTTACTTACGTTTTAAAGGCTGCAATCATGAAAAAATTTTAGGTAATGAGCAATTCACACTTCCAACCCGGTCACAACTGTAGTGGTTATTGGTGCAAAATTTTATTGGAGTCCTCTCTCTCTCACACCACACACACCCCACACACCACATACAAAAAACTACACACACCACATAAAACACACCACCACACACACACAAACCATACCAACGCACACACACTCTACTCACACAACTATACACACATCCCACTCAAAAACACCACACTCATACTCACACACACACACACCACACACACCCACACACCACCCCACAACCTGCACACATGTGGGGAAGCTTTTTTACAGCTAGCAAAGTCGGGTATTTCTCCAGATGGTCTGTAAAAAACCACTGTGGGTAAAAATACTTTGCCCCTTTTTGAAAACTTTGAGTGAGTTGTTTTTAAATTCATAATTTTATCGACTCCCCTAATAATGACGCAGGGGGTGACAATAATCCATCTGGGAAAGTTTACATTCGTTTGGGCTACTCTGGTGGGGTGATTTAACCCCGAACGTAACCGCCGGAGCCGGGGGTAGTGCACCAAGAGTTGTTTTTTTGTTGGATGCCCATAGAATGTGGTCCTCCCGCATGATAGAAGATGAAGATGGATCACTGGGTCAAATTCCTGGCCTTAAGTCCATAAAATTCAGCTGAAGTTTTTTTCGTATTATTTTTCCAAACATACCCGACAAGCCAAGATTGTAAACTACTCCCTCTTTGAAAGCATACAGCTTACCAATTATCAGTTCTATATGCATCTGAAAACCAAGTGAGATGGAATCCCCGCATGTGCACTCTGATCCACTGTCCACAATCCTACCAACCTGTGTCTGGCTTTGACACAAGCAGCCACAATTTATGCTTAAGAGTTAGAGCATTTTTGGATGACAGAGAATCAGTTTCAATAAACTGTCAACTTTGATAATAGATGCATTTCAGTGCAGGAGTATGGGGAAACAGTTTTGTCTGAAGGGTAAGGGCCCTTATTGATGCGTGTCCAATTTTTTTTAAAAGAGGGCCCTCACCGTACGACAAAAGCGCACTACCCGCTGCACCAGTGGATTGGTGAAAAAACCCTAAAGTAAAAAATTTGCGAGAGTGGTGTGTTGACAAGTTATCAATACAGCTTAAGGCCTCTGTTTGGGTTCAAGGGGAAGTTTTGGTTGTGATTTAAAAAGTAGTTTGGGGGGAAATGGGGAATGGTAGTTTGGGAAAGGGTAATATTCCCTGGGCGGAGAAGTGCCGCGTTGCCCTTTTTGACATAGATCATGTATCTGAAATTATGCGGAGGTCGGGTTTCCCGTTTTTTCGATCCATTTGGGGGAGGTTCACCAGTGTGAGGAAAGTTTGGGGGGCTTCTGTGCAGGGGTTTTAATGAGTTGCCTGAGCAATTAAACCCCAATTAGGATATTTCTTTCAGTAACACGATCTCTGATGCTTGGAATATCAAGTTCTTTTTGCATATTTAAAATTTTTGGAATCGAGGGCTCCTAGGTGACCTCATTGCTTCGTTCTGCAGTTTTCCGCCCTCCAAGTTCCCGTCGACACAAAGCAAGTGTGGCGCCAGATAATCAACCAATGATTAATATAAGCAAAATACTCATTTTCACAATTTTAAAAAATTAGCACCATACCTGGGGTGAAGCCCTGCCACAACTCTAAGTGCTCTTAGTCGTTCTTTGTATTGGCGACAAAGTCTTGTTACAACAGGTCCAAGTAGTGGAACCTCAAAGCCTAGATACCTGTATCTGTAACGTACAGAGGTGGATGACAAAGTTGATCCAAGGTATCAGAAATCTTCCCTATGAAGATAGACTAAGGGCCCTGAATCTGCACTCTCTAGAAAGGTGTAGAATTATGGGGGATATGATTGAGGTGTATAAATGGAAAACAAATAAAGAGGATGTAAATAACATTTTAAAAATATCTAGCCAAGACAGGACTCGCAGCAATGGTTTCAAGTTGGAAAAATTCAGATTCAGGAAGAATATAGGAAAGTACTGGTTTGGTAATAGAGTTGTGGATGAGTGGAACAAACTCCCCAGTACAGTTATAGAGGCTAAAACGTTGTGTAGTTTTTAAAATAGGTTGGATAAATACATGAGTGGGTGTGAGTTGGACCAGACTAGCTTGTGCTGCTAGGTCAGATGCCGTGCTCCTTCCTTAGGTGAATATGACCTGACTTAGCTAGGTTAGGGCATTGGCTTGGGCAGGTAGGAGATTTGGACCTGCCTCGCACAGGCCAGTATGCCTGCAGCAGTGTTCCGTCTTTCTTATGTTCTTATTCCCCAAAAATTCTTCTTAAATCACAATCAGATAAGCGATTGCTTGAATTCAACCCCAGTAATTGTTTTTGAAGACAACTTTGTTTCTTCTTCGCTTCGGGCCAAGACTTGGCCAATATAATTTTCCCGGACTCCTGAGAGTCAGACTCAATAAGAAGTAAACTGGTGGCCCTCAAAACCTCCCAACACTAATAACAACGGCCAGTGGTCTGTATATCATGTTAAGATTGGGAATTTATTTCCAGTCACCGCATTACAAAATACACAATAATCAGAAAGCCTGCAGGATGATACTTTTACCAGGGAAAACCTTTATTATACCAAGTTTTACCCAGATTCTGCCTTTTAAAGTCTGCCTGAAATGCCTCGGCATGATAGTAGCTTTCTTTGCACTTAGCAAATCAATATTGTAATTATACATTGTAAACTATGCAAGGAAATAAACTTAATCCTTTATTTTGGATAACACACAAGGTTTCTTGATGCCACAGAAGGACTCTTCATCCCAGAAAATGAACTTGTTCTATTCCTTGGATCGAAACATATTACCTCAAGTTCAGAAAGTGCTGTGTGATTCCTTCGGGTTTACCACACCCCTAAATATATAATAATAATAACAACATAGGTGGGCAATAATTTACGACTCCTACTCGGAAGAACTCGAGCACGAATTTACATTTTACAATATACATAACCCGTGTACACTAAGGCATAAGTAAGTACTATATTTCTTGTACAAATTGTTATTGTGAGAGTTATTAGCAAAATTAATACATTTTATCCCTACAACATCGCTGGGTCATCAGTTGAGTCGTGTCATGGTCTTGGTCGTCCAGAAGAACCTAACATAAGATTAGGGATTATTAATCCGAGGGAAGGTTAGCCACCCAGGATAACCCAAGAAAGTCGGCAAAGACTGTTTTTTTTATTATTTCCATTGTGGTACTTTAATCTTGTTTCCCAGGATGCGACCCACACTAGTCGACTAACACCCAGGTACCTACTGACTGCTAGGTGAGCAGGGACAGCAGATGTAAGGAAAAATGCCCAGTGTTTCCACTGTGCCGAGGATTGAACCACGGACACTCAGTATGTGAGTAAGTACGTAAGTAAGTTTATTCAGGTATACACCAATACAGTTACATAGATTATCATACATAGCAGCATATGTGTAGAGAACCCAGGATAACCCCAAAAAAATCAGACAGAGTAACTTAT
>NC_069470.1:1132341-1148605 GCF_026875155.1 Cherax quadricarinatus | reverse complement strand
ATTTGAATTTTAAAATAACTTTGAGTTAAGAAATGCGGGATGTGAAATAGACCCCCCCTGCTCCGATGAAGTGTGACCTCGTACCGGGGATAATAAGTTTATGGAAATCCGACTTCAAAAAGGGGACAAACCGACGGATACCTCGTCCTGTCGGAATGAGAACCGTGTCGGTGTAACGGGGGACATCGAAATGAGAGGGGTGAATGGAGGAAATAAGGAGTATCAATCCACCCACAGTTGAGAAACCCTTCTAGTTATAACAGACTCATGCTGGCCAGTTAGGTTATGTTGTAATTGGATTAGGTTATGAGTGATCCAGCTACATCAAGGGGACCACCAGGAACATCTGGAAGTGGTGGGATTATGTACATATGTTTTTCCTTGATGGATGTATCCATGGGGTTCCTACCCCCCCCCCCCCCCTTCATTCAGCTAAACTAATTATAATATATAACAGTCCACAATTAATTAGTAGCACCGTACTTGTGGGTGCTATCCAATCCATACTGGTCTCGGATAGATATGGATAAGATTGTGAGGTCGAAGGGGCCACCTGTAGTGACCAGAGGTGGTTAAGTTTTCTCACATGTCTACACGGGGTGACTACGGTAAACAATATGGTTGTCTCCCAATGAGATTACTCGTATGTATATAATGTTGAGGTACATACAGATAAGCACCCTAGAAAATTTTCCATACATACACTGTAACACATACACTATAACACATACACTATAACACATACACAATAACACATACACTGTAACACATACACTGTAACACATACACTATAACACATACACTATAACACATACACAATAACACATACACTATAACACATACACTATAACACATACACTGTAACACATACACTATAACACATACACTGTAACACACTGTAACACATACACTGTAACACATACACTAACACATACACTGTAACACATACACTGTAACACACACTATAACACATACACTATAACACATACACTATAACACATACACTGTAACACATACACTGTAACACATACACTGTAACACATACACTGTAACACATACACTGTAACACATGGTATAAACCTTGGTAATAAATACCGACAAGTTGGTTTAGAAAGACACGTAAGCAAACACTATAACATATTTATTAGAAAACGTTTCGGTCCTGGGACCTTGATCACTTCTAACATACAGAGGTAGAAAGACATCATATATATAGGCGGAGAGTGAGATGTGACGCACGTGACCTGAGGAATGTCATAAGAACATAAGAATGGAGGAACACTGTAGAAGGCCTACTGGCCCATGCGAGTCAGGTCCATATCATAAAAACAATCTGCCTATGATGGAGGACGGGTAGACAATCGAATCATGTGGACTACTGTTGTTGTTGGGTTGTGCTGCTAAGTATCATTGTATGCCAATGGTTTTGAAATTTTGTAGTTTCCAGGGTTGCGTTCTATGTCGTTGGTGACGGCGATTAGTGAGGCTTCTAGGCCACCGTCGGCGTTCTGAGGTCTGGTTCTGTGAGAACAAGTTGTGCTCGTTCCAAGTTCATCAAATCCCCGTGGAGTCCTGGGGAGGGACCAGGCGTACCTTACATCGTCTCTGTTAAGAGGCTTTTGCATGCTCATTCAGCGGACTGCAGATCTTGCCTGTCTCCCCCTTACATATTTCTTGGGACAGAAAACCCACAGGAGGATAGTGTAGACGCCTGCTGTAGAAGTTAGAGGTGTGGGGCTGCGTTTTAGTCAGAGTGAGGTCTTTGATTAGGCACTTGCTATGAGTACACATCAACGTTTCCACCATAAACAAATTCTCTATCAATGGACCTTCACCTACGAAAACGAAGCCCCCACACCTCTAAAATCTACAGAAGTGTCTACACTATCCCTGTGGGTTCCTGTCCCAAGGAAATTGTAGGCGAGGAAGGCAGTGATCTTGCAGGTCCGCCTGATGGTGCATCGAAATGCTCTAACAGAGACGATGTAAGTGTAAGCCTGTGTCCTCCACAGAGACTCACAGGGCATTTGATGAACTGGAACGAGGCACAACTCGTCTCAACCGAAGCAGACTCACCTCAGACGCCGATGGTGCCTAGATAGCCTCACTAATCGCCCCGTCACCAAACTATAGAACTCAAACCACTGGAAATCTACATAATTTCAAAAATAATTGGCTACATGATACTTATGTTGCACACACATCACACAGGCAGTCCATGATTTATCGTTCCGTCCTAATCTTAGGCAGAGGTTGTTTTGATAAGGACCTGCTCGCATGGGCCAGTAGGCCATCTACAGTGTTCCTCCATTCTTATGTTCTTTGACATTCCTCAGGTCACGTGCGTCACATCTCACTCTCCGCCACATTTATAATTGTCTTTTACCTCTGTATGTTAGAAAGGATCAAGGTCCCAGGAATCGAAAACGTTTTCTAATAAATATGTTATAGTGTTTTGATTTCGTGGTCTTTCTAAAAAAACTGTAACACATACACTGTATCACATACACTATAACACATACACTATACACACCGTAACACATACACTATAACACATACACTATAAACACATACACTGTAAACACATACACTAACACATACACTTAACATCATCCACACTATAACACATACACTATAACACATACACTGTAATACATACACTGTAACCACATTACTATAAACATACACTGTAGCACATAAAACTATAAACAAATACACTAACACATACAACTAACACATACACTTTAACACATAAACTCGTAACACATACCATATATACACATACAAATAACACATAACACTGTAAACATACACTAAACCTTACAATATAACACAATACACTGTGGCACTAAACTATAAACATACACTGTAACACATACACTGTAACATACATAAACACATTACACTGTAACACATACACTATACCAAATACAATGTAAACATTACACTAACACATACACTTATAACATATACACTGTAGCACATAAACTATAAAACACATACACTGTAACACATACACTATAACACATACACTGTAAAACATACACTGTAACACATACACTTTAACACAATACTCTTTATAAATACACTATTACACATACACTATAACACATTACACTTTAAATACACATCCACTAACAACATACACTATAAAAACATACACTATAAACCATACCACTTGTAAACACATACACTATAACACGTTACCACTCGTTAACAGTACACTGTAAAACATACACTAACACATACACTGTAACAATACACTATAAACATACACCTATAACAATAACTATAAACACATACACTGTAACACTTACATGATAAACACATACACTATAACACAAACACCACTGACACAAACACTGTAACACATACAATGTAACACATACACTATTAACACATTTACACTATAACACATTTACACTTTAACACATACACTTACCACATTCACTATAACACATACACTATTACATACCACTGTGAACACATACACTAACAATCACTGTAACACACATACACTGTAACACATACACTAACACATACACTGTAAAACACATTCACTGCTAACACATACTCACTGTAACAATACCACTAACACAAACTAACAATACCTATAACACATACAGTGTATGTGTTATAGTGTATGTGTTATAGTGCATGTGTTATAGTGTATGTGTTACAGTGTATGTGTTATAGTGTATGTGTTACAGTGTATGTGTTACAGTGTATGTGTTACAGTGTATGTGTTATACTGATGTGTTATACTGTATGTGTTAATGTGTTACAGTGTATGTGTTACAGTGTATGTGTTATAGTGTAACACATACACTGTAACACATACACTAACACATACAGTATAACACATACACTAAATAACACTACACTGTAAACAATACACTGTAACCATACACTATAAACACCCATACACTGTAACACATACACTGTAACACATACACTATAACACATACACTGTAACACATACACTGTAACACATACACTGTAACACATAACACGTAACACTTACACTGTAACACATACACTAAAACACATACACTACACAATACACTATAAACACATACACTGTAACACATACAATGTAAACACATACACTGTAACACAACACTATAAACATACCACTGTAACTCATTACACTGTAACCACATACACTTAAACAATACTCTGTAGCACATAAACTATAACACATACAATAACACTATTCACTAACACTTACCCACTGTAAACACATTACACTGTAACACATACACTTAACCACATACACTGTAACAACATACACTGTAACACATACACTATAACACATACAATGTAACACATGCACTATAAACACATTGCACGAAAACACATGCACTATAACACATACACTATAACACATCACTAAACACATACAGTTTTCAAACAATACCACTTATAACACATACACTGTAACACATACAAAGTAACACATACACTGTAACACATACACTATAACACATACCACTGATAACCATACCACTTGTACAAATACATATAACAACATACACTATAGAACATAAACTTATACACATTACACTAAACATACACTAACACATCACTGTAACACATACACTGTAACACATTATAGTGTACACATACTCTATAACACATTACACAACACATACACTGTAACACATACCTGTAACATTTCACTTCTAACACATACACTATAACACATACACTATAACACATACACTGTAAACATACACTAACACATAACTGTAACACATACACTGTAACATATACACTATAACATATACACTATCACACATACACTATAACACATACACTATAAACAATTACATATAACACATACACTATAAACACATACACTGTTACACATACACTATAACACATTCACTAAACACATCCACAACACATACCACTATAACACATACACTGTAAACACATACACTTATAACCATAACTGATACACACATACACTATAACACATATGTGGTAACACATACTCTATAACACATACACTCTAACAACATACACTATAACACATACCACTATAACACATAACACTATAACACATACACTTATAACACATAAATATAAACACATACACTAAACACATACATGTAGCACATACACTATTACACATTACACTTTAAAAAACTACACTATAACACATACACTAACACATACACTATAACCAATACACTAAATCATACACTGTAAACATACACTGTAATACCATACACTGTAACACACTGTTACACATACGTTGATTCTGTGCTTAGAGAAAGTCATTGGAGGTGAATATCTAGTGAACTGCCTGCAGGAGAACCTATGTTGGACAGGAGGCCGTCAACACTGTGTCTGCTGACAACCACTTGTGTCAGCTGTCAAACACTGTGTCAGCTGGACAACACGGTGTCAGTGACAACACTGTGTAAGTGATAACGCTGTGTCCAACTGACAACAACTGTTATCAGCTGACAGTGTTGTCAGCTGATAACACTCAGGGAACAACACTATAAACTCACATGTATTAACACCTATTTAACATTGAATCTCTCGTATATAAAGCATTGTTTTGACATTGATGATGATCTAATGACTGTCCACATAATATGACACCCACTATATGTATGTATATATGTAAGTGTATATAATTTGCGCACACGTTAGGCAAAAAAATCGAAGGTACACAGTGGGGGAGCAGTCAGAATTTATTACGGTTATAACACTGTTGCTACCAAAGATGAGACCACAGCACAAGCACTAAGAGACAAGTGTGGAAAATATTTTCCATAACAAGCATCCAACAAGGGACACTATAGCCATCAACCATTTGCTGCAGGACTCCAGTTCCAGTGTTAAAACATTAGCAATA
Source organism: Cherax quadricarinatus (assembly GCF_026875155.1). NCBI lineage: Eukaryota > Metazoa > Arthropoda > Malacostraca > Decapoda > Parastacidae > Cherax > Cherax quadricarinatus. The sequence goes on along the minus strand of NC_069470.1, from coordinate 1,142,730 downwards.
TCTTGTGAGTCTTTACCTGACACTAACAGAGCACTGTCATCTGCATACAGTAGGAGTTTGCACTTGACACTGATAGGCATGTCATTGACATAACATAAGAATAATAAGGAACCCAGAATACTACCTTGGGGAACTCCACATGCTATCGGCAGGGGTTCTGATTCCGTTTTGTTGATTTTGACATTTTATCTCCTGTTGCTAAGGTATAGGTTCTGTAGACTGGTTTAAGTCCTACCTTAGCAACAGGAGACAAATTGTCAAAATCAACAAAACGGAATCAGAACCCCTGCCGATAACATGTGGAGTTCCCCAAGGTAGTATTCTGGGTCCCTCATTATTCTTATGTTATGTCAATGACATGCCTATCAGTGTCAAGTGCAAACTCCTACTGTATGCAGAATGACAGTTCTCTGTTAGTGTCAGGTAAAAGACACAAGATATAGATAAGGTTTTAACCAATGGAACTGGAGTCCTAGGCAGCAAATGGTTAGCTAGACAACAAACTATCATTCACCTCGGGAAAACTGAAAGCCATTTTCTTTGGCATGAATCATAAAACTGAGAGGGGTTAAATAATTTTAATGTCCGGTGATAATGGGGAGCCCCATCACTTTGGTTGATCAGTCAGTAAAATATCTGGGAATCCCCTTTGTCCATGCGTAATCAGGAGAATTGATAGGGAACAGTGTAATAAAGAAAGCGACAATGCCAGACTGGAAGTTCCTCATAAGACAAGCACAGTGTCTACCAATGAGGTCGCTCAGGACCCTATGGTCTAGCCCTTATACAATGCTCATATGGATTACGCCTTGCTTTCATGGTACTCTGCCTGGCAAAAAAAAATAACTGAATGATAGACTGCAGATCACCCAGAACAAATCGATTTGATCAATTCCTGGGGCTGGACAAGAGAAATGTAGGCCAGGATGTATTAAAGCAGTTGGATTACGCTGGAATGTTGAGACTGTTAAATACAAACTGAAGCTAAATTCGTGTTTATAAAATTGGCTCACAAACAAGTTTTCCAGGTACCGTGCTTGTCAATTTTGTCAAGATGGGAACCAAAGCAATCATAGTACTAGGGGGAGAGAGCTCAACTTTGTAGTACCCACAGTCAGTGGCCAGGCTTCAAACACCTTTTATTCTACAGCAATAAAGAAAATGGAAACAGAACTGCCCACACATGTCAAAGCCAGTCTAGCATGAACCAGTTTCAAGAAGAGTGCCCCATTCGGCTGTTCTTGATGAAAGTAGTCTACAGAAAGGGAGGGGAATGATTTTTCTAATTTTTAGCTAACATACGTGTAAATTTTACCTTATTCCTAGTAATGACCCTCGTATTGTAGTAGGTATTAATGGAACCTCGTGTAGTAGATAGTCTTTTTATTATGATAATGAGATGTTATCTTTGTGGAAATTACTTAATTTCCGAAGTTATAGTGCCTAATAAGTGTATTTAATGTGTGATTTTTGGGTCTAAATGTATTTGAAAATGGATGGCAACCAAACAGGGGGTTCTTCTGCGCGGATGTGCGGTGGAATGGTCGAGACAGGGCCTCGAGGAGCCGGGAGTGTTTGGAATTGAGTTTTTTCGAGTGAAGTGGCTGGGAAAGCATTGGGACCAGGAAATTTGGCATTCCACGGCGGCCTAAGGATTTAATATTGGGCCTCACTTCATAATAGGAAGTGTCGTAACTGTTCCTGGTGAAGAGTGAAGGAACGTGATTACGTGACCACGTAATAAAGTGGTAAAATTTAGTGATTCTTGGTAGGATATGGCAGTGTCTGCGTGCGCCGACATGGGTGTGTGTCAAGGTGGAAATTACTCGTTGATTTAATCCTCACTCATCAGTCTCAGATCTTTTAATGGCAGTGACCTATGTGTATAATAATTATAAGACATTTAAATCGTCTTGTTGAATTGTAATGTAATCAGTGATAATAAGGTGTGAAGTGGAAATAAGTAGCCCCTGCTCAATAGTGAAACGTTAGCCTTGTTGGTTCCTGTCCCGAAGAAGTTATGAAGTTTTATGGAAGTCACCTGGTAGTTTACCTGGAGAGAGAGTTCCGGTGCTCAACAGCCCCCGTGGCCCGTTCTGTGGCCAGGCCTCCTGGTGGATTTAGAGCATGATCAAAACCAAGACTGTTACTGATGGCTTGCATGCAAAACCAACATACGAGCCACAGCCCAGGCTGAGTCAGGGAACCGACTTTAGGAGCTTGTCCAGTGCCAGCTTGAGATGATAGGGGCTGTTGGTAATCCTTATGCATGACTGAGGAAGGCAGTTGAACAGTCTCGGACCTGACACTTTTTGTTATGGTCTCTTACGTGCTAGTGAACCCCGGCTTCTCATAGGGGGATGTTGCATCCGTCTCCAAGTCTTTTGCTTTTCATGGTGAGTGATTTTCGTGTGCAAGTTCGGTACTAGTCCCTCTAGGATTTTCCAGATGTATATAATCATGTATCTCTCCCGCCTGCGTTCCAGGGAATACAGGTTTAGGAACCTCAAGCGCTCCCAGTAATTGAGGTGTTTTATCTCCGTTATGCGCGCCGTGAAGGTTCTCTGTACATTTTCTAGGTCAGCAATTTCACCTGCCTTGAAAGGTGCTGTTAGTGTGCAGCAATATTCCAGCCTAGATAGAGCAAGTGACCTGAAGAGTGTCATCATGGGCTTGGCCTCCTTTGTACTTGACTTGTAAACCAGGACAAACCAACGAATACCTTGCCCTGCTGGAATAAGTTAGTTTAGTTAGTTTAATATGTTTATTATGCACCCCATACCCATCCTGTGGGCGGTAGTCAAAAGATTACAGAGGTACATAATTGGTCCAGGGACTGGACTCCAAAGTTTTGATAGCTGAGCAAGTTACAGAGGTAATGAACTCACAATTTACAAAGGTAATGAACTCACAATTTACAAAGGTAATGAACTCACAATTTACAAAGGTAATGAACTCCAGGTAAGTCTGGTCACAATCATGACAAAGTTACAAAGGTATTTCAGATTACAGAGGTACATAAATGGGTCCAGGGACTGGGCCCCCAAAGTTGTGATGGCTGAACTAGGTACAAAGGTAATGAGCTCACAAGTTACAAAGGAATTGAATTCTGTAGAATGGTTACTTACGTTTATACATGGCTACATCATGAACAAATTATAGAGTAATGAGCAATTCACACTTCCACACCCGGTCACAACTGTAGTGAGTTATTGGTGCAAATATTGATTGTTGAGTCACACACACATCACACACACACACACACACACACACACACACACACAACCACACACACACACACACACACACACACACACACACACACACACATACTTTAGTTTAATATCTTTATGCACCCCATACCCATCCTGTGGGCGGTAGTCAAAAGATTACAAAGGTACATAATGGGTCCAGTGACTGGACCCAAAGTTATGATAGCTGAACTAGGTACAAAGGTAATGAACTCCGGGTAGATCTGGTCACAATCATGGAAAGTTACAAAGGGTTTAATGAACCAGCTTTACTCCTATACATGGTTACAGTCATGAGCAAATTACAAAGTAATGAACCACTGATACGTCCACACCTGGTCACAATTGTAATGAGTTATAAATACAAATATTAAGTGGTTCATACACCCACACTTGCACGCACGCACGCACATCACAACACCAGGGCCACGCACGGACATGTGCACACGAGCGTACAAATAAAATGCATACACACAAGGAGCACACCCACACACACACACCCACACACACACACCAGCGATCAGTGAAGAGGCGGGGCCAGGAGCTCGGACTCGACCCCCGCAACCTCAACTAGGTGAGTACAACTAGGTGAGTACACCAACACCCACACACACACCCTCACACACACCCCACACACACACCCCTCCACACACACACACACCCACACACGCACACACACACCCACACACGCACACACACACCCACACACGCACACACACCCCACAAACGCACACACACACACACACACACCCTCACACACACCCGCACACACACCCTCACACACACCCACACAAAACGCACGCACACACACACACACACACACACACACACACACACACACACACACACACACACACACACACCACACACATACACCACACACACACACACACACACACACACACATCCTCACACACACCCGCACACACACCTGACACACACCCACACACACGCACGCACACACAACACACACACACACACACACACACACACCACACACACACACACACACACACACACACACACACACACACACACACACACACAAAACACCCTCACACACACCCACACACACACACACACAAACACACACACACACACACACACACACACACACACACACACACACACACACACACACACACACCCCACACACACATATGTGGTAATGCTTTATTTACAGCTAGCAAAGTCAGGGTATTTCTCCAGAATGGTCTGCAATATACCACTGTGGATAAAATACTTTGCCATTTCTTGAACATTTCTGAGTGAGTTGTTTCTATATTCATTAATTTGATCACACTCCAGTACATAATGACGCAATGTGTGACAATAGTCCATCTGGCAAAGTTTACATTTCGTTTGGTCTACATCTGGTGGTGGTGATTTTAACCTGCCAAGATACTTGTAACCCAGCCGGAGCCGGGCAGTAGTGACATTCAAGAGTCTGCTTATCTTGTTGGATGCACCATAGACATGTGGCTCCTCCTGCATGATGGAATGATGATAGATGGACTGACTTGTGTCAATCTCCCTAAGTCTTAAGTCAATAAAGTTCATTTGAAGTTCTTTTCGTATTATTGTTCTCAAACTGCTAAATGACAACCCAAGATTGTAATCTACCCCCTCTTTGAAAGCATACAGCTTAGCCAATTTATCAGTTCTATCATGCATCTGAAGACCAATGTGAGATGGAATCCACAGCATGTGCACTCTGACTCCACTGTCCACAATCTTACCATATCTATGTCTGGCTTCTGACTAAAGCATGCCACATTTTACTTAATGAGTTGAGAGCATTTATGGATGACAGAGAATCAGTTACAATTAAAGTGTCAACCTTAGATACATGGACACATTTGAGTGCAAGGAGTATGGCAAACAGTTCTGTTTGAAGGGTAGAGGCTCAGTTATTGATGTGTGCTCCAATTTCTTTATGAGAGCCATCACTCTGTGTGACAACAGCAGCACTACCCTGCTGGAATAAGAACCGTGTCAGTGTAGCAGGACATCGAAATGAGATGGCGGACGGAGGAAATAAGGAGTATCAATCACCCACAGTTAAGTAACTCTTCTAGTTACAGCAGTGATACTGGCCAGTTAGGTATGTTGTAATTGGATAGGTTATGGGTGATCCAGCTACATCAAGTGACCACCAGAGAATATCTGGTAAGTGGTGGGATTATGTACAAGTGTTTTTCCTTGATGGATATATCCATGTGTAATCTACCCCCCTCCCTTCATTCAGTTAAACTAATATAATCTATACAGTCCACAGTTAATTAGTAGCGCCGTACTTGTGGGTGCTATCCAATTTATACTGATCTCGGATAGATATGGATAAGATTGTGAGGTCGAAGGGACCACCTGCAGTGACCAGAGGTGGTTAAGTTTTTCCAAATATCTACAGGGGGGTGACTCGGTAAACAAAATGGCTGTTGCCCCAAATGAATTATTGTATGCTAAATTTTAGGTACATACAGGTAATCCCCTAAGAATTTCCAACTGCCCCTGGTCCCCTGCCCCAGATGCAATCATGAAAAAAAAATAATTGAATTAATTACTTAAAAATTAAATGATGATTAAGGAAAGGGGGAAAAGGGTACACAATTTATCGGTTGTAAAAATGAGTATCTAGCTTTATTAATCATTGGTTGATTAGCGGCGCCCACTACTTACTCGTGTCTAACTGGAAGTTGGGAGGACTGGAAGAACTGAAAAACGAAGCAATGGGGATCACCCCTAGGATCCCCTCGTATCCCAAAAAATTTTAAATATCGGAAAAATTAATATTTCCAAGCATTAGGACGTGTTACTAAAAGAAATATCCTTATTGAGGCAAATGTTTAGGCAGCCATTCAAACCCTGACAGAAGCCCCCAAAACTTTCCTCAGCAAGGTAAAACATCCTTCCAGATGGATAAAAAAAAAATAAAACCGACCCGCATGCCCCAGCTACATGATCAAATTCAAGTTGGCAACAGAGACTTTTCCCCCTGCTCCATGGATATTACCCCTTCCAAACTCCCCTTTCCTCCTTTTCCCCCCAAAACTCTTTTAAATCAAAACCAAAAGCTTCGTTTTTAAAGCCAAAAGGGAGGGCCTTAAGCTGTATCGATAACTTATCAAAGAACCTTTTTTCAAAAAATTATTTACTTTGAGGTTCTGTTACCGGGTCACTGTCAGGGGTATGCTGCTGTTGTATACAGAGTATGGCTCTCATAAAAAAATTTGGACACCATCAAAAACGGGGCCCTCCCCTTCAACAAAACTGTTTGCCTACTCCTTGCACCAAAATGTCATGTATCAAGGCTGCACTTTAATTGTAACTGTTTCCCCTTGTCACCCAAAAGTCTCGCTCATTAAGTATTTTGGGGCTGTTGTATCAAAAGCCAACAAATAGGGAAAAGATTGAGGACGTGGAGTCAGAGTGCACATGCGTGGATTCTTAAAAAGGGCTTCGAGTTTAAAAGCCAACAACCACTAACTGAGTTAGCAAGAAAACCCACCCTGCGATGGGGTTCATTTATCCGGGCAGGTGGGGGTTTTCTTGCTAACTGTTGAGGGGGTTGTTAGGATTTTAAACTAGATTAGTTAGAGGTAGGGGGTTTAGAAATGTTTAAAATGAGTTGGATATATTGATTAGCCTGATATTAAAAAAATCTTAAAAAAACTGTCAGGGAGTAACTCTGGGTAAGATAATTCAAAAATTGTGTAAAAAAAAAGAAAAATAGGAAAATGTGCAGAAGAAAAAACATATGAGGGTATTTTTATGCAAACAGTCGAAGTGCAAGAAAAAATTAAAAACTACGTTTGGTAGCAGTGCTGGGAACTTTGTATCATTGCTTAACGAAACGTGGTATTTTTAAAAGAGTGGGATTTGCGGAGTTTTAATTCGGGATTCTTGTCAAGTGGATAGATGTAATGGGAAGGGGGGGGGAGTTGCTTGTAGTTCGAGAAAAAAAATTTGTTGCAAAAAAAAAAGGTATAAAAATAGTGGAGCGAAAAAGAGTTGTTTGGGTAGAGTTCGTGGGGGGTCAAGGGGAAAAAAACTAATTCTGGTGTAATATACCGACCCCAGGTTTGGATACGATAGGGGGAGACTCTTTGGAAAAAATGTTGGGGACGTTGGAAACCGAAACATAGTATGTAGGGGATTTTAATTTAGAAAAATTGATGGAATTCTTTGACAGGTAATCTAGACCCGGACTTTATGGAAACAGTTCGGGAAGTTTTCTGAAACAAGCGAAAAACTGACCCTCCCGGGGGAAATAATTTGCTAGCCCTAGTTTTTGAAATAAGGAAAAACTCGTGAAAAATTGGAGACCCATGAAGAGCTTGGCGCAAGAGATCACAAACCCAAATTTTTAGCAAAATTTGGGGGGAAAAGCAAAAATAATGAAAATACAGTAAAAACCCTGTTTTTTCGTTCGCTTATAATGGACTTGGGGAAACATCTGTCAAATCTTGATTGGGGTTACTAGTAATGATTTATGCGAAATCTACTTAGAAAAATGAAGGGATTGCTTTTATGTTGTTTTCTTAATAATGTACACAGTGCCCCCAGTATATACTTCCCCCGAGAGAATTAGGTCTAAATAAACGATCCCAAAAGGGTTAACGGAGGCTAAAATCTATTAGGGGGGCAAAAGGGGGAATTTACGGTCATCAGAAAAGGGGGAAAGGGTTTAAACCTTTTTACCAATATTTTCAGCTTAAAAGAGAAGTAAAAAAGGGGATTAAAAGGCAAACTGACTATGAAATTAGAGTCGCTAATGAATCAAAGACTAATCCCAAAGGGTTTTTTCAAGTGTATAGGACGAAGGGGAAGGAAAAAGTAGGACCTCTGAAAAATGGAAAAGAACAGTGAGGGTAATGAACTGGAAATGTGTTCCTTTTTAAGACTATTTTTTGCAGCTTTTACACAGGAAGGTAAATGAGATTTCCCGTAATTAACAAATTTTTTAGTTCCCGATGAAAAATTAACTAATTTTATGTCACGGGGGCATGGTTATTAAACAGATAGACAAAAATGAAACAAAAAAATCCCCCAGCCCGATGGTTTTTTCAAGGGACTTAAGGAATGCAAGATGGAGCTTTGTCCCATTAACGAGGATTCAAGCTCCATCCCTTCCAGTGTTTTGCCAAGTTGTGGGAAAATTAATGTGGGGCCCATATTCAAATCGGGAAAGTCCCCTCCTTCAAATTACCCTAATAAGCCGACATCTATATGGGCAAATTATTAGAAACAATTTAGGACATTACAAAGTCACCTTGAAGAGCTAACTTGATAAAAAGAATCTCAGCATGGATTTCCCAGAGGGCGTTCCCGCCTGAAAACTTTACTGACGCTTCATAGAATATTTGAGGGGAGTTGAGGTGTAAGGAATATGATATTGTTTTTTTGGTTTTTATAAAGCCTTCGCAGAGTACCTACAAGAGACTCTTAAGAAAAAAGGGGGTATGGTATAGGGGTAAAGTTCTAGCAGGATTGAGGCATGGCTACCCAAAAGAAAGCAGAGAGTTACCCTTAAAGGAGTGAAATTGAAAGGGGGTTATCACATGGTGTTCCAAAAAGGGTCAGTTTTAGGCCCTCTCTGTTCATAATTTAATTAATGACCTTGATGAAAGGGGTACTATGACATGGGAAGTTTTTGGGTGAACAAAAAATAGGCCGTACAATTCCCGAGGAGGATTCAATGAACTCCCAAAGATTTTAAAAAATTAAAGTATTGGTTGAAAAATGGCAGTGGGAAATTAATGTGTATAAGTGTAAAGGGACTTGCCCCTGGTAGTTTAAAAAAACCCCGAAGCTATAACAGGGGAAGTGGGCTTTTGGGCAACAGAATGTGAAAAGACTTGGGAATATGGTAAGCAAAATTAAAACCAAAACACCGTGCCTTAGTGTGCGCAAAAGGCCAACAGATTACTTGGATTTTTCTCAAAAGTATAAGTAACAGAAGTCCAAAAGTTATTTTACAGCTCTATTACATCACTAATGAGGCCTCATTTAGATTATGCTGCTCAGTTTTGGTCCCCTTACTACAGGATGGACATAGACTCATTAGAGAACATACAGAGAAGAATGACTAAAATGATTTACTGTGTAAAGAACCTCCCGTATGAAGATAGACTTAAAGCCTTAAATCTCCACTCTCTGGAGAGGCGTAGAATGAGGGGAGATATCACTGAAGTGTATAAGTGAATGACGGGCATAAACAAGGGAGACATTAATAAAGTACTGAGGGTGTCGAACCGAGTAAGAACCAGGAATATGGATTAAGTTGGATAAATTTAGATTTAGAAAGGACATAGGTAAGTACTGGTTTTCTATCAGAATTTTAGATGCGTGGAACAGTCTTCCCAGTGGGGCGATAGAGGCTAGGACCTTGGGTAGCTTTAAGAAGAGACTGGACAAATATATGAGTGGGAGGGGCTGGGTTTGATTGGTGTCATGGGGTACGGGAGTTATTTCTTGGGTAGCTTTAGGTAGATGTCGTTTTGATAAGGACCTGCCTCGTATGGGCCAGCAGGTCTTCTGCAGTGTTCCTACATTCTTATGTTCTTATGTTCTTATGCATGGTAGAACTGATAAATTGGCTACGCTGTATGCTTTCAAAGAGGGGGTAGATTACAATCTTGGATTGTCAGTTAGCAGTTTGAGAACAATAATACGAAAAGAACTTCAAATGAACTTTATTGACTTAACACTTAGGGAGATTGACTCAAGTCAGTCCATCTATCATCATTCCATCATGCAGGAGGAGCCACATGTCTATGGTGCATCCAACAAAATAAGCAGACTCTTGGATGTCACTACCGCCCGGCTCCGGCTGGGTTACAAGTATCTTTGGCAGGTTAAATCACCACCACCAGATGTAGACCAAACGAAATGTAAGCTTTGCCAGATGGACTATTGTCACAAACCCCGCGTCTCATGTATGGAGTGTGGATCAAATTAATGAATTTAGAAACAACTCACTCAGAAACGTTCAAGAAATGGCAAAGTATTTTATCCACATTGGTATATTACAGGGCCATTCTGGAGAAATACCTGACTTGCTAGCTGTAAATTTAAAGCATTACCATGTGTGTGTTTTGTGTGGGTTTTTGGTACTCACCTATTTTGGGTTTGGGGG
>NC_069470.1:1113042-1131841 GCF_026875155.1 Cherax quadricarinatus | reverse complement strand
GACTGGCCTTTCTCCCTGTCAAAAACCCTCACCATATTTTCCTTTTCATATCCCCCCCCATGGAGGGGTTTTTCCTGTCAACCCCACCATGGACGGGTGTCTGTCATATTCCCTCACCATGGACGGGTGTCTGTCATATTCGCTCACCATGGACGGGCTTCTCCCTGTCATATTCCCTCACCATGGACGGGTTTCTCTGTCATATTTCATCGCCCTCAACTCTCTCTCGTCTTATTTTGCATCTACCTGGACGGTTTTTCCCTTTCATTTTCCATCGACCTGTACAATTTCCACCCGTCATTTTCTAATGATATGGACACGTTTCGCCATTTTCCATCGTTTCGACGGGTTTTTCCTCTCATATTCTATCGATCTTGATTGGTTTCCTTGTCATTTTCCATCAATCCGATTGGTTTTTCTATCATTTATCAAAGTATTATTATTATTATTATAATCAAAAAGAAGCGCTAAGCCACAAGGGCTATACAGCATTTATCAAAGTAAAATGTTTTCCACTGTCATATTCTTTCACAACAGACAGTTGTCTTTGTTATTTTCCATCGTCCTGAAATGTTACTCTGACATTTTCGATCGGTCTAGTCTGGTTTCCTGTCATTTATCATCACCCTCAACTATTTTCCACTTTCATTTTCCTTTGCAATGAACGGTTTTCCATATTTTGAGGTGTTTTAGTTCCTTCCATGAAATGTTCCTGCCTTCAATCACTGTCCTTGCTGAAACTTCTATGTTCAGTGAACTGTCTTTCATGATCAGCTGTTCCTTGCTACTGCAGTTGGCTGTTAGAGTCTCTGCATATAACATACCTTCATTGTCTTCAGACCTGTCATTTGATCTTAGTGTGCTGCTCGTGTTTTCCCTGGCCCCACGTGGGTCTGATAGGGCCTTCGTGTATGCCATATCTCCTTTAATAATAATAATAATATCTTTATTTACTACAAGTACATGTACAAGGTATACAGACCATAGCTGACATACTACTATATAGAAAACCTCTTGTTATGCTCCGCATGTCGGGCAAATTAGGTCAGTGTCCCAGGATGCGACCCACACCAGTCGACTAACGCCCAGGTACCCATTTTACTGATGGGGAACATAGACAACAGGTGGAAAGAAACACGCCCAATGTTTCTACTCTGGCTGGGAATCGAACCCAGGCCCTCGCCGTGTGAAGCAAAAGCGTTAGCCACCACCCCCTTTTGTTTCTTACCGTCCCCTTGTCTGTCCTGACATGAATTTCCTGATTTTGCATCTAAATTTGTCATTTGTCTATCTAACATTGCATTACCACCTTTTCCCACTCGCACACTGACAGCTCAAACCTACGTTCCCTTGCCCTTAAAAATCCGTTTTTTGATGTACCAAAACCACAGAATCTTTATGAACTGCCAGAATGGATTTGGGGAGAGGTTCTCCCGGATTAAAGGGTTACCGCCCAACAGAAATCGTCTGTGTTTTCCAGGGAATTTTGAATGTAACTAAAGTTTTTTAAATTTGGGAAACCCCCCACGGGGAGGGTCTAGTCCCCCCTTTTAAAACATTTTGATTAATGCCTTATTTTAATCCCATGCCTAGCCACCCCATCATTATAGGTTAGTTTTGCAAATACATAATGATTCACACCACGGATTCTCCAACACCAAAACATTTTTAAATCATGTACTACCTCGTGTCAGGACCTGGGTTAATAATCCGGGGGGATAAAACAAAGATACTCAATAGACCCTCCTCGACGAGGCACAGTTCGTCAATCCATTGCAGGTGGGTTTTCTAGAATAGAAAGAGATACGGATCTAGGCTTTGGGGTTCCACTACTTGGCCCGTTGTAACAGACTTTGTCCCCAAATAAAAAGAAAGGCTGAGAGCACTTGAGTTGTGGCGGGTTTTTCACCCCAGGTATGGAGCTAATGTTAAAATTGTGAAAATGTTTTATTTTGCTTAATTAGTCATTGGTTTGATTATGCGGCGCCCCTTATTGCACTCATGTCTATGGAAGCTTGGAGGGCTGGTTTATTTTTAAATCAAGGGGGAAAACGCTAAACCCGGGGGATTAAAAGCGCCTGGGGGGGGGATGGGAAAGGCATTCAGGCTTAATTGGGGGGAACGGGAAAGCACAGACCCAAATTTCCCCAAAAACCCAAGGCCCCCTCACCAACATAAGGAACCTTCCTTGAGGGTTGAGGCGGGAAAAAAAATGCAAAACTAATAATGAGGATCATCCTAGATCCCTCGTGCGCCAAAATTTTAAAAATATGCGGAAAGAATTTAATATTCCAAAGCTTTTGAATGTGTTACTGAAAGAAATATCCTTTTGGGGGCAATATGCTTAGGCTACCCCTTCAAACCCCCGCACAGAAGCCCTCCAAACTTTCTCAGCACGGGGAACTCCTTTTACCTAATGACATGTCAGATATTTTATTAAAAATAAAACCAGATATACTAAGCAAATTTCCCCCAAATTTGCTTTAAAAGATAAGTGAACTATAGATATGTAGATATAAAACCAATGTATTCTGTTAACCCTTTTTGGGGCCCAGTTTTCCCAGGCCTTTTTGTATCCATATGCTCTCGCCCCCCCCAAACCTCCACAGGAAGGGTATGGGGTGGGACAATAAACAGCCCCTTCGGGGGCATAACTAAAACTAAACCTTCCCGATGGATCGAAAAACTGGAAGACCTCCGCATGAACCCCTACATGATCTATATCAAGTTAGACAAAAGAGACTTTCCCCCCTGGGAAAAAAACCCCATTCCCAAAAACCATTCCTCCATTTCCCCCCAAAACTCTTCTTAAATCACAACCCCAAACTTCGTCTTGAAGCCAAACTATGCCTTAAACGTATTGATAACTTATCACACAAACACTCTTTCACAAATTATTACGTCGAGGTTTTGTTTTACCAGTCCACTGGGTTTCAGCTGGTAAATGCTGCTGTTGTCACACAGATGATGCTCTCATAAAGAAATTGGAGCACGCATCAATAAAAGGGCCCTTTTCCCTTTACACAAACTGTTTGCCATACTCCTTACCAAAAAGTGTCCGATCAAAATTGACACTTTAATTTTAAAACCATTCTCTGTATCCATAAATGCTCTCAACTCTTAAGTATAAATTTTGGCATGCTTGTGTCAGAAGCCAGACACAGTATGGTAGGATTGGGACCTGGAGTCAGAGTGCACATGTTGTGGATTTCCCTCTACTTGGGCTTTAGATCCATGTAAACTGATAAATTGTAAAACGATGTTTCAAAAAAGGGGGGGGGGATTACAATCTTGGGTTTCGTTACAGTTGAGACAAAATACGAAAAGAACTTCAAATGAACTTTTTTGACTTAAGACATAGGGGGATTGACACAAATCAGTCCATCTATCATCATTCCATCACATGCAGGAGGAGCCACATGTCTATGGTGCATCCAACAAAATAAGCAGACTCTTGGATGTCACTACCGCCCGGCTCCGGCTGGGTTACAAGTATCTTTGGCAGGTTAAATCACAACCACCAGATGTAGACCAAACGAAATGTAAACTTTGCCAGATGGATTATTGTCACACACCTTGCGTCATTATGTACTGGAGTGCGATAAAATTAATGAATTTAGAAACAACTCACTCAGAAATGTTCAAGAAATGGCTAAGTATTTTATCCACAGTGGTATATTGCAGACCATTCTGGAGAAACACCCTGACTTTGCTAGCTGTAAATAAAGCATTACCACATGTGTGTGTGTGTGTGTGTGTGTGTGTGTGTGTGTGTGTGTGTGTGTGTGTGGGTGTGCGTCCTTGTGTGTATGCATATATTTGTACGCTCGTGTGCACATGTCCGTGCGTGCGCCCTGGTGTGTGTATGTGTGTGCGCGCGCGCTAGTGTGGGTGTATGATCCACTTAATATTTGTATTTATAACTCCTTACGATTGTGACCAGGTGTGGACGTATCAGTGGTTCATTACTTTGTAATTTGTTCGTGACTGTAACCATGTATAGGAGTGAAGCTGATTCATTACCTCTGTAACTTGCCATAATTAGTGACCAGATCTGCCTGGAGTTCATTACCTTTGTAAATTGTGAGTTCATTACCTTTGTAAATTGTGAGTTCATTACCTTTGTAAATTGTGAGTTCATTACCTCTGTAACTTGCTCAGCTATCAAAACTTTGGAGTCCAGTCCCTGGACCAATTATGTACCTCTGTAATCTTTTGACTACCACCCACAGGATGGGTATGTGGTGACTACCACCCACAGGATGGGTATGTGGTGACTACCACCCACAGGATGGGTATGTGGTGACTACCACCCACAGGATGGGTATGTGGTGACTACCGCCCACAGGATGGGTATGTGGTGACTACCGCCCACAGGATGGGTATGTGGTGACTACCGCCCACAGGATGGGTATGTGGTGACTACCGCCCACAGGATGGGTATGTGTTGACTACTGCCCACAGGATGGGTATGTGGTGACTACCGCCCACAGGATGGGTATGGGTGACTACCGCCCACAGGATGGGTATGTGGTGACTACCGCCCACAGGATGGGTATGGGGTGACTACCGCCCACAGGATGGGTATGTGGTGACTACCGCCCACAGGATGGGTATGTGGTGACTACCGCCCACAGGATGGGTATGTGTTGACTACCGCCCACAGGATGGGTATGGGGTGACTACCACCCACAGGATGGGTATGGGGTGACTACCACCCACAGGATGGGTATGTGGTGACTACCACCCACAGGATGGGTATGTGGTGACTACCGCCCACAGGATGGGTATGTGGTGACTACTGCCCGCAGGATGGGTATGTGGTGACTACCGCCCACAGGATGGGTATGTGGTGACTACCGCCCACAGGATGGGTATGGGGTGATACCACCCACAGGATGGGTATGTGGGACTACCGCCCCAGGATGGGTTGGGGTTGACTACCGCCCACAGGATGGTATGTGGTGACTACCACCCACAGGATGGGTATGTGTTGACTACCGCCCACAGGATGGGTATGGGGTGACTACCACCCACAGGATGGGTATGTGGTGACTACTGCCCACAGGATGGGTATGTGGTGACTACCGCCCACAGGATGGGTATGTGGTGACTACCACCCACAGGATGGGTATGTGGTGACTACCGCCCACAGGATGGGTATGTGGTGACTACCGCCCACAGGATGGGTATGTGGTGACTACCGCCCACAGGATGGGTATGTGGTGACTACCGCCCACAGTATGGGTATGTGGTGACTACCACCCACAGGATAGGTATGTGGTGACTACCGTCCACAGGATGGGTATGTGGTGACTACCGCCCACAGGATGGGTATGTGGTGACTACCGCCCACAGGATGGGTATGTGGTGACTACCGCCCACAGGATGGGTATGTGGTGACTACCGCCCACAGGATGGGTATGTGGTGACTACCGCCCACAGGATGGGTATGTGGTGACTACTGCCCACAGGATGGGTATGTAGTGACTACCAACCCACAGGATGGGTATGTGTGACTACCGCCCACAGGATGGGTATGTGGTGACTACCGCCCACAGGATGGGTATGGGTGATACCGCCCACAGGGGGGGGATGTTGACTACCGTCCACAGGAGGGGTATGTGGTGACACCCCCCACAGGATGGTATTGGGATACCCCCCCAAGGATGGGATGTGGGATACCCCCCACAATGGGTATTGGGACTACCGCCCACGGATGGGTATGGGTGACTACCGCCCACAGGATGGGTAGGGGGTGACTCCCGCCCCAGGAGGGTAGTGGTGACTACCACCCACGGGATGGGTAGTGGTGACTACCACCCCGATGGGTATGTGGTGACTACCGCCCCACAGGATGGTATGTGGTGACAAACCGCCCACGGGATGGTTATGTGGGGGACTCCACCCACAGGAGGGGTATGGGTACTACCGCCCACAGGATGGGTAGGGGGTGACTACCGCCCACGGATGGTATGTGGTGAAATAAACATATTAAAAACTAAAACACTAATCTGTTTTGGGGTTTACAGTTTGTCTTCAAAGCACTGTTTGTGTGTTGGTTGTGTGTGTTAGGTCGGTGTGTACTCCCCTTTTTTGGGGGTTGCGGGGGTCGAGTCACAGCTCCGGGCCCCGCCTCTCACTGTTGTATGGTCCCTCCCCCTGCCCCTGAGCTCTATCATACCCGCCCCTTAAAAAAATTATTTTCCCGCCTCCATACGTCACTTTCTGGGCTTTTCCCAGGGCCTGAACTCTTTACGAAAAAATATTCTAACCCCCTTTGTTCATCGAGTCTTTTAACTTCCAATTGTGACCTCTTGGTCTGGTCCCTTCCCCGGAACATCCCCCTCTTTTTCCCCTTGTCTATTCCGCGAGTATTTTAATTCTTTAAATGTCTCCCCTGACCCCCCGTCCCCGTGGATCAGGCCGATTTCCCGAACCTTTTTCGAGGCAACCCCCCCAGCTTGGATAGCTTGTTGCAAACCTTTTCACTTTCTCTAATTTTTTGACGTGCTTGCTAGGTGGGATTCCAAAAATGGTGTGCATACTCCGTATGGGGCCCCCGACGAATGGTATACAGTGTTTTAACGACTCCTTATTGAGTATCGGGAAAGCTACCTAGGGTTTGGGCCCGGCCCGTAACCAACCCCCCCCCCCCCACCAACCCCCCCCTCCACCCCCCCCCCCAATCCCCCCATCCACCCCCCACCAACCCCCCCAACCCCCCCTCCCACATGCATTCCTCTCATGGTCTAGTGACTCAGGCCTTATCGTCGCAGTGTTGAATGAATGACAAAGAAAACATATATATATGTTTGGGGCGCTACGCACGTGAACGTATATATACGTTTGGACCATTTAAGGGTTAAGTCAAGTCAGGGACAGAGACAGAATATGAGTTAGGAGCCACCGAACAAGTATTACACGTTGCAGGGCATAGGTACCATAAGTACAGTTTTCATACATAGTGTAAATTACCTAGGATAACCCAAAAAATCCAGTGTTATACTGTGCCTGTAGATAGAATGCATAATAAGCATAATTGGCAAGTAATGTGTGCGTCGTGGTAATACCTGTTGGTTCACTAGTGGATCTCTCTGAGACAGCGAGAGAGAGAGAGAGAGAGAAAGCAGACAGAAGACAGATAAGCAGAGACAGAGATATACAGATAGAACTGCTTACGTGTAACAGTGAAAACAAATAGAGCTAAGGCAGAGCATGTCACCCCAAATCAGCAGTGGTGGAACATTCGTCTAACACCACTTGAGGGGGGGGGAAGTAAAATTATTAATTAATTATTAATATTATTAATTGTATTATTATTAGTAATTATTATATTGCATACTCCCCGCATATCTGAAAACATTGCTGGGACCCTTAGAAATATTAGTATAAATTTTCTTAGACAATAGTATATGACTACGGTAGTGAAAAATGTCACCTCTGACCAGTGTTGTGTGGTTATGTGTAGCATAACACCAAGTGAATATATATATACAAATATATACAATATAATATATATACAATATATATAATTAGTATATGGGGGTGGTAGATCAGCAACCACCCAGGGAAGTACTACCGTCCTGCCCAGATGACTGTGAAACAGAAACCTGTAATACTGTTTTGCATGAGTGGAATGATTGCTGTTTTTCTTTTCTGTCTCATAACACGCTAGAATAACAGGATAACTTTGCTACTCCCTACTTACACTTTGGTCACACTTGACAGCCACGCACATGCATATATATAACATACATCTAGGTTTTTTCATCTCCTTATTCTAAATAGCTCTGTTCTTCTGTATTTCATCTATTGTCCATGGGGAAGTGGCAAAGAATCTTTCCTCCGTAAGCCATGCGTGCGTATGAGGCCGACTAAAATGCCGGAGCATGGGCTAGTAACCCCTTCTCCTGTAGACACTTACTAAAAAAAGAGAAGAGAGAAAAACTTTATAAAACTGGGATGCTTAAATGTGCGTTGATGTAGTGCGGATGACATAGAAACCAGATGATTGCTGATGTTATGAATGAAAAAGAAGTTTGGATGCCCTGGCCCAAGCGAAACAAAGCTGAAGGGGGTAGGAGAGTTTCAGTGGGGGGTAATATATGGATAAAATCTGGGAGTATCTGAGAGAGTTTCGAGCAAAGGAAGG
The DNA here is from genome assembly GCF_026875155.1 of Cherax quadricarinatus. Lineage (NCBI taxonomy): Eukaryota > Metazoa > Arthropoda > Malacostraca > Decapoda > Parastacidae > Cherax > Cherax quadricarinatus. Next base: position 1,123,686 of record NC_069470.1, on the reverse strand, counting down.
TAGCCAGTAATGTTTAAATGATCAGTTTTATGGAAGGTAAATAGAGAAAATGAATGTTAAATTCAAGATAATGTGGATAAAGTAAAGGTTTGGATGCGAGAATTGGTCATAATAAGCGTGTATGCACCGGGAGAAGAAGGAATGCAGGAGGCAGAGAGAGAAATTTTGGAGATGTTAAGGTGAATGTATAGGAGCCTTTGAACCAAGTGAGAGAGTAAATTGTGTAGGGGACCTGAAAGCTAAAGATGGAGAAAACTTTTAGAGAGGTGTGGTAGGTAAGTTTGGGTGCCAGGTGTAAATGATAAAGGGAGCACCCTTTGATTGAACTTTGTTATAGAAAGGGGATTAGTTATAGGTAATACCTATTTTAAGAAACAGAGATAATAAGTAAACAAGGTATGATGTAGGCGAAATGACAGGAGTTTGTTGATTATGTATTAGTAGATAAAAGACTGTTGAGTAGACTTCAGGAGGAACATGTTTCTAGAGGGCCACAGATATATCAGATCACTTTCTAGTTGTAGCTACACTGAGAGTAAAAGGTAGATGGGAAAAAGGGAAACAAAAAGATCGGGGAAAAGAGAGAGGTGAAGGTTTATAAACTAAAAGAGGAGGCAGTTAGGGTAAGATATAAACAGCTATTGGGGGATAGATGGGCTAATGAGAGCATAGGCAAGGGGTCGAAGAGGTATGGGGTGGGTTTAAAAAATGTAGTGTTAGAGTGTTCACAGAAGTTGGGGTTTTACAGGAAAGGGGTGGGGGAGGGAAGAGGAGCGATTGGTGGAATGATGATGTAAAGAGAGTAGTAAGGGAGAAAAATTTAAGCATATGAAAAGTTTTTACAAAGTAGAATGATGCAAGGAGGGAAGAGTATATGGAGAAAAAGAGAGAGGTTAAGAGAGTGGTGAAGCAATGTAAAAAGAGAGCAAATGAGAGAGTGGTGAGATGTTATAAACAAATTTTGTTGAAAATAAGAAGAAGTTTTGGAGTGAGATTAACAAGTTAAGAAAGCCTAGAGAACAAATGGATTTGTCAGTTAAAAATAGGAGAGGAGAGGTTTTTAAAATGGAGAGTTGAGGTATTGGGAAGATGGAGGGAATATTTTGAGGAATTGTTAAAGTTGATGAAGACAGGGAACTGTGATTTCGTGTAAAAGGACAAGGAGGAATAACATCTTGTAGGAGTAAAGGAAGAGCCTGTTGTGAGTGTGGGGAAGTTCGTGAGGCAGAAAGGTAAAATGAAAGGGGGTAAGGCAGCCGGGATTGATGGGATAAAGATAGAAATGTTAAAAAGCAGGTGGGGATATAGTTTTGGAGTGGTTGGTGCAATTATTTAATAAATGATGGAAGAGGGTAAGGTACCTGGGGATTGGCAGAGAGCATGCATAGTTCCTTTGTATAAAGGCAAAGGGGGAAATAAAAGAGAGTGCAAAAAATTATAGGGGGATAAGTCTGCTGAGTATACCTGGTAAAGTGAATGGTAGAATTATTATTGAAAGAATTAAGAGTAAACGGAGAATAGGATAGCAGGTGAACAAGGAGGCTTTAGGAAAGGTAGGGGTGTGTGGACGGGTGTTTACAAGTGAAACAAAATAAGTGAACAGTATTTAGATAAGGTTAAAGAGGTATTTGTGGCATTTATGGATTTGGAAAAGGCGTATGACAGGGTGGATAGGGGGGCAATGTGGCAGATGTTGCAAGTGTATGGTGTAGGAGGTAGGTTACTGAAGCAGTGAAGAGTTTTTACGAGGATATGGGGCTCAAGTTAGAGTATGTAGGAAAGAGGGAAATTATTTCCCCCAGTAAAAGCGGGGCCTTAGACAAGGATGTGTGATGTCACCGTGGTTGTTTAATATATTATAGATGGGTTGTAAAGAGAAGTAAATGCGAGGGTCTTGACAAGAGGCGTGGAGTTAAAAGATAAAGAATCACACACAAAGTGGGAGTTGTCACAGCTGCTCTTTGCTGATGCCCACTGTGCTCTTGGGAGATTCGAAGAGAAGTTGCAGAGATTGGTGGATGAATTTGGTAGGGTGTGCAAAAGAAGAAAATTAAAGGTGAATACAGAAAGAGTAAGGTTATGAGGATAACAAAAAGATTAGTATGAAAGATTGAATATCAGTTTGGGAGGGAGAGTAGGGAGGAGGTGAATGTATTCAGATTTTTTGGAGTGGACGTGTCAGGGGATGGTCTATGAAAGATGAGGTGAATCATAGAATTGATGAGGGAAAAAGAGTGAGGGTGCACTTAGGAGTCTGTGGAGACAAAGAACTTTGTCCTTGGAGGCAAAGAGGGGAATGAAATGAGATTATAGTTTTACCAATGCTCTTATATGGGTGTGAAGCATGGGTGATGAATGTTGCAGCGAGGAGAAGGCTGGAGGCAGTGGAGATGTCATGTCTGAGGGCAATGGTGGTGTGAATATAATGCAGAGAATTCGTAGTTTGGAAGTTTGGAGGAGGTGCGGGATTACCAAAACTGTTTTCCAGAGGGCTAGGAGGGGTTGTTTTAGGTGGTTTCGGACATGTGCAGAGAATGGAGCGAAACAGAATAACTTCAAAAGTGTATCAGTCTGTAGTGGAAGGAAGGCGGGGTAGGGTCGGCCCCAGGAAAGGTTGGAGGGAGGGGGTAAAGGAGGTTTTGTGTCGAGGGGCTTTGGGCTTCCAGCAGGCATGCGTGAGCGGGGTTTCATAGGAGTGAATGGAGACAAATGGTTTTTAATACTTGATGTGCTGTTGGGGGTGTGAGCAAAGTAACATTTATGAAGGGGTTCAGGGAAACCGGCAGGCCGGACTTGAGTCCTGGAGATGGGAAGTACAGTGCCTGCACTCTGAAGGAGGGGTGTTAATGTTGCAGTTTAAAAACTGTAGTGTAAAGCACCCTTCTGGCAAGAACAGTGATGGAGTGAATGATGGTGAAAGTTTTTTTTTTTTCGGGCCCCCTGCCTTGGTGGGGAAACGGCCAGTGTGATAATAAAAAAAAAATAAATATATATATATACAATATATATACAATATATATATATATATATACAATATGCCTCATATTGGTCTCACAGATCATAAAAGTTACTTGAAAAAAATAAAATATTAAAAAAATAAAAGAAAAAGAGAAGTAAATATATTATTACGAGTGACCGCGTTCCCATCAAAACCCTTTACGCCCTAAGTGGTCACCTTCTACCTCTGTATCTGCCGAAGTGGGCACCTTCATACCTCTGTATCTGCAAGTTTCACCCCATACCCATCTGCCGTAACTGGACCTTTATACCTCTGTACCCGAAGTGGCCCCCCTTATACCTCTGTATCTGCCGTAGTGGTCACCTTCATACCTCTGTATCTGCCAAAGGGTCACCTTCATACCCTGTATCTGCCTAAATGGCACCTTTATTCCTTGTACGCCAAAGTGGTCACCTTATACCTCGTATTGCCATAAGTGGGGCACCTTCTACCTCTGATCTGCCGTAAGGGCACCTTCTCCCTGTACTGCCAAAGTTGTCACCTTCATACCTCGTATCTGCCAAAAGGGTCACCTTCAACCTTGTATTCCATAAGTGGTCCCTTCATACCTCGTATCTGCCCAAAAATGGTCACCTTCATACCTCTGATTTCCCCAAATGGGCACCTTCATACCTCTGACCCGTAAATGGGGCACCTTTTAAAACCCCGTATCTGCCATAAGTGTCACCTTCATCCTCTGATCGCCGTAATGGGCACCTTCATACCCTTTCGCCCTAAGTGGGCACCTTTATACCCTGTTCTGCCATAAGTGGTCACCTTCAACCCCTTTATTGCCCTAAGTGGTACCCTTATACCCTGTTCTGCCGAACTGGGCATTATACCTCTGTATCGCCCTAAAGGGGGCACTTCTACCCCTGTATCTGCCCTAAATGGTCACCTTCATACCTCGACTCCGATTTGGGCCCTTTTCCTCGTATTGCCCTAAGTGGTCCCTTCATACCTCGTTCTGCCTAAGTGGGCACCTTTATACCTCTGTACGCCCTAAGGGGACCTTCATACCTCTGTATCTGCCATAAGTGGTCACCTTCATACCTTTTATCGCCAAAGTGGTACCTTCATCCTCGATTGCCGTAAAGGGGCACCTTTATCCTCGATCTGCCATAAGTGGTCACCTTCATACCTCTGTAAAACTGCCGAAGGGCACCTTCATACCTCTGTATCTGCCATAAATGGTCACCTTTTACCTCGTACGCCGTAAGTGGTCACCTTTATACCTCGATCGCCTAAGGGTCACCCTTTATACCCTTATCTGCCTAAATGTCACCTTCATACCTCTTTTTTCCTAAAATGGTCACCTTCATACCTCTGTATTGCCTAAGTGGTCATTTTAACCTCTGTACGCCAAAGGGGCACCTTCATACCTCGTATCTGCGTAACTGCACCTTTATACCTCTGTATCGCGTAAGTGGTCACCTTCATACCCCCGATCCCATAAGGGTCACCTTCATACCTTGATTGCCGTAAGTGGTCACCTTCATACCTCTTTTCTGCCCTAAGTGGTCACCTTCATACCTCGTACTGCCATAAGTGGTCACCTTTATACCTCGTATCTGCCGAAGTGGTCACCTTCATACCCTTTCTGCCATATGGGGCACCTTCATACCCCTTAAACTGCCCCTAAGTGGTCACCTTTTACCTCTGTAACTCCGTAAATGGTCCCCTTTTACCTCTGTTTTGCCATAAGTGGGCACCTTATACCTTGTACTGCCGTAAGTGGTACCTTCATACCTCTTATCTGCCATAAAGGGGCCCCTTTTACCTCGTATCTGCCGAAGTGGTCACCTTCAACCCCCTTTTCTGCCATAAGTGGTCACCTTTTTTATACCCCTGTACTGCCCTAAAAGGGGCACCTTCATACCTCTGTATCTGCCATAATGGTCCCTTATACCTCTGTACCTGCCTAAGTGGTCACCTTCATACCCGTAAAACTGCCGTAAGTGGTCACCCTTTAACCTCGTCCTGCCCTAAGTGTCCCTTCATACCTCTGCACCCCGCCGTAAGTGGTCACCTATACCTCTGATCTGCCGTAAGTGGTCACCTTCATCCCGTACTGCCGTAAATGGTCCCTTTATACCTCTGTACCTGCCGTAAATGGTCCCTTCATAAACCCCTGTATCTGCCGTAAGTGGTACCTTCAACCTCTGTCCGCCGTAAGTGGTCACCCTCAACCTCTGTACTGCCAAGTGGTCACCTTCAACCTCGTCCTCCGAAGTGGTCACCCTATACCTCGTATCTGCCGTAAGTGGCACCTTCATACCCTGTACATGCCGTAAAATGGTCCCTTCTACCTGTTATTGCCAATTAGTCACCTTCTACCTCTGTACCTGCCGTAATGGGCACCTTCAAACCTCTGTATTGCCCAAAAAGGGTCACCCTTTTATCTCGTATTGCCTAAGTGGTCAACTTCATACCTCTGATCTGCCGAAGTGGTCCCTTTTAACCTCTGTATCTGCCAAGTGGTCACCTTCATACCTCGTTTCTGCCTAAGTGGTACCTTCAACCCCTTTTATCGCCCCAAGTGGGCACCTTCATACCTCTGTATCTTTCGGTAAGTGGGCACCTCATACCTCTGTATCTGCCGTAAGTGGTCACCCTTATACCTCTGTACCTGCCGTAATTCCCTTCAACCTCGGGTTCCGAAATGGCACCCAAACCCTGAAACGCCGGTGGTCCTTATACCCTGTAACTGCCCTAGTGGTTTTTTAACCCTTCAACCTCGGATCTGCCGTAAGTGGTACCTTCCCCCCACTGCCCAAAATGGGCCCTTCTCCCAGTTTTCCGTGTGTCAACCTTATCCCTTATCGGGGCCCCTAATGGACTCCAATTCATTACCTCTTTATCTGCCGTAAAATGGGCACCTTCATACCTCTGTACCCCTAAGTGGTCCCCCTTCATACCCGATCCGTAAGGGGTTTTTTAACCTTTTCCAATTACCTTCCCGGGACCCGCCGTAATGGTCACCTTTACCCTGACCTCCGTAAGTGGTCACCCTTTATACCCGTTTCTGCCGTAAGTGGTCCCTTCAAAACCCCTTTTACTGCCGTAAGTGGGCCCTTTTTCCTCTGTACCCGCCGTAAGTGGTCCCTTCATACCCCGAACTGCCGTAAGTGGTCACCTTCATCCCCCTGTACTGCCGTAAGTGGTCACCTTCATACCTCTGTATCTGCCGTAAGTGGTCACCTTCATACCTCTGTATCTGCCGTAAGTGGTCACCTTCATACCTCTGTATCTGCCGTAAGTGGTCACCTTCATACCTCTGTATCTGCCGTAAGTGGTCACCTTCATACCTCTGTATCTGCCATAAGTGGTCAACTTCATACCTCTGTATCTGCCATAAGTGGTCACCTTCATACCTCTGTATCTGCCGTAAGTGGTCACCTTCATACCTCTGTATCTGCCGTAAGTGGTCACCTTCATACCTCTGTATCTGCCGTAAGTGGTCACCTTCATACCTCTGTATCTGCCGTAAGTGGTCAACTTCATACCTCTGTATCTGCCGTAAGTAGTCAACTTCATACCTCTGTATCTGCCGTAAGTGGTCAACTTCATAAGAACATAAGAAAGGAGGAACACTGCAGGAGGCCTGTTGGCCCATACTAGGCAGGTCCTTTACAATTCATCCCACTAACAAAACATTTGCCCAACCCAATTTTCAAAGCCACCCAAGAAATAAGCTCTGATGTGAAAGTCCCACTCAAATCCAACCCCTCCCACTCATGTACTTATCCAACCTAAATTTGAAACTACCCAAAGTCCCAGCCTCAATAACCCAACTAGGGAGACTGTTCCACTCATCAACTACCCTATTCCCAAACCAATACTTTCCTATGTCCTTTCTAAATCTAAACTTATCTAATTTAAATCCATTACTGCGGGTTCTCTCTTGGAGAGACATTCCTCAAGCCCTTTATTAATATCCCCTTTATTAATACCTATCTTCCCACAATACACTTCGATCAGTCCCCCCTCATTCTTCGCCAAACAAGTGAATATAACTTAAGAGTCTTCAATCTTTTTTTCATAAGGAAGATTTCTAATGCTATGTATTAATTTAGTCATCCTACGCCGAATGTTGTAAAACGGAGCCCAGAACTGAGCTGCATAATCTGGGTGAGGCCTTACTAATGATGTATAAGCTGCAGTAGACCTCTGGACTTCTGTTGCTTACACTTCTTGATATAAACCCCAGTAATCTATTGCCTTATTACGTACGCTTAGGCATTGCTGCCCTGGTTTAAGGTTGCTGCTCACCATAACCCCCAAGTCCTTTTCGCAATCTGTATGGCTAAGTTCTACATCATTTAACTTATAAGTACTAGGGTTATGGCACTCCCAAGCTTAGAACCTTGCATTTATCTACATTGAACTGCATCTGCCACTTTTCTGACCAAGAATAGAGTTTGTTTAAATCCTCCTGAAGTTCATAACATCTACGTTTGAATCAATTACTTACCCATCTTTGTGTCATTGGCGAATTTGCTCATATCACTAGTAATTTCCCTCATCAAGGTTATTGATATATATTATAAACAACAACGGGGCCCAAGATGATCCCTGTGGAACGCCACTTGTTACAGATCCCCACTCGGAAATTTTAACCCCATTTATGGACACTCTCTGCTTCCTGTCAGTGAGCCATGACTCGATCCACGAGAGCACTTTTCCCCCAATGCATGAGCTGCCACTTTCTTTAACATCTATGGTGCGAACTCTATCAAAAGCCTTACTAAAATCTAAAGTAAATAATATCAATTCTTTATCGTGGTCAACAGCCTCAAAAGCTTTACTGAAGAAAGGTAATAAATTAGTAGGACAAGACCGGCCTCTTGTGAATCCATGCTGAGTATCATGAATCAAGCTATGCTTATCGGAAAGGGGTTCCTTATAATCTCATCTATAATTGGCTCTAGTAATTTGCCTACAATTGAGGTCAGGCTTATTGGGCGGTAATTTGACGGTAACGACTTGTCCCGTTTTAAAAACAGGAATTACATTAGCCATCTTCCACATATCAGACACTACACCTGTTTCAAGAGATAAATTAAAAATATAAGTTAATGGTTCACAGAGTTCCATTTTACATTCCTTAAGAACCCTTGAAAAAACCTCATCAGGACCCGGCGACTTATTTTGCTTCAGTCTGTCTATCTGCTTCACAACCATCTCACTAGTGACTGTGATGTTACATAATTTATCTTCTTCTAGCCCACTATAAAAATTAATTACCGGAATATTGTTAGTTTCTTCCTGTTAAAAACTGAGAGAAATAATTAATAAAATCGAGCACATTTCATTCTCTTTGTCAGTAAGGTGCCCATAGTTATTTTTAAGGGGACCTATCTTATCTCTAACTTTTGTTCTATAGACCTGGAAAAAACTTTTTGCGTTAGTTTTAGAATCCCTAGCAACTTTAATTTCATAGTCCCTTTTAGCTTTTCTTATCCCCTTTTCAATGTCCCTCTTAATGTCAATATACTGATTCATAAGATGACCCTCACCTCTTTTGATATGCCTATAAATTCCTTTCTTATGCCCTAGTAGATATTTGAGCCTATTATTCATCCATTTTGGGTCATTTCTATTTGATCTAATTTCTTTATATGGGATAAACGTTCTTTGAGCAGCATGTATAGTGTTCAGAAAACTGTCATATTGATAGCTCTCTTCGTTACCCCAGTCAACAGATGATAAGTGTTCTCTAAGCCCATCGTAATCTGCTAAGCGAAAATCTGGGACTGTTACTGATTTTATCGCTATTATCGTACTTCCATTCAATGCTAAATGTAATTGAAATTTTTGGTCGCTAACACCCAGTTCCTCTGAAATTTCTAAATTATTAACAAGGGATTCATTGTTTGCCATAACTAAGTCAAGCAGGTTATTTCCCCTTGTAGGTTCTGTCACGAACTGCTTCAAAAACAATCCTGAACTACTTCTAAGAAGTCGTATGATTCTAAATTCCCAGTCAAGAAATTCCAATCAATATGACTAAAGTTAAAGTCTCCTAGAATTACTACATTATCGTGCCTTGTGGCCTTAACAGTTTCCTCCCATAGTAGTCTCCCTTGGTCCCTATCTAAGTTTGGGGGACGGTATATCACTCCTAAAATCAGTTTTTCATGCCCCTCTGAAAATTCTATCCAAACAGACTTTGTATGTGTTACTTCAGACTTAATACCCGTTTTTATGCAACAGTTCAAGCGATCTCGGACATACAATGCCACCCCACCCCCCTTCCCGATACTTCTATCTACTTGGAACAATTTAAAACCCTGAATATGACATTCCGCAAGCATGTCCCGACTTTTTGAATTAAACCACGTCTCAGTTAAGGCAAATACATCAATGTTACCTGCACTAGCAACTAATCTCAACTCGTCCATCTTATTCCTAGCACTACGGCAATTAGCAAAATAAACATTGAAAGACTCTCCTTTCTCTTTACCCTTCCAGCTCATTTCTATTTTTCTACTAAACCTATTACTGTCCTTATCACCCAAGGTCCCTGGCTTTTCAATATGTACCTCGTTTTTATTACTAGTTCCCCTAGAACTCGTAATATTACTACACTGGGACTTCACTGTTTTCCTGCCAAAACCAATACCACTAACTATTCCTAGTTTAAAGTCCTAACTGCTCCCTCCACTGCAGTTGCCAGTGCTACCACCCCAGACCTAGATAAGTGAACCCCATCCCTGGCATACATGTCATTTCTGCCATAGAAGAGGTCCCAGTTGTCAATGAATGTTACTGCATTTTCCTTACAGTATTTGTCCAGCCAGCAAATGACACCAATTGCCCTGGACAACCATTCATTTCCAACTCCTCTCCTTGGCAAAATACCACATATGAGAGGGTTTCCACCCTTACTCCTAATTATTTCTATTGCTGACCTATACCTGCTAATCAGGTCTTCACTCCTACGTCTGCCAACATCGTTGCCTCCAGCACTGAGACAGATAATAGGATTGCTCCCATTACCTCTCATGATGTCATCCAGACGGCTAACAATATCCTCCATCCCAGCCCCAGGAAAGCAAACTCTCTATCTCCTACTCCTGTCCTTCAAGCAGAACGCCCTATCAATATACCTAACTTGGCTATCCCCAACAACAACAATATTCTTACCTTTCTTAATGTCTTTCGTCGTGACGTTCCCGGTAGTCGACTCACATTCGTCGGGTAGCACTGAGAATGTATTAGATGTTTCCACAACAGTTTCCACGGCAGTCACTTTCTTCTTCATCCTTTCTACCTTTCCATTCGTCTTCTTGATCGTCAACTTCTTTCCCTGCTGTCCAGCCACTGACCAGTTTCCCTTCTTGACCTGAGGACTCAAAACAGGAGGACTACTACGAATCTTCTTGTTTTCCTCGGTCAGTCGCCGAATTTCCATATTCGCCATCCTCAATTCTTCCTTAAGCTGTTGGTAAAGTTGCTCGATGGAGGGCATCTTGCTTCAATTCTAGAGAGCGTGCAAACAGGTCTTCACAGAGCCAAGTACACGTCAACACTGCGCAAAAGCCAACTCAATCAGGAGCTAGTGCGCAGCACGTCCGCACGGCCCAACAGCGATGCGAACACTTCATACCTCTGTATCTGCCGTAAGTGTGTTCACCTCTTTC
>NC_069470.1:1075507-1112542 GCF_026875155.1 Cherax quadricarinatus | reverse complement strand
GTCCCCCCCAAAATGATGATAAGAAGATAGTGTAAGAAGGGGGTTCCCCACCACAGATGAGTAATGAAGATAGTGGGGTTTTAAGAGTGGCTCCCCCCCTTTCATGATGAGTAATGAAGTTTAGTGTAGATGATGAGTGGCTCCCCACCTACATGATGAGTAATAAAGATAGTGTAGATGATGAGTGGTTCCCCACTACATGATGAGTAATGAAGATAGTGTAGATGATGAGTGGCTCCCCACCTGCATGATGAGTAATGAAGATAGTGTAGATGATGAGTGCTTCACACCTACATGATGAGTAATGAAGATAGTGTAGATGATGAGTGGCTCCCCACCTGCATGATGAGTAATGAAGATAGTGTAGATGATGAGTGGCTCCCCACCTACATGATGGGTAATGAAGATAGTGTAGATGATGAGTGGTTCCCCACCTACATGATGAGTAATGAAGATAGTGTAGTGATGAGTGGCTCCCCACCTGCATGATGAGTAATGAAGATAGTGTAGATGATGAGTGGCTTCACACCTACATGATGAGTAATGAAGATAGTGTAGATGATGAGTGGCTCCCCACCTGCATGATGAGTAATGAAGATAGTGTAGATGATGAGTGGCTCCCCACCTACATGTATGAGTAATGAAGATAGTGTAGATGATGAGTGGCTCCCCACCTACATGATGAGTAATGGAAGATAGTGTCGATGATGAGTGGCTCCCCACCTACATGATGAGTAATGAGATAGTGTAGATGATGAGTGGCTCCCCACCTACATGATGAGTATAATGAAGGATAGTGTAGATGATGAGTGGCTCCCCACCTACATGATGAGTAATGAAGATAGTGTAGATGATGAGTGGCTCCCCACCTTACATGATGAGTAATGAAGATAGTGTAGATGATGAGTGGCTCCCACCTACATGATGAGTAATGAAGATGTGTAGATGATGAGTGGCTCCCCACCTACATGATGAGTAATGAAGATAGTGTAGATGATGAGTGGCTCCCCACCTACATGATGAGTAATGAAGATAGTGTAGATGATGAGTGGCTCCCCACTACATGATGAGTAATGAAGATAGTGTAGATGATGAGTGGCTCCCCACCTACATACTGTTGTGTGACAATAACAGCAGGTGGATAATGAATCTTGCCAATGTTTCTTACCTTGCCGGGGACTGAACCCGGACAGCCGAGCGTTGGGCCACAGTTGTCAACCGAACCACCGGACTGTGACGACAATTAAATTTTAGTTCGAGGAAGTATACAAAAACTTCCAGTTCCTAAGATCAAGAGCCTCTTCATATTATTGACCTTCCCCAAGTGAAGAGGCTGAGTTTTAAAATATTATTAACATTTTAAAATAATAATGTATATTAATATGTAAATAATATGGTATTAAACCATACCCCCGGCCGGGATTGACCCGCGGTCATAGAGTCTCAAAACTCCAGCCCGTCGCGTTAGCCACTAGACCAGCTTGCCACAATAAGATTCATCCAACTAGGTATATTTCTACACCTATAGGAAGGTTAGCACAGGCACCTCTGTGACCACAAATGCAAGTTTTTACAGACAAAATCTCCAGCTAGCTGGAGATTCGTCTGTAAATCGTTTTCAATTACGATTTCTTAAGTCATGTCAATATGGTATTATTTTATTTATTATAATCAAAGGGAAGCGCTAAACCGTAGGATTTTTACAGCACCGGAAATAATATGGTAAATTATACATATATATATATTTTTTTTCAATATTTATTTATGAATGAGTAAATTGTTTATATTAGTTGATTTATTAATAATAAAAAGAGAGGAGGACCTCGGGGCCGTCAGTGCCCTACAACCCAACAATATATAAGAGAGGAGGACCTCGGGGCCGTCAGTGCCCTACAACCCAACATTTTAAATTTATATAAGAGAGGAGGACCTCGGGGCCGTCAGTGCCCTACAACCCAACATTTTTAAAATAGGAGAGAAGGACCTCGGGGCCCCATCAGGGCCCCTACAACCCCCAACAATAATATAAGAGTCCGGACCTCGGGGCTGTCAGTGCCCTACAACCCAACAATAATTTAAGAGAGAGGACTCAGGGCCGTCAGTGCCCTACAACCCAATATTAAAAATTTATGAGAGAGGAGGACCTCGGGGCCGTAGTTTTAGATTTGCCACCGAAGTGGCTAGTTTATTGTGCCGCCCCATATCCTTTCCTGTGGACGGTAGCGCGAGAGCATATGGATACACAAAAGGCCTAGGAACTAGGCCCCAAAGGGTTAACGGGAATACTATGGGATTTATATCTACATATCTATAGTTCATTTACCCCTCAAGGAAGGTTCCTTGATGTTGTGAGGGGCTCTTGATTTAGGGAATTAGATCTGTGCTCCAGTTCCCGAATTAAGCCTGATTGCCTTCCACATCCCCCCCAGGCGCTGTATAATCCTCCGGTTTAGCGCTTCCCCCTTGATTATAATAATAATAATAATAAACATAGTTCACTTATCTGTTACAAGCAAATTTAGGAAATTTTGCTTAGTATATCTGGTATCTTATTTTCATTAATAAGATATCTTGACATGTCACATAGGTTTATTATACTGTCTTTCTCTGTAATCCTCAATAAGTGGACAATTAAGCACATAGTGTTCAAGAGAGTGACATATGCCTGATCACATAATTTACATTTAGTTTGATCATCATCTGTGTGTCTCCCAAACTGCCAGAAGTACTTGTAACCAAGCCTAAGTCTGGCCACTACAACATCAGTCAGTACTTGTAACCAAGCCTAAGTCTGGCCACTACAACATCAGTCGGTACTTGTAACCAAGCCTAAGTCTGGCCACTACAACATCAGTCAGTACTTGTAACCAAGCCTAAGCCTGGCCACTACAACTTCAGTCAGTACTTGTAACCAAGCCTAAGCCTGACCACTACAACATCAGTCAGTACTTGTAACCAAGCCTAAGCCTGGCCACTACAACATCAGTCAGTACTTGTAACCAAGCCTAGTCACTACAACATCAGTCGGTACTTGTAACCAAGCCTAAGTCTGGCCACTACAACATCAGTCAGTACTTGTAACCAAGCCTAAGCCTGGCCACTACAACATCAGTCAGTACTTGTAACCTAAGCCTAAGCCTGACCACTACAACATCAGTCAGTACTTGTAACCAAGCCTAAGCCTGGCCACTACAACATCAGTCAGTACTTGTAACCAAGCCTAAGTCTGGCCACTACAACATCAGTCAGTACTTGTAACCAAGCCTAAGTCTGGCCACTACAACATCCGTCAGTACTTGTAACCAAGCCTAAGCCTGGCCACTACAACATCAGTCAGTACTTGTAACCAAGCCTAAGCCTGGCCACTACAACATCAGTCAGTACTTGTAACCAAGCCTAAGCCTGGCCACTACAACATCAGTCAGTACTTGTAACCAATCCTAAGTCTGGCCACTACAACATCAGTCAGTACTTGTAACCAAGCCTAAGTCTGGCCACTACAACATCAGTCAGTACTTGTAACCAAGCCTAAGCCTGGCCACTACAAACATCAGTCAGTACTTGTAACCAAGCCTAAGTCTGGCCACTACAACATCAGTCAGTACTTGTAACCAAGCCTAGTCTGGCCACTACAACATCCGTCAGTACTTGTAACCAAGCCTAAGCCTGGCCACTACAACATCAGTCAGTACTTGTAACCAAGCCTAAGCCTGGCCACTACAACATCAGTCAAATAACTTGTAACCAAGCCAAAGCCTGGCCACTAAAAACATCAGTCAGTCAGTCTGTTCACACGCAAGTTGCTCCATAAACATATTTATCTACGTTCATGTTATCATAGTGGGTTATAGACTACTCGGCTTCTAACGCTTTCCATAACAATCATTTTTCATTATTACTTCTCTCCTAATATTATCCTAATGCTAGACACAGTTATACCAAAGTTATTTCTACTTTCCCTCCTTTTTGGGTACTCTTCTTGGCTAACATATCAACTTTATCAGGGAAGGTGTAATCCAATGTGTGATGGGATCCATAGCAATTGTACTTTAAATTTTCCTTTGTCCCTAATTTTTGAGTATCTATACCGGGCCCTTCCCCCAAAGCTTTGTTGTTGGAGTCATTATATAGTCAAGAGCCTTCAATGATGACATAGAATCAGTAATGATGACAGAGTCAAGCTCAGTGTCATAGGTTAGCTTAGCGCCATTGGATTGCAAACAATCAGTTTGCAGTGTAGACGCCCAGTTGTTAATTCTTATGCTAACTCAACAAATTTATTATCGTTCTTAACTAGGGAGGTGGCAACAAGACAATGCAGCCCTGCCAAAGACTCCTGTTTGATCCATCAGTGTATATAACTTGTGATTAACTTATTATTTCCACTGGGTTTGAGAAATTTCTTCCTAGAGCAGTTGCTTAACAAGAGATTTAAGGAAGTTTTACTAGCAATGAGCTTCTTGGGAGGGACTTGTTGGTATGTGATATTAAATGAACACATCTTCCATGGAGGGGTGAAATGCTTTTGTTGCCTACAGTGATACAGTTCATGCAGGTATAAAACTTAATGCAATTGCACGTTTTCACAATCCATTAGATCTGTGTGTATTACCTCTAGACCCCTTGGTAAGATTCACTGTGACAGTGTCTGGTTCGTTTCTCAACTTCTAATACCGAGTACAGTGTTAATTTCAACAATCCTATCACTGATACTAGAAATACCATGCTCCTTCCCTCATGTTAAGAACTTTGTAGATCTGGGACATCCAAGAATAATCCTGAGAGCTTCATTTTGCATTAACTCCAAGGGTCGGAGAAAAACTTTCTCTAGCTAATATCAACATGGAGCAGCATAATCAATTAAGGACCTAACATAGGCTATGTACATTCATTCTCACGATTCTCACATTAGCACCATAGTTGGGATTGTAGCCGCAACGCTTTGAGAGCATTTAGCCTAGCTTTACATTTCTTTTTTAGTTGTGTATAGTGGATTTTTAAGGGTACATCTACACCAAGATATCTGTAAGTTTTAACGTAGCTGATGATTTCACCTGCAAATAGAGGGGTGGGGGATGTCGTTTGCTTTTTAAAATATCTTTGTTTTAGGGAAAGATATTATGAGCCTAGTCGATTACAAATTGCTTGAACTTCATTAAGAATGGTGTTCATCTTCTTATGCCCTGTTGTATGGATCATGATATCACATGCTTATAGCTATATGTTTATGTGAGGCAGGTAGAGCATTAGGAGAGCATTAATCAGAATATTAAATAGCATGGGAAACTAAAAAACTCCCCCCTTTGCGGTGTACCTAAAGACATTTCTTTGAATCACTTCTGAGCCTTGGTAAAGGAAGAGGATACTTATTTGACAGGTATCCTATTATCCAGCAGAGTAAGCTACCACCAATATTCATTTTGGCTATTTTCATGTAGTATAAGGGTTTTCTGTTCGCAATATCAAATGCGATTTTGATCAAGAAAAGTGGAAAAACTGTAGAGGTGTGTGCAGTGAGAAAGGTGGAAATATAGTTCTGCACACTTTTACCTTCATGAACCCATAGAGGTAGGGGGAAAAAGTTTGATGTCTGATTCTGTAGTACAGTCTGTTAAGCATCATTCTTTCAAAAGTTTTACAAAGACAACTAGTTAAGGAGATCGGCCTAAATGTATCAGGCTGTTGGGGCTTAGGGATAGCACAATGAACTATTGGTCGGGAAAGTAAAGAACGCCCTCAATGTAACTGAGATTATACAGTGCCAACAGGGGGTTTTATCAGGCACGTGCCTTAGAGTTCTGGAGAATATCATAGGTTATACCTCCTCTCCAGGAGCAGTTGATCGACCTTTAGTTTAATGCATTATCAATTCATACTCGGTAAAGAGGCAATCACTCTCATCAATATTTTGGCTCATAAAATTTAATCATTTCAACATTTCTTCAGAATTACTCTCTAAATTTTTTCTAATATGAGATGGAAGGCTTTCATGCCTGGATGTTTTGGGACCAGTCATTTATGAGGTCATTTGCTTTTCAAAGAGAAAGGGATGAGCAAAAATTGCCAGTCTTTTTCCTGGTTATTTTATTTATACCTTTCCAAGCCAAACTCAAAGGGGTGGACCTATTTAATCCACAAACAAACTGTTCCGATTCCTGTTGCCTAAGTTCTTCCTTTCTATTCCTTGCATTTTTTAGTGCAGTTTGGAACGTTCCCTGAGCAGGTCTGGGGTTCTACATTCAGGGTATGCTTTACCAATCCTCCTAGCTGCATGTGTTAGATTGCGCAGCTGTGGATCATTATAGTATTTACATTGGTTTTATTGTTATTTTATAGTGGAGGGTCTTTGTTTCCTATTCCTGCCCACTTGATCTGTGAGAACACTCTCAATAGTGGTAATTTAAAATCATCATTAAATTTTTGTGTGCCAATGGGCTCGAAATTCTTAACCATTGATCCAAGTGGTTAATAAGTTGTCTCTGGTTCTGGTTTGAGAATAAGTTTCCTCCTTCTGTATTTACTCCTTGATTGCTGGAGATGTGATCAAGATTGACAGTTGTTTAGTTTTGGGAAGTGATCAGATAGAAGATAAACAACTATGACAGAGTCATGCATCGTATATGATGTATTAAACCCAAAGACACAGATCTAGTTTTCCACCATTATGTGAGTAGGCTCAGTAGTGCCACAATTCGAACATTATCATGCTCGTTTAGCAATTCTCACTAGTTTAGTTCCATTGGTGTTTGTTATAGACCCACCAATATTCTTATGTCTGGCTTTTAAAATCTCCAAGAATGATGGTAGGTTCACTATTGATGCGATCTGGTAAAGCATCAGGTCGAAGCGGTTCGCTGGGGCATAGAAAATTAAAAATGTTTATGGAAAAATCGCCTGATATACTTTTACACCATGATACTGCATGTTAACTCGACTCTGCAAGGAAAGGAGTGAATGTGGCAAGTTCTTTCTGACATACTTTCACACAACAGTTGGTTGACCTTAGTTTTTAAGCTGCATATCCAGGGCAAGTTTGCTGGAGGTGCCCCATCTTTCATCTACATTCCTGCAAACAGATGACATCAATATTCTTGGCTGCACTAATATGATGTAAGTCAGGCAACCGCTTCCTGATGGAAACAATGTTCCTGAAAAGATTTGTAATGTATCCTTTTGTAGTGAGTTATTAAAATTTCTCTTGCTCATAAGATGGTAAAACTCTTTTTCTTTGACTACAGTTTTGCAGACACTTAAGAGCAAATAGCTTAGTTTGTACGTCTTTATCTTCAGGACCTTTATTTTTAATCATTTTTCGGCATTTTGGCAGCCAGTTAAAAGGAAAGTCTTGAAGGCAAGAGTTATGGGCTTCTTTCTCAAAATTGGCTGGAAGCTGAACGGAGATTGCTGCACTTTTGACATCATCACCATGCTCAAGAGCATCATCCTGATTACATATATTTATTAAACTTGTCGGATCTGTTCAAGATGCTCAATTTTTTTCTGGAAATTTGTTATAATATGGGGAAAGGGTCGGGCGAATCCAATGCCTCCCCGGAGGATGGCACTTCTGGGTTAGTGCTTTCTTAACACCTATCACCTTAACACGGTCCCAAATGGTTACATTAGTGTTCTCTGTTTCATCATTCTTGGGCAGGTAGGCCCCTGTGCATCTGACTCATCTCCAATTTCCAGGGGGTTACCTGTGTGGTGTCCGTCTGACGTTGAAGTTGTGTGTACTGGGAGAAATGACAAACTCATCCCATATTCAGGGTAGCCATAGGTATCTGTAGTGGCAGACCAGTATTTTTCCATATGTGCTAGCAGGGATGGCTAGCTCCTCCACAGCTGGTGTGTGTGATGGCATTCTGGTATCACCCAAAAATCCTTTGCAGTGAGGTGGGGTTCTTGCACACTTTGCAGAGTTCAGTCTCAGAATCTGGCTGTGGTAGACTGGAGGGCCCCCATCCTCATTACCATTAAAGGACTGTTATCAGGTTTAATCGAAGGTTGTTTGGGTTCTGACTGCGTCCTTGTCGGAAAACTGTAACCCCAACTTCTTTACAGTTAATACACTTAAATTTTTGGCTGTCAGGCCTACTGTACATTCTCTAGTGGAATGTTTCCCAGCACATTTACCAAAACCAAGAATTAGTATTCCACAGTCTACTGAAAACATGGCCATAGTGCTGGCATTTGTAACCCCCTACTTTTTTAGGGGGTAGGTACACTTCGATGTTTGGGAAACGTAAACCATGCACCCAGATATTCCGGAAGGGGCACAGGACCCACCCACTGGCAATAATTTGGGTTTTTCCTTTAAAGTCTTTTAGGCTTGATGATATGCTCACTTAGAGTCAGATGGGAGGGGTCCATGCAGAGAGGGTATCCAAAGATTATGATACTGACCCATTTTTTAAAGTGGTGAGTGACTGATGGAGGTCGGAGAGCTTAATACCCCCATAAGGTGTACAAATAGATCATTGATCATTTTCTTCATTCTGTTCCACAAAACACAAAGTTGTGTGTGTTTTTCCTAATTGGACCCTTTGAGTTAGGATGCTTGTTTACAGCTCCCCATTAGCCATGCACACTTAGCAGGCAGCGGGTGTTGTCAGGAAGTTCAGCTTAACACATTCTTCCTTTGAAGAAAGACTTCTTGCAGCCTCTGTGCACCAAGGACGTTTAGTATCACATTATGTACGAGTCAAGTGAGTCTGACTACTCGATGCTCTAGCCCTTTCTCACTTTTTCTTTTGTTTATTTTTTAAGGTCTGGAAGCTATCATCATTTCCATCACCTGCAGAAATGGGTTTCCCTCTATGACAGTTGCCATGTTTGCCAGTGATGATATCTGGTGTAAGACTCACAACACAAGAATTCCTCGCTTATCTTTCCCTTATAGCTTATGCAAGAGCAAATATTCACTACAAAGTCAGAAGTCCAAAATAGATCACAAGACACAAGTGCTCAAGTTCAATGAACACCTCCAACCATACTCAACCCAGACCACCACCTCTCAATACGACACACACACCACCAAAAACACACGCAGAGACCTCTTGTATGTGTGTTAATAATTTTTTTTTTTTTATTATTATCACACCGGCCGATTCCCACCAAGGCAGGGTGGCCCGAAAAAGAAAAACTTTCACCATCATTCACTCCATCACTGTCTTGCCAGAAGGGTGCTTTACACTACAGTTTTTAAACTGCAACATTAACACCCCTCCTTCAGAGTGCAGGCACTGTATTTCCCCATCTCCAGGACTCAAGTCCGGCCTGCCGGTTTCCCTGAATCCCTTTATAAATGTTACTTTGCTCACACTCCAACAGCACGTCAAGTATTAAAAACCATTTGTCTCCATTCACTCCTATCAAACACGCTCACGCATGCCTGCTGGAAGTCCAAGCCCCTCGCACACAAAACCTCCTTTACCCCCTCCCTCCAACCCTTCCTAGGCCGACCCCTACCCCCCCTTCCCTTTCCCACTACAGACTGATACACTCTTGAAGTCATTCTGTTTCGCTCCATTCTCTCTACATGTCCGAACCACCTCAACAACCCTTCCTAATGATATAATGGATGGTACAGGCGAGGTCTTACACCTTATCACAAATTACAAAGATGAAAAGGAAGGAGAGGAGAGAGAGACAAAGTAGGTAATATTGAGCATTTAAAAATTTGAATTCTGTCATACATCACATTTTTAAAAAAGAGGTTCAAATTCAATGATAACTTCCACTTGAGTTAGTTCAGGCTACTGCCACCTAATGTACCTCACTGAAATAATAATATAGCAGACATCACAATGAATGCTGAAGACAACCTCTTACCCCCAACCATAGATTGTAAACAGTATTACTAAAAAAAAAAAAAAAAAAAAAAAAAAAAAAAAAAAAAAAAAAAAAAAAAAAAAAAAAAAAAAAAAAAAAAAAACTAGGTAATGTTACAATGACAATGAGATAAATCACTCTGGTCGCTTCCTTGGTCCATCCTGGGTAACTCAACATTACTATGTTATATATGTATGCAAGCATAAGTGTGCAGCTGTAGATAGATGAGCCAGTACCTAAACAATCTCACTTACACACGCGTTACTATGTATGACAAGTGTTACCAAGTACACCAAGTGTACACTTTATCACTTAGAATATACTTGTGTTGATGTAAATATAAGTGAGAGTGGTACACCGCTGGTCGTAATAAAAACCACTCAACTTCTCAAAGTCACACATAGGCCCAGCTTCTGGAGAGGTACCAGCGTTTTAATGTGTTTATTATTTTGGGCAGTGCGTTCTGCAGTCATTAAATTGGTTTCATCAGAAGTTCAACACTACAATCCAGTTGATCAAATAGTCCTAAAACAATTTACACAATTTATAACTAGAAGTATAATGATTGCAAATTGTTACTATTACAATTTTAAAATAGGCGTAGACCCACTAGATGAGATGGCAAGGAACATAGATGTTAACAGGGTGACTCTTGCTAAAATAGTTGAAAGGTAACCGGGAATTATCAAAAGAGAAAGTAATTCATGAAACTGAACATTTTTGCAGCAGTAAGCTTGTTCACAGTAAAAATACAAAGCAAAAAGTTACACACTCACACCACAGATGAACACTGAAATTTGAAATATTACTGGAATTAGCAGTAAAGTTTCAGTCTGAACGAGAAAATGTATTAGAAACACAGCAATGAAATAGGACAACAACTTAATTATGTAACCGTATTTAATAGTTCAGTTACACTGAGCAGAGCATGTATTACACTGATTTATCAAATGTAAGGAGTCGCTACACTGAAGCACACTCTGAGCCTTTTAAAGTCTTAATACAGGCTTACAAATGAAAAATTAACTGTTGGGCGAAAGCAGCCACTTAACACTTCTAGCACAAGTTTTGACAGATGAATGTTCACTGTTGTACAAGCCAATCACCACAAAACTTACTATGTTTTAAGTGAACCTCTGGCATGTCCCACTCAAATGTCAGCACTGCAATGCTCGTCAAATTGTTTCAAGCCACTACAGGAAACACTGGTATGCCAGCAGCACTGCAGAATGTATACACAGACATGCTAGGCCCTAGACAGCTATAACTGCAGGCTGCCTTAGCTTGTTCTGGCTTGCTTTTAGTGCTGCCCTCAAGTTGCTTGACCGTTGCTCCGCCAATCCCGCAACAACCACCGACACCCTGCTTGCAGCAGGAGGCAGGCACACAGGAGACACTCGCAAGATGAGCGGAGTGCGCACAGAGGACACAGGCACTCAGCACCTATTGTGGTTGCCAAAACCGCCTCTAGACCACAAGCAAGTAGAGGCGAACGGCGGGGTTCCAAATCGAGGAAGGAGAAGGGACAAGGAAGGGATTTTTCACCTCGCTAAACACAGGCAATATGGGTTAGTGGCCTGCAGGTCGCAGTGCAATTTTCAAGGTCATTCACTGGGCCCACAGTCGTCTCGAGAGTTACCAACCCTGTACTACTTGTTAATTATCCAAACCCGCACACTTAACACATTAGCACACGTGTCTTGGAAAAGACAGACAAATTTTTACTACATAAGAACTAGTTCTCACAACACCGAAGGTACGGCCGGAACACTGAAAAGTTCACAAAGGCATTCTGGGATTTCAGACAGATGTAGCCTTGGCCTTCATGGCTGGCTTGGAAACGCTGTTTGGCCTGGATCAGCTAAAAATCGCCCCTTATCCCATATGTAGATAATGACGACGAGTTAAGGGATTACTGGTGAATAGGAAAGTCGAGGAAGGGACATTCACCTCACTAGACACACGCAGTAGGGTGTAAGTGGCATGCGGGTCTTATAGTGTCATTTTCAAGGTCACCCAGCAGGGCCCGACATTCCTCACTCATTTTAAGCCTACATAGGTAATGATGGTAGCACAATGTCTAAGTCAGCGTAAATCCACTCATGCAAATAGTTACAAAAAAATCTGCAGCACTTGTGGAAATCACATATTCGAAATACCAGCCCGGGGCAGCAAAATACACCTCTACACTGTACGTCGTTGATAGAGGCGAACGGCTTTAGTTTAAAGGCGGAGAGTTGGGGATACAGTGAGAACAGCAGGGGTAACTGAGCCCCCACATTTGCCTTTCTTCACATAGTCAATTATGGGCGTAAGTCTCAGGCAGGTGATGCAGTGCCTCGCTCAAGGTCACAGGCTGAGGCAGACTTTCAAAAGTTACCAAACACTGCAATACTCGTACAAATTGTTACTTACTCACTCCAAACTTGCGAACTTCAAGCACACATGTCTTGAGTGAGAGCGAATTTTCACTGTGTGGACACCTGGGTTAAACCCAAATCACGTAGGACTGCACACTCGTCGTTATTCCCCAGGTTGGTAAAGCGATGAGTTGTGAGCATTTTGAGAGGGCACAAAATAGCAGTGGACTAGCAAAATTCGCCTCTAAACTGTATGTTGATAGAGGCGAAAGGCTGAGGTCAAATGAAAGGCAGAGGGGAAGCAGAGGCCTGTAAGGGCCTTTGCAAAAAAGAAAACTAATTTCCAGTGCCCTACAAACCCCAAAATATTTTAAAAATATAAGAGAGAAGGACCTCGTGGCCACAGGGCCCTACAACCCAACAATAATAATAAGAGAAGAGGACTTCGGGGGCTGTCAGTGCCTACAACCCAACAATAATATAAGAGAGGAGGACCCCGGAGCCGTCAGTGCCATACAACCCAATAATAATATAAGACAGGAGGACCTCGGGCCGTCAGGGCCGTCAGGGCCCTACAACCCAACAATATATAAGAGAGGAGGACCTCGGGCCGTCAGTGCCCTACAAACCACATATTAATAATATAAGAGAGGGGGACCTCGGGCCATCCCGGGCCCTACAACCCAAAAAATAATATAAGAGAGGAGACCTCGGGGCCGTCAGGGGCCCCGCAACCCAACAATAATATAAGGAGGAGGACCTTGGGGCCCTCAGTGCCCTACAACAAAACAATAAAAATAAGAGAGGATTACCTTTGGGCCATCAGAGCCCTACAACCCAAAATTAATATAAGAGAGGAGGACCTCGGGGCCGTCAGTGCCCTACAACCCAACAATAATATAAGAGAGGAGGACCACGAGGCCGTCAGGGTCCTACAACCCAACCCAAAAATATGAGAGAGGAGGACCTCTGGGCCATCAGTGCCCACAACCCAACAATAAAATAAGATGGAGGACCTTGGGGCAGTCAGGGCCCCACAACCAACAACAATATAAGAGAGGGGACCTCGGGGCCGTAGTGCCCTACAACCAAAAATAATATAAGAGAGGAGGACCCGGGGCTGTCAGTGCCTTAAAACCCAACAAAAATTAGAGAGGAGGACCTCGGGGCCGTTTAGTGCCATACAACCCAACATATTAATAATATAAGAGAGGAGGACCTCTGGGCCATCAGTGCACTGCAACCCAACAATAATATAAGAGAGGAGGACTCAGGGCGTCAGGCCCTACAACCCAACAAAATATAAGAGGGGACCTCGGGGGCCCTCAGGGCCCTACAAACCCAACAATAATATAAGAGAGGAGGAAACCCCTTTGCTGTCAGTGCACTACAACCCAACAATAATATAAGAGAGGAGGACCTCGGGGCCATCATTGCCCAACAACCCAACAATAATATAAGAGAGCAGGACCTCAGGGCCATCAGTGCCCTACTTCCCAACAATAATATAAGAGAGGGACACCTTGGGGCCGTCAGGACCCTGCAACACAACATATTAATAATATAAGAGAGGAGGACCTCGGGGCTGTCAGTGCCCCACGACCCAACAATAATACAAGAAAGGAGGACCTCGGGCCGTCCCGGGCCCTACAAACCCCAAAAATAATGTAAGAGGGAGGACCTCGGGGTTGTCAGGCCCTACAACTCAACAATAATATAAGAGACGAGGCCCTCGGGCCGTCAGTGCCCCACAATCCAACATAATATAAGAGAGGAGGACCTCGGGGCCGTCAGTGCCCTACAACCCAAAAAATAATATAAGAGAGGAGGACCTCGGGGCCGTCAGTGCCCTACAACCCAAACATATTAAAAATATGAGAGAGGAGGACCTCAGGCTGTCAATTTCACTGCAACCCAACAAAAATATAAGAGAGGAGGAAACCTCGGGGCCGTCAGGGCCCTACAACCAAAAAATAATATAAGAGAGGAGGACCTCGGGCCATCAAGCCCTACAACCCAACAATAATATAATAGAGGGGACCTCGGGGCCGTCAGGCTCTACTATCCCAACATATTAATAATATAAGAGAGGAGGAAACCTCAGGCTGTCAGTGCCCTGCAACCCAACAATAATATAAGAGAGGAGGACCTCGGGGCCGTCAGGGCCATACAACCCAACAATAGCATAAGAGAGGAGGACCTCGGGGCTGTCAGGGCCCTACAACCCAACAATAATATAAGAGAGGAGTACCTCGGGGCAGTCAGTGCCCTACAACCCCAACAATAATATGAAAGAGTAGGACCTCGTGGCCCTCAGTGCCCTACGACCCAACAGTAATATAAGAGAGGAGGACCTCGGGGCCGTCAGTGCCCTACAACCCAACAATAATATAAGAGAGGAGGACCTCGAGGCCGTCAGGGCCTATCAATCCAACAATAATGTAAGAGAGGAGGACCTTGGGGCCGTCAGTGCCCAATAATCCAACATTAATATAAGTGAGGGGGACCTCGGGGCCGGGCAGTGCCCTACAAAACCCCAAAAATAAAATAAGAGAGGAGGACCTCGGGGCCGTCAGTGCCCTAAACCCCAACTATTAAAAAATATGAGAGAGGAGGACCCCGGGGCCGTCAGTGCCCTACAACCCACAATAATTAAGAGAGGAGGACCTCAGGGCCGTCAGTGCCATACAACCCAACATATTAAAAAATATAAGAGAGGGGGACCTCGGGGGAATCAAGGCCCTACAAACCAAAATAATATAAGAGAGGACAACCTCAGGCCATCAAGGCCTATAACCCAACAATAATATAAGAGAGGAGGACCTCGAGGCCGTCAGGGCCTATCAATCCAACAATAATATAAGAGAGAAGGACCTCGGGGCAGTCAGGGCCATACAACCCAACAATAGCATTAGAGAGGAGGGCCTCGGGGCCGTCAGGGCCCTACAACCCAACAATAAATGAGAGAGTAGGACCCGGGCCGTCAGTGCCCTACGACCCAACAATAATGTAAGAGAGGAGGACCTCGGGGCCGTCAGTGCCCTGCAACCCAACAATAATATAAGAGAGGAGGACCCCGGGGCTGTCATTGCCCTACAACCCAACAATAGTATAAGAGAGGAGGACCTCGGGGCCGTCAGTGCCCTACAACCCAACATATTAATAATATAAGAGAGGAGGACCTCGGGGCGTCAGCCTTACAACCCAACCATATTATAATCCCAAGAGAGGACCTCGGGGCCGCAGTCCCCTACCCCCACAATTAATAAATGAAGAGAGGACCTCGGCCGTCAGTGCCCTACAACCCAAAATATTAATAATATAAGAGAGGAGGACCTCGGGCCGTCGTGCCCTACAAACCCACAATAATATAAGAGAGGAGGACCCCGGGGCTGTCAGTGCCATACAACCCAACAATAATAATAAGAGAGGGCCCGGGGCGTCAGTGCCCCACAACCCAACAATAAATTAAGAGGGAAAACCCTCGGGCTGTCAGTGCCTACAACCCAACAATAAAATAGAGAGGAGGCCCCGGGGGGTGTCTGCCCTAAACCCAACAATAAAAATAAGAAAAAGGAAACCCTGGGGGTCAGTGCCCTACAACCCAAAATTAATAAAAAAAGAAGGAGGACCCGGGGTGTCTGCCCTAAAAACCCCAAAAATAATTAAAAAGAAGAGGGCCCCGGGGGGGTTTGTGCCCTAAACCCAACAATTTATAAGGAGGGGGATTGGGCCCGCAGTGCCCCACAAACCCCAAAATATATAAAAGAGGAGGACCCGGGGGGTCGTGCCCCCACAACCCAAAAAAAATAAATAAGAGAGAGGACCCCGGGGGATGCAAAACCCCCAAAAAATTGGTTTTCCTTAAGTTCCATTTCCCTAGAATTTGGGGTTTATTTAAACCCTTTTCCCTTTCCCTCCCCATTTTCCCTGGTAAGTATCCCGGGTTTAGTCACTTTACAGTTTAACCTGGTTAGGTCCCCGGGTTTTTTCCCCTTAAAAACCTGCCCCCCTGTTCATTTAAGAAGAACCTGGTTTAACCTTTAAACCCCCCCTGGTAATTTACCTAGTGGCCGGGTTGTCCTTTAAATTTTGGCCAGTTTAAGAAAAGGTCCCGGATGTTAGTCCTTTCCCTTTCCGGGGTTGGGTTTTGGGATTTTTTCCTTTGTGTCCTTCCCCAGGCATAAAAGGTAACCCTGGTTTGTTCACCTTTTAAACCCGGGTTGTTATACTAAAACCTGGGGTCACCTTTCCCTTTCGTCTTTTCCCCCCAATAGGTACCGGGGTTTATACCTTAAACCTTCGCTGTCCCTGCATAAAAATAGGAGGTTTAATTCACCTTTTTTTGGGCCCGTTTTTTGCAAAAAGGTCCGGGGGTTTAGAATTACAGGTCCATTTTTTCCCAATAAATCCGGGGGTTTTCACCAACAGGTTATTTAAGATGTAGTACTTTTTATCCCTTCCTTGTCCTTTCCCGGAAATTTAAAGGTTTATTTAAACCCTTCCCTTTTCCTTTTAAAAAAGGGAGTTTACGGTTTATAATTCCCGTGTCAACCCTGGTAAGAAATGGTTGTGTTTTCCCTTAACCCTGCCTGTTCCCTGGAAAAAACCGGGGATGTTTCCCCTGGTTGTTCCTACATAAGGGGGTTTTAAATTTGTATTAACAAGGTTTTATTTTAAATTTTACCCATTCCCCCTGTGTGGTTTTTCCCTAAGTTGGGGCCCCAAGGGGGGGGCCCCCCCGGGGTGGGATGTTTTAAAGGGTTAAAATTTAGTGGAAAAAAACCCCCGGGGCCCACCCGTGCATTTCGGTTTACATTTTTGGGTTTTACCTGGTTTTTTCCCTAGGTTTTAATTTTAAAAACTGCTTTTTTCCCTGGGGCATCCAATTGTGGGGGGGTTTTGTTTAAAATAATTTGGGGTTTAAAAAACAAAATTGCTTTTTTGGCCCAAAATTTTTTCTGCCCTTTCCATTTATTTAAATATTGAAATTTTAAATTTTTGGAGGGAAAATAATTTAACCCTTTCCAAAAATTTTAAAATAAGATTTTTTTTTTAACATTTTTCTTTAAATTAAAATAGGGGGTTTAACAAAAATTTTCTTTTTTATCCTTTGAAATCCGGGGTTTTAAAGGATTAAAGCCCTTTTTTTAAAAAATTTGGGCTTTTAAAAAAAAACCCTTTTTTCCCAAAAATTTTTTTAAAAAATTTATTTCAAAAAAAATATATTTTACTTAAATTTTTTCTATTTTAAAGGTTTTTTTTTTTTTAAATTTAATGGGGGGGGTTTAAAAATGATTAAAAATTTTTTTTTCCCCTTTTTCAATAAAAATTTTTTTTTTTTTTCCTTTTTTTGGTTTTTATAAAAATTTAAATATTTTAGGTTTTTTAAAAGCCCCCTTACCCTTTTTTAAACAATTTTATATTTTCCCTTTTTCGGGCCCTTAAATCATTTAAAATTTTTTAACTTTTTATAACTTTTTTCCCTACTTTTTACCAAAATTTTCCTTTTTTTCCCTTTTTTTTCAATATTTAATTTAAATTTCCCCCCAAAATTCCTTTTTTTTAAAATGTTTTTTTACGGGTTTCTTTTTTAAATTTTAATTTTAAATTAAAATTTTTTACCCTTTTGTTTTAAAAATTAAAAAAATTTAAAAATTAAATTTTGCATTTGGGGCCTTTTTTTGGGGTTTGGGAAATTCAGGTGTAATTAAAAAATAAAAAAAACCCCAAAGGGGAAAAGGGATACATAAAAAATTTAAAGGGGGGCCCTCAGGGCCTCGGTAAACCCCCCAAAATTAAAAGAGAAGGCCCGTGGTTAGCCCACCCAAACAAAATATGAGGGGGCCTAGGGGCCTGTTACCCCAAAAAATTTTTAAAAGGAAAAGGGGTCGTCCCTAAAAAACCCAAATATTGGGGAGGCCCCTCGGGGCGCATTGTTCACCCAAAAATAAAATAAAAAAATTTGGTGACATTTTCCCCTTTTCTTTAGGTTTTTTTTTCATTGTAAAAAAATCAATTTTGGGTAAAGGGTTTCCTAGAAGTATATTAGTTTTGATAAATGTTAAGTATTAGTAAGTGATTTGGAGGGTGTTTTTTTCTTTTGTGTTTTTGGCCCCTTATGGGTTTTACCTTCTTATCTAATAAGTGATTTAAAGGGATTGTAAAAATGGGGTTTCCATTCCTTTGCCTTTGACAAGGAAGGGGGTACATTTTCTTAATCTCTCCAAATTTTAATGTTGGTTTTTTTGTCCCTTCCCTAACCCAGTAAGTAGGTACCTGGTGTTGTCCCCTTACACCTGCTGCCATTTTCAAAACGTAAGTAGGTCCTGGGGGTTGTCCCCTTAAACCTGCTGCCTGTTCACTTGCGAAAGTAGGTCCGGGTGTTGTCCCCTTAACTGTTTGCCCTGTTCACCTGCGAAGTGGTACCTGGGTTTTTTTGTTAATTTGGCCCTGTTTTTTTTTGGTGTGGTAGTGTTTGTTTATGTTTGTTTTTGGTTTGGTTGTTTTTTTTTTGTGCCCCTTTGGTTGGTTTTTGTATTAATGGGGTTTTTAGAGGGGTGGTAGGGGTGTTAGTTTTTTGTGTTGTTTGGAAAATGGTTGGGTTGTTTTTTGTGTTGTTTGGGTGTGGTTGGGTTGAATCCCGTGTTGTTTGGTGTGGTTGGGTGTTGTTTTGCTGTTGTTATGGTTAGGTTTAGGGGTTTGTTTCCCCTTGTTTTTGTTTTTTCGTATTTTTGTTGGTGTTTTTAATTGTATTTTGGTTTGGTTTTTTTTTTTGTTTTTTTTTTTTGATTTTTTTTTTTAGGTTAGGTTGGATGTTAACCCCTTTAACCCTGCTGTCCTTTCACCTGGGGTTAAGTGGGGTCCCCTTTTTTTTTTTCTTACACCCGTAGAAGCAGAAAGTGGTACGGGATGTTAGTCACCTTAAAACCTGCTGCCCCATGTTCACTTGGTAAGTAGGTCCCGGTGTTAGTCACCTTACACCTGCTGTCCTGTTCCTAGCAGAAAGTGGCCTTGGTTGTTAGTCACTTACCCTGCGCCATGTTCCCCTAGCAGTAAGTGGTCCTGGATGTTGCCCAACCTTACCTGCTGTCCATGTTCACTAGCAGTAATAGTACGGGAGTTTTAACCTTACACTGTGTCCAGTTCACGCAGTAATAGGTACCTGGAGTTAGTACCTTCACTGTGTCCATGTTCCCTCAGTAAGTAGGCCCTGGATTTTTTTTAGCCCCCTTAACTTGCTGTCCATGTTCCCCTTTGAAAGTAAAGTAGGTCGGGATGTTAGTCACCTTACCCTGCTGTCCATTTTCCCTAGCGTAAGTAGGTCCCTTGGTTTAGTCCCCTACACCGCTGCCTGTTCCCCTTGCAGAATGGGTCCCTGGATGTTTTTTACTTACCCCTTGCTGCCTGTTCCCCTACGTAGTAGGTACGGGGTTTTACCCCACCTTACATGCTGCCCCTGTTACCCGCGTGTGGGTCCCTGGATGTTAGTCCCTTACCCTGCTGTCCTGTTCACCAGCAGAAATTGGGTCCCGGGTGTTAGTCACCACCCCTGCTGTCCATTTTCACCAGCAGTAGTAGGTACCGGGGATGATTTTAAATGGATGTTAATGAGAATGGAAAGGATTTTAGCCCCTTTCCTGGTCCATGTTCACCTAGCGTAATAGGTACTGGTGTTAGTCCCTTACACCTGCTGCCCAGTTCACTAGCGGGGGGTTTCCCTGGTGTGCACCTTCCCGCTGCCCCTGTTCACCCGGGTAATGGTCCTGGATGTTGTCACCTTACACCTGTGCCCCTGTTCACCTAGCAGTAAGAGGTTCCTGGATTTTAGTCACCTTAAAATGTGTCCTGTTCACCTGCAGTAAGAGGACCTGGATGTTAGTCCCTTACACCTGCTGTCCAGTTCACCTGCGTAAAGTAGGTCCTGGATGTTGTCACCTTACACTGCTGTCCATGTTCACCTGCAGTAAGGGTCTGGTTGTTAGTCACCTTACACCTGCTGCCCCTGTTCACTTAGCGAAAGTAGGTACCGGATTTAGTCCCTTACACCGCTGTTTTTTCACCTTGCGAAAATAGGTACCTGGATGTTGTACTTACATTGCTGCCGTTCACCTGCGTAGTAGGTACTGGATGTTGTCACCTTAACCTGCTGTCCATGTTCCCCTAGCTGTAAAGGTCCCTGGTTTTTGTCCCTTACACCTGCTGTCCATTTTTCCCCTGAGTAATAGGTACCTGGTGGATTAGGGGTTGTTTGGAAAGTAGGTTGGTTGTTGTCCCTTCAATGTTCCCATGTTCCCCTGAGTAAAAAGGTCCGGATGTTTTTACTTAACTGCTGTCCGTTCCCCCTAAGCAGTAATAGGTACCGGGGTTTGTTTTGGTTAGGGGTTGTTTTTTTGGGGGGGTTGGTGTTGTTTTGTGTTGTTTGGTTTTGTGGTTGGGGTTTTTTTAGTCCCCCCTTTACCCCTGTGTCCATGTTCACGTGCAGAAAGTAGGTCCCGGGTGTTAGTCACCTTAACCGGCTTTCCATGTTCCTAGAGTAATAGGTCCCTGGTTTTAGTCACCTTCCCCTGGTCCTGTTAAAACCAGCGTAAGTAGGACCTGGGGTTTTAGTCCCTTCCCCTGTGTCCTGTTCCCTAGCAGTAAGTAGGTCCTTGGGGTTTTTTACCTTACTCCTGCTGTCCATGTTCCCTAGCGAAAAAGTAGGTCCTGGATGTTAGTCACCTTTACACCTGCTGCCATGTTCCCCTAGCAGTAAGTAGGTACTGGTTGTTATCCCCCTTACCCCTGTGTCCATGTTCCCCTAGCAGAAAGTGGTCCCGGGTTTTTGTCACCTTACACCTACTGCCCATTTTTCTAGCGAAAGTAGGTTGGATTTTTTAGTCCCCTTTAATTTGATGTTTTTTCACCTAGCAGTAATTTGGTACTGGATGTTTTTTTACTTCGTGCTGTCCTTTATTCCCCTAGGTAAGTAGGTCCCCTGGTGTTAGTCACCTTACATGCTGTCCATGTTCACCTAGCGGTAAGCAGATACCGGGATTTAGACCTTCCCCTTGCTGTCCATTTTCCCCCCGCAGTAAGTAGGTACCTGGATGTTAGTCCCTTACCCCTGCTGTCCATGTTCCCTGCAGTAAAGTAGGTACCTGGTTTTAGTCCTTCCCTGTGCCCTGTTCCCTAGGAAAGTAGGTACCTGGTGTTGTACCTTACACCTGGCCCATGTTCCCTAGCAGTAAGTAGGTACCTGGTGTTAGTCCCTTCCCCTGCTGTCCTGTTCACCTAGCAGTAAGCAGGTACCTGGATGTTAGTACTTACACCTGGTTCATTTTTTCACTAGCAGAAAGTAGGTACTGGATTTTAGCCCTTCCCCTGCTGTCCAGTTCACCTGCAGTAAGTAGGTACCGGTGTTAGTCACCTTACACTTCTGTCCAGTTCCCCTAGCAGTAAGTAGGTCCCTGGATATAAGTCACCTTACACCTGTGCCCATGTTCCCTAGCATAATTTTTAGGTACCTGGATGTTAGTACCTTACACCGCTGCCCAGTTCACCTGCAGTAATAGGCCCCCTGGATGTTATTTATCTTACCGTGCATGTTCCCCTTGCGTAAGAGGTACCTGGTGTTAGTCCCTTGCCCCTGTGTCCAGTTCCCCTAGCAGTAAAGGTACCGGGATGTTAGTTATCTTCCCCCTGCTGCCCATGTTCACCTAGCGTAAGGGTACCGGTGTTATCACCTTAACCTGCTTTTTCTGTTCAGTAGCAGTAAGAGGTCCCGGTGTTGCACCTTACCCCTGTGCCCAGTTCCCTGCAGAAAGTAGGTCCCTGGGTTTTATCCCCTTTACACCTGTGCCCTTTTCCCTAGCAGTAAGTAGGTACCGGATGTTAGCCCCTACACCTGTTTTCTTTTCGCCTGCAGTAAGTGGGTTTCCTGGGTTTTAGTCACCTTACCCTGCTGTCGTTCCCCCAGCAGTAAGTAGGTCCCCGGTGTTAGCCCTTACACCTGCTGTCATGTTCCCCTTTGCGTAAGTAGGTCCCTTGATGTTGTCACCTTAAACTGCTGCCTGTTCACCTGCAGTAATAGTACCTGGATTTTTAGTATTTTTCCCTGCTGTCCATGTTCCCCTGCGTAAGTGGTCCGGGATTTTTTATCACCTTACCCTGCTGCCCTGTTCCCTGAGTAATAGGTCCCGGTTTTTGTCCCCTTACCCCTACGTCCATATTCTCCTAGCAGAAAGTGGTACTGGTTTTTTGTCCCCTTACACTTGTGTCCATTTTCCCCTTGCGTAAGAGGTCCCTGGATGTTAGTCACCTTACAGTGCTGCCTATTCACCTAGCAGTAAGTGGGGACTGGTGTTAGTCCCCTTTACACCTGTGCCTTGTTCCCCTAGCAGAAAGAGGTACCGGAGTTAGTCCCCCTTAAACCCCGCTGTCCTTGTTCACCAGCAGTAAGTAGGTCCCTGGATGTTGTCACCTTACACCTGCTGTCCTGTTCCCCTGCAGTAAGTGGTACCGGGATGTTGTACCTTACTTGTGCCATGTTCAAGCAGAAAATAGGTAGTGTGTTAGTTCCCTTGCCCCCGCTGTCCCTGTTAAACTAGCGTAAGAGGTCTGGATGTTAGTCACCTTACCCCTGTGTCCAGTTCATTTCGAAAGTAGGTACCTGGATGTTAGTCACTTCCCCCTGTTTCCCATGTTCCCCTTTGAGAAAGTAGGTACGGGTTTTAGTCCCCTTAACCTTTGCCCGTTCCCCTAGGTTTTTGTAGGTACTGGTGTTAGTCACTTACCTTGCCCCTTTTCCCCTAGCAGAAATGGTACCTGGGCTTTAGTCACCTTACACCTGCTGCCATGTTCACCTAGCAGAAAGAGGTCCGGGATTTTTGTCCCCTTACACCTGTGTCCATGTTCACCTAGCGTAAGTAGGTACTGGGTTTGTCATTTTACCCTGCTGTCCTTTTTCCCGCAGTAGAGGCCTGGTGTTAGCCCTTTTTAACTTGCTGCCCAGTTCACCAGCAGTAAAGGTACCTGGATTTAGTCCCTTCCCCCTGCTGTCCTTTTCACCTAGCGAAGTAGGACCTGGATTTTTGTCACCTTACACTTGCGTCCTGTTCACCTAGCAGTAAGTAGGTACTGGTGTTAGTCCCTTACCCCTGTGTCCTTTTTTCCCTGCAGTAAGTAGGTCCCTGGTTTTAGTCCCTTCCCACCTTGTCCATGTTCCCCTAGCAGTAGCAGGTCCTGGATTTTTCACCTTAAACCTGTGTCCTGTTCCCCTGCAGAAAGTAGGACGGATTTTAGTCCCCCTTACCCCCTGCTGCCCATGTTCACTTGCGTAAGTAGGTACCGGATGTAGTCCCTTTTCACTTGCTGTCCTTTTCCCTGCGTAAGTGGGTACTGGTGTTAGTCACCTTACATTTTCTGTCCATGTTACTGCGTAAGTAGGCCCTGGATTTAGTCACCTTACACCTGTGCCCATGTTCACCTAGCAGTACATAGGTCCTGGTGTTAGTTATTTACACCGCTGTCCATGTTCACCTAGAGAAAGTAGGCCCGGGATGTTGTACCTTGCCCCTGCTGTCCTGTTCACCAGCGTAAAGGTACCTTGTGTTAGTTACTTCCCTGCTGCCCATTTTCACCTAGCGAAGTAGGTCCCTGGATGTTGTCCCTTACACCGCTGTTTTTTCCCGTAGAAGTAAGTAGGTACCTGGATGTTAGTCACCTTACACCTGCTGTCCTGTTCATCTAGCGTAAGTGGTACCGGGGTTTTGTCCCCTTACCCTGCTGTCCATGTTCATTTTGCGGAAGTGGTCCCTGGATGTTAGTCCCTTCCCCTGCTTTCCATGTAGCCTGCAGAAAGTAGGTACTGGGTTTTAGTCACCTTACACCTGCTGTCCATGTTCCCTAGCAGTAAGTAGGTACCTGGATGTTGTCACCTTCACCTGTGCCATTCCCCTAGCAGAAAGTGGTCCCTTTGATGTTGTCCCTTACCCCTGCTGCCCTGTTCACCTAGCGAAAGTGGTCCCTGGATGTTATTAACTTACCTGCTGCCCATGTTCCCCTAGCGTAAGTAGGTCCTGGTGTTAGTCACCTTACCCCTGCGTCCATTTTCCCTAGCAGTAAGTAGGTCCTGGTTTTGTCCCTTACACTATGTCTATTCCCCTAGCAGAAATTTGGTCCCTGGTGTTGTCCCTTACACTTGCTGCCCCTTGTTCCCCTTGCAGTAAGTAGGTCCTGGTGTTAGCACTTCAGCTGTGCCCATTTCCCCTGCTGAAAGTAGGTACCTGGATGTTAGCACCTTCCCCTTGTCCGTTCCCCTGCGGTAAGAGTACCTGGTGTGTCACCTTACACCTGTGTCCTGTTAACCGCGTAGAAAAGGTACCTGGGATTTTAGTCATTACCCCTGCTGTCCGTTCACCTAGCGAAAGTAGGTACTGGTTTTGTAAACTTACCTTGCTGTCCATGTTCCCCCTAGGTAAGTAGGTACCTGGATTTTTGTCCCCTTTACCCCCTGTGCCCATGTTCACAAGCAGTAAGTGGTACTGGATGTTAGTCCCCTTACACTGTGTCCTGTTCCCCTAGCGAAAGCAGGTCCCTGGATGTTATACCTTACACTGCTGCCGTTCCCTAGCAAAAGTAGGTAGTGGGTTAGTCACCTTACACCTGCTTCCAGTTCCCTAGCATAAGTAGGTACCTGGATGTTAGTCACCTTACACTTGTGTCCATATTACCTAGAGTAGTAGGTACCGGTTTTTTGTACCTTACACCTGCTGTCCATGTTCACCTGCGTAAGTAGGTACGGGATGTTAGTCACTTACACTGCTGTCAGTTCCCTAGCAGTACATAGGTACCTGGTGTTATTATTTTTACCTGCGTCCATTTCCCCCTAGAGTGTGGGTCCCCTGGATGTTAGTCACCTTGCCCTGGCCCTGTTCCCCCTAGCAGTAATAGGTACCTGGATTTTAGTTATCTTCCCCTGCTGCCAGTTCCCTGAGAAAAGTAGGTACCTGGATGTTAGTCCCCTTACCCCGCTGTTCATTTTTCCGTGCGTAAGTGGTTTCCTGGATGTTAGTCCCTTACCCCTGTGTCCATGTTCCCCTAGCGAAAGTGGGTACCGGGGTTTTAATCACCTTCACCGGTTTCCCTGTTACCTGCAGTAAGTGGTACCGGTGTTAGTCCCCTTAACCGTTTTCCCATTTTTGCCTAGCAGAAAGTAGGTCCCTGGGTTTTGTCACCTTCATGTGTCCTGTTCCCAGCATTTAAGTAGGTCCCTGGTTGTTAGTCACCTTACCCTGCTGCCCATGTTCACCAGCAGTAAGTGGTCCCTTGTGTTAGTCACCTTACCCTGCTGCCATGTTCACCAGCGTAAGAGGTACCTGGTTTTTTAGTCACTTACACGCTGCCCTTGTTCACCTGCGTAAGTAGGTCCTGGATGTTAGTCCCCTTAACTGCTGCCCATTTTTCCCTAGCAGTAAGTAGGCCCTGGATGTTAGTCCCCAACCTACTGTCCATTTCCCTAGCATGTGGTACCTGGATGTTAGTCACCTTACACTTGCTGCCAGTTCACCTAGCGTAAGTGGTACCTGGAGTTAGTCCCTTACGTGCTGTCCTATTCACCTAGCAGTAAGTGGTATTGGATGTTAGTCACCACCCCGCTGCCCTTGTTCACCTGCAGAAAGAGGTACCTGGTGTTAGTCCCCTTACATGTGCCCTGTTCACTGCGAAAGTGGTACCTGGGTTAGTACCTTACCCTGCTGTCACGTTCCCCTAGCAGTAAGTGGTCCCTGGTTTTAGTCACCTTACACTTGCTGTCCATGCCCCTAGCGTAATAGGTAGTGGATGTTATTTCCCTTTGCACCTGTGCCTGTTTCACCTAGAGTAAATAGGTACGGGTGTTGTCCCTTACACCTGCTTTCCATGTTCCCTAGAGTAAGTGGTCCCTGGATGTTAGTCTCTTAACCTGGTCCATGTTCACCTCGTAAGTAGGTTCCGGGTTTTAGTACCACCCCTACTGTCCTTTTTCCCAGCAGAATAGGTCCTGGATGTTAGTACCTTACACTGCTGTCCGGTTTCCCCGCAGTAAGTAGGTCCTGGGCTTTGTACTTTACCCTGTGTCCTTTTCCCCGCAGAAGGGTTTCCCTGGATTTTATTTCCCTTACACCTGCTGTCCTGTTCAACGGGTAAGGGGGTCCCTGGGCTTTGTCCCTTACCCCTGTTTCCCCCAGTTACCTAGCAGTAAGTAGGTCTGGGTTTTGTCACCTTACACCTGCTGTCCTGTTCACCTAGCAGAAAGTGGGTACCTGGATGTTGTCACCTTACAGCTTTCCATGTTCGCCTAGCGAAAGTAGGTCCCGGGGTTTTAGTCACTTACCTGCTGCCCATGTTAAATAGCAGAAGTGGTCCCTGGATGTTAGTCATTTACACCTGGTCCATGTTCACCTAGCTAATGGTACCTTGATTTTTAGTCACCTTACACCTGCTGCCGTTCCCCTACAGTAAGTAGGTCCTGGATGTTGTCACCTTCACCTGCTGCCCTGTTCCCTAGCGTAAGTAGGTACCTGGTTTTAGTCCCTTCCTGTGTCCATGTTCACCTAGCAGTAAGTAGGTCCCTGGATGTTAGTCCCCTTTCCCCTACTGTCCATATTCTCTGCAAAAGTAGGTACCTGGATGTTAGTACCTTACATTGCTGTCCATGTTCCCTGCGTAGTAGGTCCCTGGTTTTGTCACCTTACACTTGCTGTCCATGTTCCCTAGCAGAAATTGGTAGCGGGGATGTTAGTTCCTTGCACCTGCTGTCCATGTTCACAGCGTAAATAGGTCCCCTGGAGTGTCCCCTTACACTGCTGTCCATGTTCCCTAGCAGTAAGTAGGTACCTGGATGTTAGTTCTTACCCTGTGTCCATGTTCCCTGCGTAAGTAGGTACGGGGTTTTTAGTACCTTACATACTGTCTTGTTCACCTAGCGAAAGTAGGTCCTGGATGTTATCCCTTCCCCGCTGTCCTGTTCCCCTTGGAAGTAGGTCCTGGTGTTGTCACCTTACACTTGCTGTCCATTTTTCCTAGCAGTAAGTAGGTACCTGGATTTAGTCACCTTACACCTGCTTCCATGTTCCCTAGCTGTAGTAGGTACCTGGTGTTGTCACCTTTACCCCGGTGTCCATGTTCCCCTGCATACATAGGCCCCTGGATGTGTTTTTTAAACCCCTGTGTCCATGTTCCCCTAGCAGAAATTAGGTACCTGGGTTAGTCCCTTGCCCCCGGTCATGTTCCCCTAGGTAAATAGGTCCCTTGATTTTTTATCTTACATGCGGTCCTGTTCCCTGCGAAGAGGTCCTGGATGTTAGTCACCTTAAACCCCCTGTGTTATGTTCCGTAGAAGTAAGTGGTCCTGGATGTTAGTCCCCTTTAACCTGCTGCCCATGTTCACTAGCAGAAAGTGGTCCTGGGTTTTTAGTCACCTTTACCTGTGTCCTGTTCCCCTAGCAAAAAGTAGGTCCCTGGATGTTGTCCCCTTACCCCTGCTTTCAGTCCCCTGCAGAGTAGGTACCTGGGTTTTTGTCCCTTTAAAACCCTGCTGCCCATGTTCCCTAGAGTAAGTGGTACCTGGGTTGTCCCTTACCCCTGTGCCCAGTTCCCTAGCAGAAGTGGACCTTGATGTTGTCACCTTAAAAACCTGTGTCCATGTTCACCTAGCAGTAAGTGGGGGTCCCTGGATGTTATTCCCCTTACACCGCTGTCCATGTTCCCCTAGCGGGAGTAGGTACCGGATGTTAGTCCCCTTTAACCCTGCGCCCATGTTCCCTACATAAGTAGGACCGGATGTTGCACCTTACATACTGTCCATTTTTCTCCTGCAGTAAGTAGGTATTGGATGGTACCTTACCTTGCTGTCCGTTCCCCTAGCAAAAGTAGGTCCCTGGATGTTAGCACCTTACAGCTGCGTCATATTCCCTGCAGTAAGTGGTCCCGGGGATTTTTGTCACCTTAATGCGTCATGTTCCCCTAGCGGTAAGCGTCCCTGGTGTTGTCCCCTTACCCTGTGTCCGTTCACCCAGCAGAAAGTGGGTCCTGGATGTTAGTCACTTACCCCGCGCCCTGTTCACTAGCAGTAAGTAGGTACTGGAGTTAGTCCCCTTTACACTTGTGTCCATGTTACCTGCGTAAGTGGTCCCTGGTGTTAGTCCCTTACCCCTGCTGCCCATGTTCACCTGAAGTAAGTAGGTTTCCTGGTTTAGTCCCTTAAACCCCTGTGTCCAGTTCCCCTGCAGTAAGAGGTACCGGATTTTTGCCCCTTAAACCCCTGGCCCATGTTACTAGCGTAAGTAGGGACCTGGAGGTTGTCATTTACACCTGTGTCCTGTTCACCTAGCAGTACATAGGTCCCGGTTTAGTTATCTTACCCTGTGTCCTGTTACCTAGCAGTAAGTGGTCCCTGGATGTTGTCACCTTGCACCTGCTGTCCATGTTCCCCTAGCAGTAAATGGGTACCTGGATGTTAGTTATCTTCCCTGCTGTCCATGTTCCCCTGCGTAAGTAGGACCTGGATGTTAGTCACCTTACACTGCGTTCATGTTCAGTAGCAGTAAGTAGGTACCGGAGTTAGTCACTTACACCTGCTGCCCATTTCACCTGCAGTAAGAGGTTGGGTTTTAATCACCTTACACTGCGTCCTGTTCCCCTAGCAGTAAGTAGGTCCCGGGATGTTAGTAACCTTACCCCTGTTTCCCTGTTGCCTAGCAGAAGTAGGTACCTGTGTTTTAGTCCCCTTACACCTGCGCCATGTTCCCTAGCAGAAAATTAGGTTCCGGATTTGCCCCTTACACTGTGTCCTGTTCCCTGGTAAGTGGTTTCCTTGTGTTAGTCCCCTTACACCTGCTGCCCCATGTTCACCTAGCAGTGTAGGTCCCTGGATGTTGTACCTTACACCTGCTGTCCGTTCACCTAGCAGTAAGTAGGCCCTGGATTTTAGTCACCTTCCCCTGCTGTCTGTTCCCTAGGTAAGTGGGGGTCCTGGATGTTGTCACCTTAAAACCTCGTCCATATTCTCTAGCACTAAGTATTTCCGGGTGTTAGTATTTCATTTGTGTCCATGTTCACCTGCGAAAGTAGGTCCGGGGATTTTTGTCACTTACAGTGCTGTCCTTTTTTCACCTAGCAGTAAGTGGTATCTGGTGTTGCCCCCTTTCACCTGCTGCCCTTGTTCCCCTAGCGAAGCAGGCCCTGGTGTTGTACCTTAACCTGTGTCCATGTTCCCCTGCAGTAAGTGGTCCTGGTTTTTGTCCCTTACCCTCGTCCATGTTCCCCTAGCAGTAAGTGGTCCCTGGATGTTAGTCCCTTACACTGGGTCCATTTTTCCTAGCAGAAAATGGGTTTGCTGGATGTTGTTCCCTTCACCTGTGCCCAGGTTCACCTGCAGAAATGGGTCCCTGGATGTTAGTCATTACACCTGCTGTCCTGTTCCCCCCTAGCAGTAAGTAGGTACCTGGGTTTTTGTCTTTTTAACCCCTGCTGCCCATGTTCACCTGCAGTAAGTAGGTACCTGGTTTTAGTCCCCTTAAACCCCTACTGCCCATGTTCCCCTAGCAGAAATGGACCTGGATGTTAGTCCCTTACACCTGCTGCCCTTGTTCCCCCTAGCAGTAAGTGGGTCCTGGGTTTAGTCCTTTACACCGCTGTCCATGTTCCCTGCAGTAGAGGTACCTGGATGTTAGCATTACACTGCTGTCCATGTTCACCTAGCAGTAAGTAGGTCCCTGGGCTTTAGTCACCAACACCTGCTGTCCTGTTCACTGCAGAAAGTGGTACTGGGTTTTAGTAACCTTACACCTGCGTCCAGTTCACTAGCAGTAAGTAGGTCCCTGGATGTTTGTCATTTACACTGCTTTCCATGTTCGCTAGCAGAAAAGTGGGTCCCGGGGTTTTTTAGTCCCTTACCCCTGCTGTCAGTTCCCCTAGCAGAAAGTAGGTACTGGTGTTAGTACCTTACACTGTGTCCTGTTCACCTAGCAGTAATTAGGTACCTTGATGTTAGTCCCCTTTCCCCTGCTGTCCATGTTCCCTGCAGTAAGTAGGTCTGGTGTTGTCCCCTTTACCTGCTGTCCTGTTCACCTAGCGAAGTAGGTCCCGGATGTTAGTCCCCTTTTCCCCTGCTGTCCATGTTCACCTAGCGAAAGTGGGTCCCTGGATGTTGTATTTAAACCCCTGCCCTATTCCCCTAGCCTAAGTAGGTACCTGGTGTTAGTCACCTTACACTTGCTGTCCATTTTTCACCTAGCGTAATAGGTACCTGGTGTTAGTCACCTTACAGTGCTGCCCATTTTCCCTGGCAGTAAGTAGGATTGGATTTTTAGTCCCTTAACCTGCGTCCTTGTTCCCCTAGAGTAAGCAGGAAACCGGATGTTGTCACTTACCCTGCTGTCCATGTTCCCCTAGCAGTAAGTAGGTACCGGGATGTTAGTCCCCCTTACACTGTGCCCATTTTCACAGCAGTAATAGGTACCTGGATGTTGTCACCTTACACTTGCTGTCTGTTCCCCTAGCAGTAAATAGGTAGCTGGATGGGTTTTAACCTTCCCCTGCTGCCCATGTTCACTGCAGTAAAATAGGTACCTGGATGTTAGTCCCTTACAGCTGTCCTGTTCCCCTGAGTAGTAGGTACCTGGATGTTAGTCATTTACCCCTGTGTCCAGTTCACCTAGCAGTAAGTGGGTTTACTGGGTTTTAGTCCCCTTACACCTATGTCCATGTTCCCTGCAGAAAGTGGTCCTGGAGTTAGTCACCTTACACCTGCTGTCCAGTTACCTAGCGTAAAGTAGGTACTGGGCTTTAGCCCTTTACACCTGCTGCCATGTTCACCTGCAGTAAGAGGTACCTGGTGTTGTCCCCTTACACCTGCGTCCATGTTCCCCGCGTAATGGTCCTGGGCTTTGTCCCTTTAAACCCCTGCTGTCCATGTTACCTGCAGTAATAGGCCCGGGAGTTAGTCCCCTTACCCCTGCTGCCCATTTCACTAGCGAAAGTAGGTACTGGGTTTTTAGTCACCTTTAAACCCCTGCTGTCCGTGTTCCCTAGCAGTAAGCAGGTACTGGTGGTGGGTGGACCCTGGGGGGGGGGGTTTAGTATAGTTAGATGGGGCTGGGGTTTTGAAATAAGCACGACACGACAGTTGTAAATTACTCGGAAACTTATTTTTGGGTTATCGGGGTGGCTAACCCCCGGGTTTTTAAAAATCCAATCAAATGTAGTTCCTTTTTCTAGGCACTCGAAACATTGTAGGTTTAGAGCTCCCTCACCTGAATAAAATAATACTTTTAAAGACTCCTCTAAAACCCACTTAATCACCTTGACTAAATGCTAAAATACTAGTACCACTTATCACTTGTACTCCCCTAAAACTTAAAAATCACTTTGAAACTTTTATCCATTGTTAAAAGGAATATAATTGAACATTGTTTTCCACAAAAGATTTTTAGACTAAAAAATGTTCCTTTTTCTACACAAATTTTATTCAGTTAAATTTAATTAGTTAAAACTATAAAAATAATTATTTTACTTAAACTATGTAAAGTCTTTTGTTAAGTGCCTGTAACCCATAATGTTGGGGTTGGTGCATAATGCCTAGGCATAATAGAGGTTTTCTCTCTGCATTGAAACCCACTTTTTAAAAATAAAAAACCCAATTGCAAGGACATAAAATAAATAAAAAAAAATAAATAAATTTGTGATATTTCAAATATGGATTTTTTTAGTTTTTTTTTAAATTTAAATTTTGGGGTTATGGATTATGTAGGGCGGGGCCCCGCTTTACAGTGTTTGCTAATACACGTTTTTAATTTAACCATTCTTTTTTTTCAGGCCTTTACAAAAACCTAAGGTGAAATTTTTTATGGTAAGAAATGGTGTACGTAACCCTCTCCTCACTTCCCGAGTACGTGTTTACCGATGACTCACTTATGACGGGCTCTCTCCCCTTACCGAGTACCTGTTCCCCGATGCTCGGACTTATGAGGGCTCTTCCCACTTACGAGTACCTGTTTACCGATGACTCGGATTATGAGGGCTCTCTGACGATGATCCCAAAATAATGTATATAAAAGCTCATTTCTTCTATTCTGTTTAGTACACTACTATATAAATATTTAAAAATAGTACAGGTCCTCCATCACAAATCCGGCATCATTGGGACCTGTAGTGTGCCGGATTACTGAGTTTGCCAAATTACAGAGTGGTTAAGTTAGAATACACTTAATAAAATTAACCAACTTGACTTGCACAGTTCATTGAACATCGGCAAAAATCGAACATTTCCGCTACTTTGAGCTCAATTTCAAGGTACCTTTCGTCATGAGAGCAAGAGATAACCCAACAAACAACCGAGAAAAAAAATATTTACCAAAAATCATATATGGCAAGCCCAAGCCAGGTACTGGAAATAAGTCACTTTGTCTGACTTTTCTGGGTTATCCCAGGTTCTCTATACATACACTGCTATGTATGATAATCTATGTAACTGTATTTGTGTATACCTGAATACTTATTTACTTCTAGTCTGTCAACTGAGTACAAGAAACTGCCCATTCACTTATTTCAACTGCCCAATAAAGTGGTCAGAAATTTGCAATTTGGCCAATTTCACACAAATTTCAACAGATGCCAATTTCAAAATAGGATCCAGAATAAACAATGCAGACATTCCTGGCACTAAAATAACATTTTCTCTGTTCATTAGTCATGGCTACAGGCCCCTTTTATATTACTCTAGCTTACCATTTGGAATTTTTATTCACAAAAAAAAAAAAATAAAAGATTTACTGTTATGCAGACTACTGCATTATTGTAATAATTGTATAAATAATATCAATCCATTCTTGACTCCGTACTGGAATTTGGACTGGCAGGTGGACAGGTATTGGACGGTGACGTCATTTGTTTACTCTTGAGCTTCGCTAAAGAATAGAACATTTTCGCTACTGTGAGCGCAATTTCAAGGTACTTTTCGTATTAGCATAACAATAAAGCATATTCTCCTGCTTCATGAGACTGAGTTCATGACAACTGACAGTGGCTTCAAAGCCACTGTGTAGGTACTGTGTAGGTACTGTGTGGGTGCTTTACATAATGAGAAGCATTTCTTTTATTCATTGGAACTATGGCTAGGGCTAAAAGTAAGCAGGTTATAACAATAAATGGAGAAAAAGAAATTGGAATGACTTATGCAGCAAGTAGCGCCACCAAACAGTACCAGCAGGTTGGTGTGGCAACCCTGGAAATTTGAAATTATGCTAGCCAAAATTAGTGCCGAGTAACTGAAGGAACCAAATAACTGATTGCCGGATTTGTGATGGCGGACCTGTATATCAGAAGTGTTATAAATGGTGCAAAAGCGACATTAAAATAATATCAAAGACAGTTGATACATACTACCATTATATGTAGTATGCTCCTCACTTAGCAACGAATTCGTTTACTGACGTGGTCTTAGGAATGGAACTCCGTCG
Source organism: Cherax quadricarinatus (assembly GCF_026875155.1). NCBI lineage: Eukaryota > Metazoa > Arthropoda > Malacostraca > Decapoda > Parastacidae > Cherax > Cherax quadricarinatus. The sequence goes on along the minus strand of NC_069470.1, from coordinate 1,078,869 downwards.
TTAAGCGAGGAGAGGCTGTATTTGCATCTTTTAGGCTTAGCTTTACTGCTCACTTAATACATGATAGTGTAAACACGTTATCAGGCTTTTATATTCATCCAAAAGTGGAAAAAATCCATGATTCACTTCACAGCAATTTTGGCTCGACAGCATTAGCCCGGAACCTAACCTGCTGTATAAGCAGGGTCATTATGTATTTTTTTTTGGGTCAAAATGTCATAAGCATGGAAAGAGAGAGACATAGGCAGTACAGTGGACCCCCAGTTATTGGCTGTAATCCATTCCAGAAGCTCGGCCTAGAAGCGAAATAATATTTCCCATAACAATTAATGTAAATACAATTAATCCATTCCATACTCCCAAAAATATTAACAAAAAATAATTTTTTTAACAATTAAATCAGTATTACATACCTTTATTGAAGACTCTTGTTGGCTTCTGGAAGATAGGGAGGAGGAGAGAGAGAGAATTTATTGTTTGAAGGGGAATTCCCCTCCATAATGACTTTAGGTAACAAGTCCCTCTCTGGGGTTACTTCTCTTCTTTGTCTCTTAATGCCACTAGGACCAGCTTGAGAGTCACTGCACACCTGTCACACAAAATAACTGTCCAGAGAGGTCTGTTTCTGGCTTCTCTTTAAGATTTCCCTGAAGTGGGACAAAGTTTTGTCACTGAACATGTTGCAGATATGGCTTGTTTCAGCTTGAGGTGATGTAGTGATTGGTGACTTGAGGCAGTGGCTGGTGTGGTGAGGCAGTGACTGATGTGGTGTACCTGGATGTGAGGTAGTGACTGGTGTGGTGAGGCAGTGGCTGGTGTGGTGAGGCAAGGCAGTAGCTGGTAAGTTGAGGCATTTACTGGTGAGGTGAGGCAGTGACTGGTGCAGTGAGGCAGTGGCTGGTTAGGTGAGGCACTGGCTTTTGTGGTGAGGCAGTGGCTTGTGAGGCAAGGCAGTGGCTGGTGAGGCAAGGCAATGGCTGGTGAGGTGAGACAGTGGCTGGTTAGGTGAGACAGTGGCTGGTGAGGTGAGACAGTGGCTGGTGAGGTGAGGCAGTGGCTTGTGTGGCGAGGGAGTGGCTAGTGAGGCGAGGCAGTGGCTGGTGAGGCAAGGCAGTGGCTGGTGAGGCGAGGCAGTGGCTGGTATGGTGAAGCAGTGACTGGTGTGTTGAAGCAATGGCAGGATGGAAGTGATTGTTGATTTGTTTTTCCCATACATCCTGGCAAGTTCCAGCACCCGCACACCACTCATATTTTTCAATAACTTCTTTCTTAAGTTCCATCGTGTTGCACTTAATCAAAAACCACCAAAAACAATGGCTGTATAGGGAATGAGCAGAAGTTTCCTCTCTCGCCCAGAGACACAGCCAAACTGACGGGCAAGCGGCTGGGCTGGCAGGTTGATGCTTCCCATACGGCCAATAAGTGAAATAACGGCCGATAACCGGAAGCTGGAAAACTGGCCTATAACTGAGTTGGCCAAAAGCCGGAACGACTGATAACCGGGTTTTCACCATATAATACATTCCTTCACTGCTGCATCCTGGAAGCAGTGGGTGGCTACCATCTGGGTGTGCACTGGTGGTGGCTGTTGATAATGAGGCTGTGACTAGTGACCAACAATCCATTGCCTCTGGGTTATGTCATGATTATTACGTATTATTATTATTATTTGTTTTCACTGAAAGGTTGATAACAATTTTCACAGTAGATGAGTGTAGTTCCTGCACAGCCACAGTAATTTCAGACAAATATGCTCATAAAAATAAAGCTGAAGTGGGAGCTGAATAAAAATATCTATATTGTACCATGTTCATGATCAAACTTAATACATAATAATAATTAATAATAATACTTTATTTCAGCATGATACAATGTTTGTACAAAGGTAAATGACATTTAGGTGTGCATGCAGGAATCCTCTTAATATGCAGAGCATTTTGGGCAAACTTAAGACTAACTTAAGATTACAAATTGAATGACAATTTCTATAATTTTATACATGTACATACAATCTCTTAGCTGTATCTAACTATAAATTTAGGAGTTACAGTGAATACAAGAGAATTGCCTTTCATTCTCCATGTTTTGTATGACCAGTGTGGTTTTTGTGCTTCCCAATAATAATAATAATAATAATAATAATAATAATAATAATAATAATAATAATACTCAGGTTTATTACACAAATTTAGAATTTTATTATGTCCATATAAAGTAACTTTTGTGTAAATTAACTCTAGGATAACTTAAGATACCCTAGGATATCCCAGTAAAGTCTAACATTGTGATTTATTTCTGTTTTGGTCTTTACCTGGGTGCCCGAAAGACTTAGGTACCCATTACTCCTGGGTGCTCAGAAGACTGGGTGCCTGCAAGATCCAGGTGCTAGTAAGACCAAAGTGCCTAAAAGACCTGGTTGCCTGTAAGACCTTGGTGCCTGTAAAACTTGGGTGCCCGTAAGATATAGCTCACTGAATTGTTTCTCCTTTTTTCAGATATATTGAGACATAGAAAATGAGGTTCTGTCAGCTATTGCTGGGTCCCGCAGGCTCTGGCAAGTCCACCTATTGTGCTGTGCTACAGAAACATGCCGAGACCATCAACCGCACTATGCAGTCAGTGTTCACTTAAACTTACAGTACATGTATATCTGTAAATTAAATAAAACACAAGCTTATTTTCAAGCATTAATACACATTTTTTAACACGGTTAATTAGCATAGGTTGTTACGTACTTATACAGCCTCTTCTCACTTAATGACGGAGTTCCGTTCCTAAGATTGCATTGGTAAATGAATTTGTCGCTAACTGAGGAGCACACTATAATGGTAGTGGGTTTGTGTCAACCATCTTTGATATTGTGTTAATGTCACCTTTGCACCATTTATATAATATCGGGTATAGTATTTTTAGACGTATTTTTTCATATTTGCTGTGATGCAATTTATTGTGATGTATTTTGTAGTGTATACATTACATATTTTGTTTTTACTTTACAGTGCATACGTATTTTAATTTTGCAGTGCATACACACCTTTTAAACTTTGCAGCATAGTGAACCTGGATCCGGCAGCTGAACCACTTGCTGATGTTCGAGACCTTATTCAAGTGGATGATGTTATGCAAGCTGACGACTTGAACTTTGGTCCAAATGGTGGATTAGTCTTCTGTATGGAATACCTCATAGAACCTGAGGGACTTGATTGGTTGAAGGTAAAAGTAGTTTTTCTATATGTGTCCCAACAGAGCTGGATGACCCCTACAGATTTAGCACTTAATTTGATTATTGTAATAAGCTGTGTGTGTGTGTCCCACCAAGATTAGGTGACCCCAAAGAAGGAAACTTATTCACTATCGCTCAT
>NC_069470.1:1055335-1075007 GCF_026875155.1 Cherax quadricarinatus | reverse complement strand
ATTTTGGTAAGCGTAATTTGATAATTTGGGGCCCGTGGCATTTTCCCACCACCTCCGCGGAAAACATCCAAGCATAAATCGGAATATTTCGTTTTAAATACAGTTTTTTTCGGTCTTTTTTGAAAAAATGCCCATGGGCCCCCAAGAAAGCTTCTAGTGCCAACCCTACAGCAATAAGGGTGAGAATTCCAATAGAGATGAAGAAAGAGATCATTGATAAGTAGAAAGTGGAGTGCGTATCGCCGACCGGGTTTCAGGTTGTACAAGAAACCCCAATCAACCATCGCTACAATTGTGGGCACCAGAAAGGCAATCAAGAAGCTGTTCTTGCCAAAGGTTTAACTGTGTTTTCGAAACAAAGATCGCAAGGGGATGGAAGATGTTGAGAGACTCTTTTTGGTGGGGGATAAATGAAAAACAGTAGCAGGAGTTTAGCGTCTCTCAAGCGATCATAAGCGAAAAGCTAGGAAGTTGCATGAGGATTTAATTAAAAAAATGCCTGCAACTAGTGAGATGTGATGAATTTAAGGCCAGCAAAGGTTGGTTTGAGAGATTTAAGAAGCGTAGTGGCATACATAGTGTGATAAGGCATGGTGAGGCTGCCAGTTCGACCACAAAGCGGCTGAAAAATATTGCATGAATTCAAGGAGTACATAGAGACTGAAGGACTGAAACCTGAACAAGTGTTTTAATTGTGATGAAACAGGCCTGTTTTGGAAGAAAATGCCAAGCAGGACCTACATTACTCAGGAGGAAAAAGGCACTCCCAGGACATAAGCCTATGAAAGACAGGCTTACTTTGTTGATGTGTTCCAATGCTACTGGTGATTGCAAAGTTAAGCCTTTATTAGTGAAACACTCTGAAACTCCCAGAGCGTTCAGGCAAAAGAATGTCCTCAAGGAGAATTTGTGTGTGCTGTGGAGGGCAAACAGAAAGGGCAGGGGTCACTAGGGACTTTTTCTATGACTGGTTACACCATGCTTTGCCCCCAATGTGAAAGATTACCTAACTGGGAAAAAAAATTAGAAAATTAAGTGCCTCCTGGTGTTAGACAATGCCCCTGGTCATCCTAAAAGACGTGGCAGAGCGACTTTATGGGGGCATGAAATTCATTAACATCAAGTTTTGCCCCCTAATACCACTCCCCTCCTGCAGCCCCTGGACCACAGGTTATTGCAACTTCAAAAAACTGTACACAAAAGCTCTGTTTGAAAGGTGCTTTGTAGTGACCTCAGAAACTCAACTGACTCTAAGAGAGTTTTTGGAGAGAGCACTTTAATATCCCAATTGTGTAAACCTTATAGTTAAGGCTTGGGAGGGAGTGACTAAGAAGACCTTGAACTCTGCTTGGAAGAAACTGTTTGGGCCAGAATGGTAGACCCAAAAGGGATTTTGAAGGGTTTGAGGCTAACCCTGGAGGATTTAAAGCCAGTTGAGGAATCCATTGGGGGCATTGGGAAAAGTCCTTGGGGTTGGAGGTTAGTGGGGAGGATGTGGAAGGTTGGTGGAGGAGGACAATGAAGAACTAACCACTGATGAGCTGATAGATCAACTTCAACAGCAAGAGGCCAGACCTGAGGAAACTGGTTCAGAGGAGGGAGAGAGAAATTGAAGAAGTTGCCTACTACAAAAAATTAAGGAAATGTGGCAAAGTGGCTTGAATGCAAACCTTTTTTGATAAAATCACCCTCACACAGCTATTGCAAGCCGTGTTGGCAACCTGTACACTGACAATGTTGTGGAACCACTTTAGGAAAGTCATAAAGGAACGAAGGTACAGGCCACATGGACAGATATGTTTGTGCGAAAGAATCCAGTGACTGTCTGAAGCTGGTCCGAGTGGTTCATTAAAAAGAGAAGGGAAGTAACCCCCAGAAAAGGACTCGACACCTCAATCTTAATGGAAGGGGGATTCCCCTTCTAAACACTAACACTCTCTCTCCCCTCCTCACATCCATCAATCATCAACCAGATCTCCAATAATAAAGTAAGTGTTCATGTAAGTGTGCATCCTTGTTTTCAGATTTGTGTGTATTAACAAATTAACTTTTCTATGTGGTAAAAAAATTTTGTTGTTTCATACTTTTTGGTGACTTGCTCGATTAATTTTGATATCCATTAGTTCTGTTATGGGAAAATTCATTCGCATACCGATTATTTCGCATAACAAGTGACCCTCCTTGCGACGGATCAAATCGGTATGCGGGGTCCACTGTATTGAGACATAGAAAATGAGGTTTTCTTCTGTCAGCTAGTGCTGGGTCCCGCAGGTCTCTGGCCAGTTCCACCTATTGTGCTGTGCTAACAGAAACATGCCGAGACCATCAACCGCACTATGCATCAGTGTTTCATTTAAAACTTACAGTACATGTATAACTGCAAATCAAAAAAAACACAGCTTTATTTCAAGCATTAATACAACCTTTTTTTAACACGGTAATTACATAGGTTGTTACGTACTTATAACCTGCTTCTCACTTATGACAGAGATCCGTTTCCTAAGATTGCATTGGTAAATGAATTTGTCGCAACTGAGGAGCACACTATAATGGTAGTGGGTTTGTGTCACCTTTGCACCATTGATATAATTTCGGGTAATATGTATTCTTTTTAGACGTATTTTTTTATATTTGGCTATGATGCAATTTATTGTGATGTATTTTAATTTTGTATGTATACATTAACATATTTTGTAATTTTACTTTACAGAGCATACATATTTAACTTTATAGTGCATTACCATATTTTAACTTCACAAGTGCATACATATTTATTAACTTTATATGCATACATATTTTAACTTTATTATAGTTCAAACATATTTTAACTTTATAGTTCATACAAATTTAACTTATAGTTTCATACATCTTTTAACTTTGAGTTCATACATATTTTAACTTATTGTGCAAACATATTTATCTTTATAGTGCATACATATTTTAACTTTACAGTGGCATACAGAATTTTAACTTTACAAGTGCATACATATTTAACTTTAGCAGTGCAATACATATTTTAAACTATATATAGTTCATACATATTTTAAACTTTACTAGTTCTTACATATTTTAACTTTATAGTTCATACATATTTTAACTTTATAGTTCATACATATTTTAACTTTATAGTTCATACATATTTTAACTTTATAGTGCATACATATTTTAACTTTACAGTGCATACATATTTTAACTTTATAGTTCATACATATTTTAACTTTATAGTTCATACATATTTTAACTTTATAGTTCATACATATTTTAAACTTACGAGGTGACCGACACATACTCTTATAACTTTACACGTTCATACATATTTTAACTTTAGAGTTCATACATATTAGTTACTTTATAGTGTCAATCATATTTTAACTTTACAGTGCATAACATATTTTAACTTTACAGTGCATACATATTTTAACTTTACAGTGCATACATATTTTAACTTTACAGTGCATACATATTTTAACTTTACAGTGCATACATATTTTAACTTTACAGTGCATACACACCTTTTAAACTTTGCAGCATAGTGAACCTGGATCTGGCAGCTGAAGTTTTCTCATATGAACCACTTGCTGATGTTCGAGACCTTATTCAAGTGGATGATGTTATGCAAACTGACGACTTGAACTTTGGTCCAAATGGTGGATTAGTCTTCTGTATGGAATACCTCATACAACCTTGACGGACTTGATTGGTTGAAGGTAAAAATAGTTTTTCTATATGTGTCCCAACAGAGCTGGATGACCTACAGATTTAGCACTTAATTTGATTATTATAATAAGCTGTGTGTGTGTCCCACCAAGATTAGGTGACCCCAAAGAAGGAAACTTATTCACTATCGCTCATGCAGTAGTTGTCTTGCCAAAAATGTGTAAACATCACTGTTCAGATGACCCTCTGAACTTCTGTTTTGAAATGTTTTAATTAAATTATTGGAAAATGAATTATTTCTTAGGTTTCAAATTGTTACATGACCAACACTGTGAAATTTCAATTTGTGAAGGTGGCTGTTGAATGAGTGATGGTGCATGCTTCTTCCTCTGGGTTGCCCTGCCTTGATGAGAAACAGCCAGTGTGAACAAAAGTAAAAAAATAAAGCTGTAGTGGTTATATGGCAAGTTAGTGCAGGAGTGGAGCAAGATAGTGGGTAGTGTGGGGGTGGGGTGCAGGGGCAATTTTTTTTTTTCAACAAGTCGGCCATCTCCCATTGAGGCAGGGTGACCCAAAAAAAAGACTTTCATTATCATTCAACACTTTCACCTCACTCATAAATAATCACTGTCTTTCCAGAGGCACTCAGGGGCAATACCTTCCTCTAATAGTAACATTAGACCTAAATTAAGAACATAAGAACATAAGAAAGGAGAAACACTGCAGCAGGCCTGTTGGCCCATACTAGGCAGGTCCTTCACAGATCCATCCCACTAATAGAATATTTGCCCTCATAAGAACATAAGATCATAAGAAATAAGGAACACTGCAACAGGTCTACTGGTCTTTGTGAGGCAGCTCCAATACTCCCCACTGGCTTAAGCCAATGCCTTGACCTAGTGAGGTCAGACACATCACTTAAGGGATTAGCACTGTGTCCGACCTAGTAGCTAGTCAGGTCCATTTTACACCCTCTCACACCCACCCATAAGACCATAAGAACATAAGAAAGAAGGAACACTGCACCAGGCCTACTGACCCATGCGGAGCAGGTCCATGTCCCCCCCCTCGAATTAGACCAATGACCCCCAGATTATCCCAATGACCCACCCAGTCTGGTCATCCCCACTCAAGGATGGAGCACTGTACCAGACCCAGCAGCACAAGCTAGTCAGGTCCAACTCACACCCACCCACACCCACTCATGTATTTATCTAACCTATTTTTAAAACTACACAACGTTTTAGCCTCAATAACTGTACTCGGCAGCTTGTTCCACTCATCCACAACTCTATTACCAAACCAGTGCTTTCCTATATCCTTCCTGAATCTGAATTTTTCCAACTTGAAACCATTGCTACGAGTCCTAGGACGTCTTGGCTGGAAATTTTCAGCACACTATTTACATCCCCTTTATTTATTCCTGCTTTCCATTTATACACCTTGATCATATCCTCCCTAATTCTACGCCTTTCGAGAGAGTGCAGATTCAGGGCCCTCAGTCTATCCTCATAGGGAAGATTTCTGATACATGGGATCATCTTTGTCATCCTCCTTTGTACGTTTTCCAGAGCATTTATATCCATTCTGTAATACGGTGACCAGAACTGAGCAGCATAGTCTAAATGAGGCCTAACCAAGGATGTATAGAGTTGAAGAACAACCTGAGGACATCTATTATTTATACTTCTAGATATGAAGCCAAGAATTCTGTTAGCTTTATTGCGAACACTAATGCACTGTTGCCTTTGTTTTAGATTACTGCTAACCAGAACTCCTAAATCCTTTTTGCAATCGGTAGTATGTCCTCATTAGAATGAATTGGACGGCTTATTTTGGTGTCATCAGCAAATTTGCTAATGTCGCTATTTATTCCCTCATCTATGTCGTTTATATAAATTGTGAACAACAACGGGCCCAACACTGACCCCCGAGGAACACCGCTTGTGATGTGCCCCCATTCTGATTTCTCCCCATTTATGCAAACTCTCTGCTGTTTATTTGTCAGCCATGCCTCTACCCAGGAAAAAATTTCTCCTCCTATTCCGTGTGCCCTAAGTTTCCTCAATAGCCTCTGGTGTGGAACTCTATCGAAAGCCTTACTGAAGTGCATATACACAATATCATATTCATTACCAAGATCTACCTCCTCAAACACCTTAGTGAAAAAAGTTAGTAAATTTGTAAGACAGGAACGCCCCTTTGTAAAACCGTGTTGAGATTCATTAATCAATCTGTGCCTGTCAAGATGGCTATGTATTGCTTCGGCAATTATTGATTCCATAAATTTTCCCACTATGGAGGTAAGGCTTATTGGTCTATAGTTCGAAGCCAAGGACCTGTCACCTGCCTTGTAAATAGGTATTACATTTGCCATTTTCCACTTATCAGGCACTATGCCAGTTTGTAGTGATATGTTAAAAAGATTAGCCAAAGGTATGCTAAGTTCTCTTTACTTTCCCTTTAACACCCTTGCAAACAGTTCATCAGGACCTGGGGATTTGTTAGGTTTTAGTTTCTCTTTTGTCTGAGGACCATGTCACTAGTTACCGCAATCGTACATAGTTTATTATCATCCTGTTCTACGTAATTATTATTTCAGGAATATCGCTAGTATTTTCCTGAGTGAAAACTGAGAGGAAGTAGGTATTTAGATTTCACCACATATCGTTATCACTGTCATGATTTGACCAGAGTTACTCTTAAGTGGGCCAATCTTGCCCCTAATCTTACTTCTGTATACCTGAAAGAACCCTTTTGGGTTAGTCTTTGAATCCCTTGCGACCTTAGCCTCATAATCCCTTTTTGCTTTTCTTATTCCTTTTTTTATTTCTCTCTTTAATTGAATATATTGATTTCTTAACTGCCCATCCCCTCTTTTGATACGCCTATATATGCCTCTCTTTTGACCAATGAGGTGTTTTAATCTATTGTTTATCCATTTGGGATCATTTTTGTTAGATCTAATTTCCCTACTTGGAATAAAAGTTGTCTGGGCAGCTAGAACTATGCTCTGAAAAACATCATATTGGCACCCAAGATCACCTACCTGACCCGTAGTCAGGACATCCTAATTTAGCCCACCCAAGTAATTTTTGAGTCCCATGAAGTCGGCCAAGCGAAAATCTGGGACAGAGATTTGATTGCAGTTATCTGTGTAATTCCATGATATATTGAAACTAAGCGATTTGTGATCACTTTCCCCAAGCTCGTCATTAACCTCAAGATTATTAATTAGTGAATCTTTGTTGGCAAGAACCAAGTCAAGCAGATTGTTTCCTCTAGTTGGTTCTGTCATAACCTGTTCTAAAAAACAATCCTGAACCGTATCAAGAAAGTCACTAGACTCAAGATTTCCTGTCATATTGTTCCATTCAATTTGTCTAAAGTTAAAATCTCCCATTATCACAACATTTTCATATCTAGATGCCTTATGAATTTCGTCCCATAACAGCTATAAATCACACCTAAAATTAATTTGTCACGTCCCTCGAGAAACTGTAGCCAAACCGATTCTGTGTTCAATGTTTCTAATCTTATACAGTGGACCCCCGGTTAACGAACTTTTTTCATTCCAGTAGTATGTTCAGGTGCCAGTACTGACCGAATTTTTTCCCATAAGGAATATTGTGAAGTAGATTAGTCAATTTCAGACCCCCAAACATACACGTACAAACGCACTTACATAAATACACTTACATAATTGGTCGCATTTGGAGGTGATCGTTATGCGGGGGTCCACTGTATCATGTTTAAGACAACAATTTAAATTTTCTCTGACATACATCGCCACACCACCACCCTTCCTGTTGACCCTATCAGTGTGGAATAGTTTATAACCCTGTATGTTGCATTCAGAAGGCATTTCTCTATCTTTCAGGTTGAACCAGGTCTCTGTTATACCAATAATATCTATATTACCTACACTTGCAAGTAATTTTAGCTCATCTATCTTATTTCTTAGACTCCTACTATTTGTATAGTAAACCTTAAGGGAGCTAGTCACTCGTTGCCCTCTACTATCTCTCTTTGTTTGTTGATCAGTTGATTTGCCATTACTAGCAACTTTATTTTGAATATTGTCTTTTAAACATATCCCTGAGGTATCCCGGTAATAGCTGCTGTTTTTAACCCTAATGCTGCAGCCTGATTGTTTCCCACAAACACCCATACCTCTATAATCTATCAGTTTAAATTCCTAGACAAGTCATCAATTACACTCTCAATTGAATTGGTTAATGCAACCACTCCATCCCCAGAGAGATGAACCCCATCCCTTGCATACATATCATGTTTACTAAAGAATAGGTCCCAGTTATCAATGAATGGGATTGCAAGTTCCTTGCAGTACCTGTCTAGCCAGCGATTTATACCAATTGCCCTAGACATCCATTCATTGCCCACTCCCTTTCTAGGCAAGATGCTACATATGACTGGGATCCCTCCCTTAGACCTGACTACTTCTATGGCTGACCTATACTTATCCAGCAGCTCCTCTCTCCTGCCCTTCCCAGTGTCATTACCCCCAGCACTAAGACAGATAATGGGCTTGTTCCCATTACCTGCATAATATCCAATCTGCTGACTATGTCACCAACACCAGCTCCAGGAAGGCACACTCTTTGTCTGACCTTTCTGTCTCTGTTACAAAATGCACGGTCCATATATCTTACCTGAGAACCGCCTACTATTAAAATATTCTTACCTTGATTAGCAGGGGAATCAGTGGTACCTTCAACCTCACTAACCACTTAAGTACACTCGTCTTGGAGAACAGAGAATCGATTTCCTACCTTCACATCTTCTCTATTAACTCTCCTCATCTTCCTTCTTCCTGAACTGTGAACCACTTGCCACTTAAAGCGGCTGCCACTATCACTGCTAGTGACCATTCCTTCCTTACCAGCCAAATCCTTCTCACACTCACTCCCAAACTCATCTATGCGAAGCTTCAGCTTCATATTTTCCTCCTGAAGAAGTAGAATCTCCTTCTTCAACACATGAACCTGGGATTCTAAAGCACTACAACAAGCCATGGTATGGCATCTATTATGAATATTTCAACATTATACTAACATGAAGCACAAAATCAGTATGGGTTATTCACTACAAGGATTTGAATGTGCCCATTTTGGTTCATTAGAAATATGTTTAATCTGGCTTGCATTTGGTAGAATTAGAACTACCTTCTGTGACCTTGAATCAAACTCCATTGCTTCCAGGCACTGTATGACCCCTACTGGGCTAATTTTACTGATTTCCAATTAATGTATTTTTTTTTTTCAACCAACTGACCATATCCCACCAAGGCAGGGTGGCCTTAAAAGAAAAATGAAAACTTCTCTTTTTAAATTTAGTAATGTATACAGGAGAAAGGGTTACTAGTCCCTTGCTCCTGGCATTTTAGTCGCCTCTTACGACACACATGGCTTACGGAGGAAGAATCCTGTTCCATTTCCCCATGGAGAATTAATATAAATACTACTTAAAATATATTTAAAAACAAAAATTGCATTTCATTCCTTGCATGGAAATGGCTTTGTACCTTCCATTATCCATGTGCTTTATAACCTATGTGGGTTTACTGCTTCTCCACGAATGTAATAATTTATTCCATAGAGAATATACTTGCCTACAATATAGGAGGGCCCTACTTATACTGCAGGTTAGGTCCCCAACTCCTGTTAAGAAGTGATAATTACCAAAGTGAAACATAGCCTTTTTTCACTTTTGAATGCATATAAAACCTTGAAACATGTTTACACTATCATAAATTAAGTGAGCAATAGAACTAGGCCTAAAAATAAAAGATAAGAAAACAGAATGTGTGTTTTGCATATGCAGAACACACATTTCTTAAATTAAAATATGAATCAATTTGAGAAAAGATCACTGGTACTCCAAGCTTTGGAACTGGATTAATAATAAACAAGGAGGCTAGCTTTTGCCTAGTTCTTTAAGGCCCTAGGATTCTCTGAGTGTTAAATCATTATAGGTTTTGACTTGCAGCCACCAAATACATTAGTCTCTAGCAACAGTATTAGCTGCCTTTTGCGGCTTTGAAGCCAGGCATTGACTTCTCTTCTTTAGCAATAAGTCCTAAATGGCATCATCTTCCAATATATTGCAATTTCATCCATGTTAAAAATCTGTTGCTTGGTATGTCCATCATATTTGATGAGCCTAGCTAGCTCATATGGATAATTTTCTGCAGCTACTGTATCAGTGCTAACTGCTTCACTCTGCACTTTGATGCTGTGAAGTTAACTTCTTTCCTTAAACCTATGAAACCAGCCTCTGCTAGCTTTGAATTTATCTTCGGCAGCTTCCTCACCTCTCTCTTAGGGTTTGGCCTGGATGATGGCTTGGCTTACAGGTACATTGTGACTGGTTTGATCTTCAGTCCACACCAGTAGAAGTTATTCCATGTCATCAGTAAAGCCATCATGTTTCCTTATAACTTTAATGTTCACTGGTTTAGCACTTCTAATTTCCTTCAACACTTTCTTCTTAGAGTTCACAGTTGTACTGTGTGATGAGCCAAACCTAGGTTACTTTCTGTCTCAGCCATAGACATACGTTACTCACCAAGTTTAATAATTTCTAACTTCATGCATCGGGCAAAAAAACTGCTGGCATAGCAAAATGGGTACCAAATAAATGAAGAATGGGTATAATCGAAAACCTCTGCATTAGTAAAAGGCGGTAAGGCAGGACCCTCCTCTGCTGTATCTACAGATATTTGTATTTTTTAATAATTTTTTTTCCTCATTTTTCAAAGATTTTTACTGTAAATGAATTTGTAGGCAGAAACTAGTCTGAGTGTGTGTTAAGTTGTATTAATGCAAGGTAGGTTGTATTAGTGTCAGATGGAAGACAGTTATATTATGTGTGTTGGCAGGTTTGCTGGACATTTTTCTTTCTCACCAACATTTAAGATGACAGCTAAATCTTACAATCTACTCTTTACCTTCACCACACAATTTTATTTTTCTTTGTGTTTGTAAGCTCTTTTATGAAGCTCCTCTCTCTCTATAGTGTGATTTTTTTGTAAATACAATTTAAAACTGCTTTCAAAACAATAAAACACAAACATTGTCCTCTCCATTCAATATTAAATTTTTGAATGTGCTTTTTCAATTGCATTTCCCTAAAAATTGCACTGAATGGAATTGCTTATAGGAGAGCTTAGAGAATTAAGTCACATTACCGCGACTGAAACAACACACAAGTAACCCATAGTAGTAAACAGAGTAAAGTCTGAGGTGGCTATGGTGAAAAGCTCTAATCCACAAGGCACAATACTCACTCACATCCTGTTCCTCATCCTCATATCTGACATAGACAGGGATGTAAGCCACAGCTCAGTGTCTTCCTTTGCAGGTGACGCCTGAATTTGCATGACAGTGTCTTCCATTGAAGACAGCGCAAGACTCCAGGAGGACATCAACCAAATCTTGAGATGGATCGCAGAAAACAATATGAAGTTAAATGATGAGAAATTTCAATTACTCGGCATGGAAAATGTGAGGAAATTAAAGCTATATCGGATTATAAAACAAATTCCAACCACACAATAGAGCGAAAAACTAATGTAAAAGACCTGGGAGTGATCATGTCAGAGGATTTCACCTTCAAAGACCATAACAGTGTGTCAATCGCATCTGCTAGAAAAATGACAGGATGGATAATGAGAACCTTCAAAACTAGGGATGCCAGTCCCATGATGACACTCTTCAGGCCTCTTGTACTATATAGGCTGGAATATTGCTGCACATTAACAGCACCTTTCAGGGCAGGTGAAATTGCTGACCTGGAAAATGTACAGAGAACCTTCACAGTGCACATAACTGCGATAAAACACTGAACTTACTGGGAATGCTTAAAGTTCCTCAACCTGTATTCCCTGGAATGCAGGCAGGAGAGATACATGATTATATATACAGTGGACCCCCGCATAATGATATTAATCCGTTCATGAGAGCTCATTGTTATGCGAAATTATAGTTATGCGAATGAATTTTCCCCATAAGAAATAATGGAAATCAAATTAATCCATGCAAGACACCCAAAAGTATGAAAAAAAAAATTTTTACCACATGAAATATACATTTTCCTACACACAAAGAGAAGGATACATGCACAATAGTAGAGTAGTACATGCACAATATATATTGTGCATGTACTACTCTACTAAATGAAGAATAAATGACACTTACCTTTATTGAAGATGCAGCAATGACTGATGAGACACTGTGTCCTGGGAGTGCCTTTTCCTCCTGAGTACTGTAGGTCCTGTTTGGCATTTTCTTCCAGAACAGGCCTTATCACACTGTGTATGCCACTACGATTCTTAAATCTCTCAAACCAACCTTTGCTGGCTTTAAATTCACCAATATGAGCACTAGTTCCAGGCATTTTTTCCCTGTTCACCTCGGTGTTAGTCGACTGGTGTGGGTTGCATCCTGGGAGACAAGATAAGGACCCCAATGGAAATAAGTTAGACAGTCTTCGATGACACTGACTTTTTTGGGTTATCCTGGGTGGCTAACCCTCTGGGGTTAATTGTTTCTTGGTATTCTCAATAAGCCACACCAACAACGGTGCTACAGCAGCAGCAGCAGCAGCAGCTGACAGTGCTACAGCAGCAGCAGCAGCAGCTGACAGTGCTACAGCAGCAGCAGCAGCAGCTGACAGTGCTACAGCAGCAGCAGCAGCAGCTGACAGTGCTACAGCAGCAGCAGACAGTACTACAGTAGCAGCAGCAGCTGACGGTGGTACAGCAGCAGCAGCTGACGGTGCTACAGCAGCAGCAGCAGCTGACAGTGCTACAGCAGCAGCAGATGGTGCTACAGCAGCAGCAGACGGTACTACAGCAGCAGCAGCAGCTGACGGTGGCACAGCAGCAGCAGCAGCTGACAATGGTACAACAGCAGCAGCAGCTGATGGTGCTACAGCAGCAGCAGCAGCTGACAGTGCTACAGCAGCAGCAGCAGCAGCAGCAGCTGACAGTGCTACAGCAGCAGCAGACGGTGCTACAGCAGCAGCAGATGGTACTACAGCAGCAGCAGCAGCTGACGGTGGTACAGCAGCAGCAGCAGCTGATGGTGCTACAGCAGCAGCAGCAGCTGACAGTGCTACAGCAGCAGCAGCATCAGCAGTTGACCATGGTACCACAGTATTTCGATAATATTTCTCTCCCTTTTTACCACAGGGTTGACACTAGAAGCTTTCTTGGGGCCCATGGTCACTTATTTTGCAGATAAAATCACCAAAAACGCTGTAATAATTACGAAATATTCCGATTGTATGCTTGGATGTTACCGCGGAGGCTGGCTTGTAAACAATGTCACCGGCGGAACATGTGAGGCTGGCTCAGGCCTCACATAGACGCGTCTCAGACGAATAGCATTGAGCGAGTTTTTTAGCGCTCTGCGAGGCAAAATTTTAGTGATAAAATGTATCGCTATGCGGATTTAACGTTATGTGATGCCAACGGTATGCGGGGGTCCACTGTACAGTGGACCCCCGCATAGCGACCTTAATCCGTGCAAGAGGGCTGGTTGTTATGCGAAATGTTCGGTATGCGAATGAATTTTCCCCATAAGAAATAATGGAAATCAAAATTTAATTCCGTGCAAGACACCCAAAAGTATGAAAACAAAAATTTTACCACATGAAATAGACATTTCCTACACACAAAGAGAAGGATACATGCACAAAAGTAGAGTAGTACATGCACAATATATATTGTGCATGTACTACTCTACTAAATGAAGAATAAATGACACTTACCTTTATTGAAGATGCAGCAATGACTGATGAGACACTGTGTCCTGGGAGTGCCTTTTCCTCCTGAGTACTGTAGGTCCTGTTTGGTATTTTCTTCCAGAACAGGCCTTATCACACTGTGTATGTCACTACGATTCTTAAATCTCTCAAACCAACCTTTGCTGGCTCTAAATTCACCAATATGAGCACTAGTTCCAGGCATTTTTCCCTGTTCACCTGGGTGTTAGTCTACGATGTGGGTTGCATCCTGGAGACAAGATTAAGGACCCAATTTGGAAATAAGTTAGACAGCCCTTCGATGACACTGACTTTTTTGGGTTATCCTGGGTGGCAACCCCTCTGGGGTTAATTGTTTCTTGTATTCTCAATAAGCCACACCAACAACGGTGGTAAAAGCAGCAGCAGCAGCAGCAGCAGCAGACGATGCTACAGCAGCAGCAGCAGCAGCAGACGATGCTACAGCAGCAGCAGCAGCAGCAGACGATGCTACAGCAGCAGCAGCAGCAGCAGACGATGCTACAGCAGCAGCAGCAGCAGCAGACGATGCTACAGCAGCAGCAGCAGCAGCAGACGATGCTACAGCAGCAACTGACGATGTTACAGCAGCAGAGACGATGCTGCAGCAGCAGCAGCAGCAGCAGACGATGCACAGCAGCAGCAGCAGCAGCAGACGATGCTACAGCAGCAACTGACGATGTTCCCAGCAGCAGCAGGACGATGCTGCAGCAAGCAGCAGCAGCAGCAGACGATGCTACAGCAGCACAGCAGCAGCAGACGATGCTACAGAAAGCAGCAGCAGCAGACGATGCAACAGCAGCAACGGGACGGTACTACAGCAGCAGCAGCAGCTGACGGTGGTACAGCAGCAGCAGCAGCTGTACCACCAATAGTAGCGATGGTTGATTGGGGTTTATTATACAACCTGGCCAGCTCGGAGACACGCACTCCACTTTCATACTTATCAATGATCTTTTTCTTCATCTCCAAAGTAATTCTCACCCTTATTGCTGTAGGGTTGGCACTAGAAGCTATCTTGGGGCCCAAGGTCACTTATTTTCCAGAAAAAAATCACCAAAAAACACTGTAATAATACGAAATGTTCCGATTGTATGCTTGGATGTTACCGCGGAGGCTGGCTAAGGTATTTGAGGAGGTAGATCATGGTAATGAATATGATATTGTGTATATGGACTTCAGTAAGGCTTTTGACAGGGTCCCACATCAGAGACTATTGAGGAAAATTAAAGCACATGGAATAGGAGAAATTTTTTCCTGGATAGAGGCATGGTTGACAAATAGGCAGCAGAGAGTTTGCATAAATGGGGAGAAATCAGAGTGGGGAAGTGTCACGAGCGGTGTTCCACAGGGGTCAGTGTTGGGCCCCCTGCTGTTCACAATCTACATAAACGACATAGATGAGGGCATAAAGAGCGACATCGGGCAAGTTTGCCGATGACACCAAAATAGGCCGTCGAATTCATTCGAACGGACATTCCCAGCACCTCCAGGAAGATTTGGGAAAAGACTTGATGCAGTGGTCGGAGAAGTGGCAGATGCCGTTTAAAATAGACAAATGCAAAGTTCTAAATGTTGGGCAGGACAATAACCATGCCACGTATAAACTAAATAATGTGATCTTAATATTTCGGATTTGCGAAAAAGATTTAGGAGTTCTGTTAGCAGTAATCTGAAACCAAGACAACAGTGCATAAGTGTTCGCAATAAAGCTAATAGAATCCTTGGCTTCATATCAAGAAGCATAAATAATAGAGTCCTCAGGTTGTTCTTCAACTCTATTTCATCCTTGGTTAGGCCTCATTTAGATTATGCGCACAGTTTTTGGGGCACCGTATTACAGAATGGATAAAAAATTCTCTGGAAAATGTACAAAGGAGGATGACAAAGTTGATCCCATGTATCAGAAACCTTCCCTATGAGGATAGACTAAGGGCCCTGAAACTGCACTCTCTAGAAAGACGGTAGAATTAGGGGGGGTATGATTGAGGGGTAAAAAATGGAAGACAGGAATAAATAAAGGGGGTGTAAATAGTGTGCTGAAAATATCTAGCCTAGACAGGACTCGCAGCAATGGTTTTAAGTTGGGAAAAAATTTAGATTCAGGAAGGATATAGGAAAGAATTGTTTGGGTAATAGAGTTGTGGAGAGGGGAACAAACCCCCAATACCGTTATAGAGGCCAAAATGGTACTTTAAAAATGGGTTTGGGTAAACCTGATAGATGTGGGTGGGTGTGATTTTAAGACCTATAGCTTGGCTCCAGGTGGGGTTGCCGGTTCCTCCCTTAATCAATGTACCTGACCTGACTAGGTTGGGTGCATTGGTTAAGCCGTAAGATTTGGACCGCCTCGCATGGGCCAGTAGGCCTTTGCAGTGTTCCTTCTTTTTTTATGTTCTTATGTAAACTGCCCGGCGGAAATGTAGCGGGCTCGGGGCCGCACAGGGACGCGTCCCGACAAGGGCCCGCTGAGCGGGTTTTTTGGGCGGATGGGGAAAAATTTTTAGCGTCAAAGGTCCCTTTGCGGTTTGTCCTTATGAAAGGGCGCCCGTATGGGGGGGTCCCTGTACTTGAAAACCCTAGGGGGATTAGTCCCAAACTGCACACAAAAATCACCCCCCACGAAACAAAAGACCCGGCAGTGAGCAAAATCCCACAATAAAACAGGGGGTTTTCTAGCAGATAAGAGCAAACAAAAGTGTGGGGGCCCAAACTGTTCAACCCCTTTCCCATAATGAAGGGGTTACCAATGCCCCTGTTTTCAAAAAGGGCATGGGCAGGCACCTAAAGTCATTACCTGCCACTGGGCTGTGGTTCATATGTCTGGTTGTGTGCGGCCCAACAGTAATAGCCTGGTTGATCAGGCCCTGATGCAAAGAGGCCTTGTCAAAAGCCCGGGCCGTGGGGGCATTGACCCCCAAAAGCCCTCTCCAGTAACCCGGGCATACAGGGGGAACAAATTTGCGTGACATTTCAGTCAAATTTGTACCATTAACAGTTTTCTATTATGGCCAAGCGGACCAAAACATCTTTGTGCGGTTATTTGTGTAAGTGATCTTATCAGCTCTTATTGCAGTAACATTTGTCCCCCAAAGCCTGACTTTTTTTGGAGCTCAAGAGTAAATGCAAAAAAACCCATCCCACGGGCGGAGCTTAAACTGCATTGTTTTTTGACCAAAACCAAGGTTAACCCCTGCCTTGGTAGGTTTTGTTTGACCAAAACCCAAACAAGTTGCACCCCTCCCTCGGGGGTTAGGGTTTGTTTGACCTAACCACAAGTTGCACCCCTGCCTCGGTATGGTTTTTTTGCAATTTTGTCAAAACATTTTGTGAGCAATGCAATATACGTTAATTTCCTGAGTCACTTAAAAGATTGTTTCTAGACTCCCCTTGGCATAAAAAAATTTAAGCACAAAATATTCATGCTGAATTTTCAGTTTTAATTTGACATGCGAGAAATAGCATTACGTAGTATGAAAGGGTTTTGTGAATTGTTTTCTTAAAATTTTGGGATAAAAAGAGGTTTTCCTAACAAATACTTGAATATTATCATACCCGGAACCCAAACAAACTGCTAATTTATCCCCTTGTAATTCCATCTATATTTTCTTGAAATGAAAATTTCAATTTTTTTTATTTTTTTTAATTTTTAAATTTCTTAAATCTAGTGAAGAGTCATAATTTAAACAAATGGGGCCCCCTTCCCCTTTGGGCAAACTTTTTTTACCTGCCATTTCCAGGGGGATGAAACTTTCAGGGTTAGTGCTTCCCCTGAAAATAACAGTAATATTGCCCCAAATTAGTGACCTGTCTTACGGCAAGTTTTAAAATGTACTTTCATATTGTCAATTAAAAGTACATATTCAACAATGTGAATTTTTTTTATGGCCCTTTAATAACTACAAAAAACCACAGTACAAATGATCCATCCACTCTACCAACCTCCTCCCCTAACTCATCAAAAACCAAAAACTACTTTCTATACAAAACACACAAAATTGACACATGTGCAACTCTTGGGGTTTTTTATTTAGGAAACGTTTTCGCCACACGTGGGGTTCATCAGTCCAACAAGGAGAATTTTAAGAACAAGGAGGGGAAAGGGTAATCAATCCCTCAAACCTTTAGTCGATGTGGTCAGTCCATCAATTTTGAAAAGAAAAACGGGTATGTGCAGAGAAGGGGCTTATAAAAACCCTTTGGCAGGGAGGGGCAGCAGTCATAGATGTGTCACATTTTTTCAATGGGAAATGGTGTTCCCAAGAATTTGGGAAGTGAAGAATTCCCAAGATTTTGATCCCAAAAGGTTGCAGGTCTGACAGGTTTTTTTTTTGATGAATGGGTTCAGAGAACCGAATTAACACATGTTAAAAAGAGTTGACATGTGTCTAAAATTTATTAACATTCGGTTCCTAACCATTCATTTACAAAACATTTACTCTTACTATTGCATCTTTAAAAAACAGAACAAAATTCTAATATTTAAACCCAAATTGAAAGGGCCTCCTTGATACACAACAGGACCCATCAAATAATACTAGGGACAAAAATCTCTGCATACCCTTGGCGGGGTTGACCTTTGTCAAAACAGTGAAATAAAAGGTCCCAGAATCTGGAACCCCCGTTGGGAAAACTCCAGTCACTCTGCCACCATCTTCAAAAATACTGCAAAAAAAAAACACTTTCTCTTCCTTACATATCCTAACATCAGAATAAATATGAGAAAACTATATATCCTTATTCTCATTGTCACAAATGTATGGAAGACATTCTCAATATCTGTAATTCTCACAACCATTAAAATATTGAATGTGTTCACAATAAGTTAATATGCTAGTATCCTCATTACTTATAATCATAATTCAACGTGTAATTCTAAAACATTGAAACATGATAAAAGTCATAAAGCGTACTAATAGCATATTCAGTTCTCTTGTATTCATTATAATTCTTAATTTTATTTTTTACAATCACCTAAGAGACTGTATATATAAGTGGTTAATTAGTTATTGTCTTATTAATGTTAAGTTAGTCTTAAGTTTGCCTGAAGTGCTTTGCATACTAAGGGTCGTTCTGCATGCATACCTAGATGGCACTCACCTTTGTACAAATATTGTATCATACTAAAATAAAGAATCTTTAATCTTTAAACATTTCTTTTTCCAGGAGCTTTGTCAAACAATAACAGCTTGACAAAGTTGCTGAAGAGAGAAATGTTGCCACAATAAAATGTCCCATTGGTTGCATGTGTTCATTTACCTAAAATATTATTGGTAATTCCTAGGTAGTAGGTTGGTAGACAGCAACCGCCCAGGGAGGTGCTACCATCCTGCCAAGCAAGTGTAAAACGAAAGTCTGTAATTGTTTTACATGATGGTAGGATTGCTGGTGTCTTTTTTTTGTCTCATATACATGCAAGATTCCAGGTACGTCTTGCTACTTCTACTTACACTTAGGTCACACTACACATACATGTACAAGCAAATATATACACACCCCTCTGTGTTTTCTTCTATTTTTTTACTAGTTCTTGTTCTTTTCCTCTTATCTCCATGGGGAAGTGGAACAGAATTCTTCCTCTGTAAGCCATGAGTGTCATAAAAGGCAACTAAAACGCTGGGAGCAAGGGGCTAGTAACCCCTTCTCCTGTATATATAACTAATGTTAAAAAGAGAAACACTTGTTTTTCTTTTTGGGCCACCCCGTCTCGGTGGGATACGGCCAGTTTGTTGAAAGAAGATTTGGTAATTCTACCATTATTACTGCATACTTTTATATTTACTTTGTATATGCAGTAGCAGCTGGGAGACTACGGTGAAGACTGTATTTTGTTTGACTGTCCTGGCCAGATAGAACTGTACACTCACATGAATGTCATGACCAGGCTAGTACACTGTGTATTTTCTTCACCAGTTGTTGAATCATTTCATTTGGTGGTGTGGTGCACCACTTAAGTGGTCCACCATCTTACCCCCGGTTCATTACCTTCACCCGGCAAGGGAAAGACAGGTGTTTCTAATGAGGTTTAGTTTCAAGGTATATTAAATTTTAACCAAAAAGAACGCTAAACCACGGCATATTTTGGGGGGGGGGGGGGAAGGGATTTTAAAGGGGAGGTTTTTGGTGACCCCCCTTCCCCCCTTCCCCCTTTCCCTTTTCCCCGAAAAATAAAGATAATTTTGGAAAACAGTTTTCATTTTCGGGGTTT
>NC_069470.1:1031859-1054835 GCF_026875155.1 Cherax quadricarinatus | reverse complement strand
GCCCAAGGAGAAATTTATAACTAAGGCCACATATTTAAACTCACCATGTAATCTGCATCACTAATATATATGGATAGAGGAGACGAGAATCACACACCATGTATTGGCGCCCATGACACACACCAAACTGTTGTTGTTGTTAAGGGCCCCAAGAGGTGGTGCAGTATTATCCTGCTGCTGCTCCCCACAGGAGGAGTATCACTACAATAGCCACTGAGCTTTTGTTGTTGTTTTCTCTTGTCTTGCTTTGAGCATGATCTACTCTTTTTAGGCCAGCCAAACCCCGCAGTTTTCAACAGCGACTTCGCATGTTGCAAACACGCAATACGCTGAAATAAAAAAGCTTGCCAGGACATTTGTCCTGCATTTGAGCGCCTATTCGATGGGAAGGACGTTAGCCTTAATCTGTTCGCTGGAAAGCCAGGCAGTTCCATTGACTGAATCAAGGTTGCCGAGGCAGCTAGTAGTCATTTAACACTATATCTTCGGCTGAAAGACGAAAGACTTATTGTCAGCATGATAGAAGACCTGTCGTGGGTAGCCGCCTCTTGAGTGGTTTAGAGATTAAAACCAAACAGAAGAAATGCCCTAAACTTTGATGGCTTCCCGCTCTTTAGTCTTGACCACTTCTGCTGTCATTCTCGTGCCATCGCGGTGTACACCAATGGTTCCAAGTCTTTTGATGGTGTCCGATTCACATCGGTGTTTCTGGACAGTGTCGTGCAAGGACATTTATTAACATTTGTGGTCGTTTGACTCCCTTAGGGGTTTACAGGCTATACGGAGATTTGATACACCTCTCCCCCCTAGTTCTTCGTATCCAACTTTGGTTATGCCGTATCTCTAACAGTCTTCTGTTGGGTCCCTGGTCATGTTGACGTACAGGGCAATGAACAGGCAGACACTGCTGTGCAGTCAGCAGTACATGACCTTCCAGTTTCATGTAGGTGTTCCATTCACGGACTATTTTGCTGTAATTGCTATCCACCTTCACACCTGTTGGCAACAATGTTGGTCTGATCTGCTCAATAACAAACTTCATTCTATTAAACAGAGTCTAGGTTACTGGCCGTCTTCTTAGTCATCAGTGTCGAGGTTGGGAGACTATTCTCCCGTCTTCACATTGGCCACACTCGTTTTGCTCACGGGTATTTCATGCAGAGGCGCCCTGTTCCTCTGAGAATTGTCAGGTTCCAGTGTTAGCCACATTCTGTTACTGCCCACTCTATCAACGAGCACCATCAAGGGGGGCTCCTTGGCATGGTGAAGAGGCTCTTGGTCTGAGGAATTAGACCTGTTGGTCTCTTTCCTCAGACTGAACCTAATTACCCCCCAATGCCCCCTTCCCTCTCCCATCCTCCCCTTTTTCCTTTCCTCCTCCTCCCCACCCCTCCCTTTTGCCCTTCCTTTTTGACCTAAGGGATTTTTTCCCACAGGCGTGCTAGTTCCTAGGTAGGGGAAAGGGTACCGGGGTCCATCCCATTCCGTTGAGGTGCTTGGCGGTGGCGTAGTTTGCCGTGGAATCTGGATTGCCTGGGGATGTCCTGATCCCTCTCCGGTATCCCGGAGGGTGGCTTTGGGTGTCTTTCGGGCGATGGGTGTATCTCGGTAAGCCACCTTTCGGATTCCGGGGGTGGTGGCCAAAGGAGGTATGCTTTGTGGCGGATATCCGGCCGCCCTCTCTTTTGTCCACCGAGGTAGCTCAGCAGATGTGAGGTTGCTATCCCAGATTGCTGGTTTACTGGCATGATGGGTAGGGTAAGGCACGGGTTCCATGCTGCATCTGCAGCATAACTTTGGATATGGCATGGGTGTTTTGGTTTAGAGTGTTTGGTTGCACTGAGGTTGACCTGGTTGGGGGGCTTCCATAGGAAATTGTGAGGGAGGCTGTATTTGATCTTCTTCCTGGGTCTGGGATCTCCTGTCTGTCTCCTCCATCCCCTCTCTTTCCTCCTTTCGCCTTTGTACCATCTCTCTCAGTTTCTGCCTTTCTTCTTGTGTTATGTCGCAGTCGAGATACACCTTCCTGTATGCTGGCATGTCCCTTAATCGTGCTTTCTCCTGCAGGATCCTGTTCCGAGTCGATTCTGCCTTGAAGGTCACTTTCACTGGTCGGGTCCTTGTTTTTACAAAACCCCCTATTCTCCGAAAATTTTCCAGCTGGGTCATGTCTTCTCCTATTGCTTTTATGATGCTTTCAGTTGCTTTTTTTTCCCTTGTTTCCTTGCTTCATATGTTTCCCCTTCAACTTCCTGGAGCCCATACACAAAGACTGACCTCACCCTTTCATTCTCCCACTGCATATCCTTGTGTATCCCCTCATTCAATTTAATTTCCTCCATTACAGCTTTCCTTTCTTCAGTTTCACTAGCTAATGTACTTGGGCTCAGTGGCCTGTCATTTTCCCTTCTCGGCTTTCCCTGGGCTCTGCTGTGGTCTGTTAGGGCCTCCACATATAGCTTAGCTCTTTCATTTACTACAGTCTCCTCTGATAGAGCTTCTACATGCAGTTTTGCTCCTTCTTTCCCTACAGTCCCCTTATTTGTGACTGAGGTAGCAGTCTCTGATGTCAATCCCAAAATGTTCTTTAGTTCTTTAGGCTGTTTCAGATTTTTCAGTTCCTCTTCTAAACTCTGCATCCTAGCTTCTGCTGCTTTGACTTGCACCTCCCACTTCCTGCTTCTAAATCTATCCTCTCTTCCATTCTCATGCTAAGTTCTTCTAGTTTCTTTTCCCATTCATTTTCCTTTTTTATGAGCTCTGCTGCCCAATCTTCCTTTGCAGATTCCACCTCCTGTCCCTTGGTTTTCCTTCCTGCTCTCTGGCAACCCATTTTTGTTTTATTTTGATTGCCTCAGAGTGGGAAACCTATGTAATTCTGTGTGTTAGGTTAGTAGTGTGTTTGTCAGAGTGTGTGTGGGGGGGGGAAGGTAGAGGAAGAACTGTGGCTATGTGGAAGAGGAGTGGGGAGGGGGATTTAGGGGGGAATATGGGGAGTGGGAAGGAGGGAGAAGCAAGTGGGTGAATGGGAGAGGGAGAGGGGAGAGGGGAAAGAGGGAGAGGTGGGGAGGGGGAGGGTGAAAGATGGTGGGGTGGGATCAGGGGAAGGTGTGAGAAGTTGGTGGGGGAGGGGGGAGTGTATGAGTCGTGTGTGTGTGTGTGTGTGTGTGTGTGTGTGTGTGTGTGTGTGTGTGTGTGTGTGTGTGTGTGTGTAATTATGTGTGGAATTATGTGTGGGTTTATTATGTGTCTGAAAAGTAGGTGAATTGTGCGTTGGAGTGTAATGTGGAGTCTCAGTGATCGCTTGCCTGACCAAAACTTCTTGTGATCTGACCCCCACCCTCCTGGGAATTGACCTGCACCTACTTACAATGTTGCCCTTTATGCTTGTCCTGCCACCTAGCTTATAGTAACTTGCCTTGTTCCATAGATTACCAATTGCTATTCCTTCTTGTATACTTGAGTGCCTATTCTTTATCGTCTATGAGAGTTGACCATCCACAATCAGCTTGGCAGTTAATTGGAACCTGGAACCCCACACCCATACAACCACTCATAGGTGATTACAGTACTTGCAATGCAGCTGTAGCAGCCTGTAGATTGTCCAGCTCGATGTGACATCCTGGCGTAGATCCACCTCAATTTCTTGTTATATAATGAACCCTATTCACTGTATTTCTCTCACTGGCCACACCCGCGCACGCACTGACGAGACTGTGTGTGTGTGTATGTGTGTGTGTGTGTGTGTGTATACTCACCTAGTTGTACTCACCTAGTTGAGGTTGCGGGGGTCGAGTCCGAGCTCCTGGCCCCGCCTCTTCACTGATCGCTACTAGGTCACTCTCCCTGAGCCGTGAGCTTTATCATACCTCTGCTTAAAGCTATGTATGGATCCTGCCTCCACTACATCACTTCCCAAACTATTCCACTTACTGACTACTCTGTGGCTGAAGAAATACTTCCTAACATCCCTGTGATTCATCTGTGTCTTCAGCTTCCAACTGTGTCCCCTTGTTACTGTGTCCAATCTCTGGAACATCCTGTCTTTGTCCACCTTGTCAATTCCTCTCAGTATTTTGTATGTCGTTATCATGTCCCCCCTATCTCTCCTGTCCTCCAGTGTCGTCAGGTTGATTTCCCTTAACCTCTCCTCGTAGGACATACCTCTTAGCTCTGGGACTAGTCTTGTTGCAAACCTTTGCACTTTCTCTAGTTTCTTTACGTGCTTGGCTAGGTGTGGGTTCCAAACTGGTGCCGCATACTCCAATATGGGCCTAACATACACGGTGTACAGGGTCCTGAATGATTCCTTATTAAGATGTCGGAATGCTGTTCTGAGGTTTGCTAGGCGCCCATATGCTGCAGCAGTTATTTGGTTGATGTGCGCTTCAGGAGATGTGCCTGGTGTTATACTCACCCCAAGATCTTTTTCCTTCAGTGAGGTTTGTAGTCTCTGGCCCCCTAGACTGTACTCCGTCTGCGGTCTTCTTTGCCCTTCCCCAATCTTCATGACTTTGCACTTGGTGGGATTGAACTCCAGGAGCCAATTGCTGGACCAGGTCTGCAGCCTGTCCAGATCCCTTTGTAGTTCTGCCTGGTCTTCGATCGAGTGAATTCTTCTCATCAACTTCACGTCATCTGCAAACAGGGACACCTCAGAGTCTATTCCTTCCGTCATGTCGTTCACAAATACCAGAAACAGCACTGGTCCTAGGACTGACCCCTGTGGGACCCCGCTGGTCACAGGTGCCCACTCTGACACCTCGCCACGTACCATGACTCGCTGCTGTCTTCCTGTCAAGTATTCCCTGATCCATTGTAGTGCCTTCCCTGTTATCCCTGCTTGGTCCTCCAGTTTTTGCACCAGTCTCTTGTGTGGAACTGTGTCAAACGCTTTCTTGCAGTCCAAGAAAATGCAATCCACCCACCCCTCTCTCTCTTGTCTTACTGCTGTCACCATGTCATAGAACTCCAGTAGGTTTGTGACACAGGATTTCCCGTCCCTGAAACCATGTTGGCTGCTGTTGATGAGATCGTTCCTTTCTAGGTGTTCCACCACTCTTCTCCTGATAATCTTCTCCATGATTTTGCATACTATACATGTCAGTGACACTGGTCTGTAGTTTAATGCTTCGTGTCTGTCTCCTTTTTTAAAGATTGGGACTACATTTACTGTCTTCCATGCCTCAGGCAATCTCCCTGTTTCGATAGATGTTATTGAATATTGTTGTTAGGGGTACACATAGTGCCTCTGCTCCCTCTCTCAATACCCATGGGGAGATGTTATCTGGCCCCATTGCCTTTGACGGTATCTAGCTCACCTCAGAAGCCTCTTCACTTCTTCCTCGGTTGTGTGCACTGTGTCCGCACATGGTGGTGTGCCCCACCTCTCCGTCTTTCTGGAGCCCCTTCTGTCTCCTCTGTGAACACTTCTTTGAATCTCTTGTTGAGTTCCTCACATACTTCACGGTCATTTCTTGTTGTCTCTCCTCCTTCCTTCCTTAGCCTGATTACTGGTCCTTGACTGTTTGTTTTCCTCCTGATGTGGCTGTACAACAGTTTCGGGTCAGATTTGGCTTTCGCTGCTATGTCATTTTCATATTGTCTTTGGGCCTCCCTTCTTATCTGTGAATATTCGTTTCTGGCTCTATGACTGCTCTCCTTATTCTCCTGAGTCCTTTGCTTTCTATATTTCTTCCATTCCCTAGCACACTTGTGTGTGTGTGTGTGTGTGTGTGTGTGTGTGTGTGTGTGTGTGTGTGTGTTACCATTGTGTCCTAGGCACATGTCGATTAGACACTAGGTCTGTGGTATATGCATGTACTCACCTAATTGTGGTTGCAGGGGTCGAGACTCAGCTCCTGGCCCTTCCTCTTCACTGATCACTACTAGGTCCTCTCCCTCTCTGCTTCCTGAGCGTTGTCATACCTCTTCTTAAAACTATGTATGGTTCCTGCCTCCACTACTTCACTTGCTAGGCTATTCCACTTCCTGACGACTCTATGACTGAAGAAATACTTCCTAACGTCCCTGTGACTCGTCTGAGTCTTCAGCTTCCAGTTGTGACCCCTTGTTCCTGTATCCCCTCTCTGGAACATCCTATCTTTGTCCACCTTGTCTATTCCCTGCAGTATCTTGTATGTCGTTATCATGTCTCCCCTGACCCTTCTGTCCTCCAGTGTCGTCAGTCCGATTTCCCTCAGCCTTTCCTCGTACGACATTCCCCTGAGCTCTGGGACTAGCCTTGTTGCAAACCTTTGTACTTTCTCTATCTTCTTGACATGCTTGACCAGCTGTGTTTTCCAGACTGGTGCTGCATACTCCTGTATGGGCCTAACATACACAGTGTACAGTGTCTTGAACGATTCCTTATTAAGGTATCAGAACACTATTCTCAGGTTTGCCAGGCGCCCATATGCTGCAGCAGTTATTTGGTTGATGTGTGCCTCCGGTGACGTGCTCGGTGTTATGGTCACCCCATGGTCTTTCTCCCTGAGTGAGGTCTGTAGTCTTTGTCCACCTAGCCTATACTCTGTCTGCGGTCTTCTTTGCCCCTCCCCAATCTTCATGACTTTGCATTTGGCAGGATTGAATTCGAGAAGCCAGTTTCTGGACCACATGTCCAGGTCTCTTTGCAGTCCTGCCTCATCCTCATCCGATTTAATTCTTCTCATCAACTTCACATCATCTGCGAATAGGGACACTTCAGAGTCTATTCCTTCCATCATGTCGTTCGCATATATCAAAAATAGCACTGGTCCTAGAACTGACCCCTGTGGGATCCCGCTCGTCACAGGCGCCGACTGTGATACCTCTTCACGTACCATGACTCGTTGCTGCCTCCCTGTCAGGTATTCCCTGATCCACTGCAGTGCCCTCCCTGTTATATGCGCCTGATCCTCAGCTTCTACACTAATCTCTTGTGGGGAACTGTGTCAAAGGCCTTCCTGCAGTCTAGGAAAATGCAATCAACCCACCCCTCTCTCTCGTGTCTTACTTCTGTTATCTTGTCATAAAACTCCAGAAGGTTTGTGACATAGGATTTGCCTTCCATGAACCCATGCTGGTTTTCATTTATAATCTTGTTCCGTTCCAGGTGTTCGACCACTCTCCTCCTGATAATCTTCTCCATGACTTTGCACACAATACATGTCAGAGACACAGGTCTGTAGTTTAGTGCCTCATTTTTGTTTCCTTTCTTAAATATGGGAACTACATTTGCTGTCTTCCATTTCTCAGGCAGTTGCCCAGTTTCAAGGGATGTGTTGAAGATTGTGGTTAGAGGCACGCACAGCATCTCTGCTCCTTCTCTAAGGACCCATGGGGAGATGTCCGGTCCCATCGCCTTTGAGGTATCAAGGTCACTTAGCAGCTTCACCTCCTCCTTGGTTGTTCGTATGTCATCCAGCACTTGTTGGTATATTCCCTCTTGATGTTCCCTTCTGTTCCCTTCTGTGTGTGTGTGTACTTACCTAATTGTACTCACCTAATTGTGGTTTGCTAGGTCTGTGTTCTCAGCTTGCCTCGTTAGGTATTCCTGGATTATAATTGGTTCAGCCTGAATACCACAAGGTTATGATTGGTTATTGTCTCTCAGAGGTGAGGAGCTTGTTAGTGTCGGTGTGTGTTGTTCCTGCTTGTTGTGTGTGTCTGGCGTCCCTACTGCCCTTCCTACTGCTGTCTCCTACGCAGTTTCTCGCTCCTGAAGTTCTCCTAGAAGTTCTTGACTCCTCCTACATCTTTGACATCTTGCAGATTTAAGGAAGCTGAGGTATACAAAGGTTATAGTTAATCTGACTGTTAACCTGACTCACTAATAGAGCTCTCTCTTATATCAGTCTGTAAGGAAGCTATAAAACACAAGTATGAATATATACTGCGATACCTTTCTATGTTACTGACCTAAATAAACAAGCAAGGTATCTTGTACCTAGGTACATGTAACACTAGTGTACATAGAGAGGAGAGACGGAACTAATACTCTTCAAAAGCTCTTGTACTTTCGTGTATACAGGTACGTGAAACGCAACTAGTAGTACCCTTCCAAAGCTCAGGTGTTCTCGTTTATCTAGGTACATGATATACGATTTATAATACTCTTCTAAAGCTCTTGTACTTATATACATAGACATTATAACACTTGTACTCACAGCTCCACTTGTTTCAAAATACTTCATTCTTGTACAAAAGACTGTTGTTGCAAGGCAGACAAGATTTCCACCCAAAAAAAATTAAGTACAAAGATCGATCGCTAACGCATTCACCTCACACACTGAGGTCCGGGGTTGGAATCTCGGGTACGGCTGGAATACATTAGGACGTTTTTCCATAAGATACCTGCTGTCCCTCTTCACCCATCAGTTTAAAATGGGTATCTGGATGTTAGTGGACTGGTGTGGGTCGCATCCTGGGACAAAACTAACCTTATTTTCGGGAAATGCTCAGCATAACAAGTGGCTTTCTATAAAATAGTATGTTATTGATGTCAGCTATGGTCTGTATACCTTGTACATGTACTTGTAGAAATAATATTTAATATCTAAACTATTTAGAGCACCTCAGGGGACTCTGAATTTATTTTCTAACACGGAAGATAGAGTGGTATCATATATTCTAAGTAGGGTAAATATTATGCCAGATACCTGTCTTACACACTAAAATAACTAACTGGAGTATGAGATGTCAGAGGAAGTGAAATGTAAAAGGTGCCTTAAATACAATTAGAGTGAATCTTGTCAACATTCATGCTCCATTCATTCATCAAGGTTTTTAATACCATGGTGGCTGCTGGGGATTGTGCCTTAAATATTTTGTTCAGTTTTTAAGCAACTGGTGTTGCAAGATGATGATCTTGCAAGTGAATGTTGTCTTATGGAGGATTTCATTAGTTCACTTTACTGTGATCTCCATGGATCCAGGGATGATCTTATACACAAACAATGATGATCAAGTCATCCTGACTCTCACTCTCATACTTAGTTATGTATATTAACTCAAATTAAGTTTAATTAACAACTGTCCATTAATAAACAGAAAGATTCAGGTAGGGATCGAACCGCCGTCCTCACATTTACAGTCCGACACTCTACCGACTGAGCTAACCAAGAAAATTAATTAGAAGAATTCAGAATTAATTGTAATTGTATTACAGAACAGCACACAGCACAACGGTGCACAATACAGCTGTGTTATCCATCGTATTACCTTCAGTGTTATCTGCTATATTGGAATCAGCACATCATTCTTGATAACCAACTTCATGACGTTCTCTTTATCTGATAGTTCAGACCTTCTTAATCCCCCCACCCCTCTTAATCCCCCCCACTCCACACCACCCCACCCCCCACCAATGCCCCAACCCCAAACAACACCCCATCACCACCTCCCACCCCCCACCAACCACCAACCCCCCTACCTCTGTATCTCACTAAGTATTGATCACAAAAAAATTTTTTTTTGGTTCTATAACACTTAAAAAATATTCTTAAGATTTTTGTAAGAAAAAACAAAACTACTTCTTTATATATATATTTTTGGAGCCTCAGAACGAGTTCAGGACGAGGCGTCTCAACCCTGAAAGGCTTAAATAAGTTCTATTCATAAATTATTTGTTCTTTAATAGATTTTTTACAAAACAATTCTACACAGTAATTAGCACACTGACAAAATGAAAGTAAAGTTTGCCAATATTAATGTGTGTTGTTGCAACAGTACTTGTGTGAAGAAATGTGTTGTTGCAACAGTACTTGTGTGAAGAAATGTGTTGTTGCAACAGTACTTGTGTGAAGAAATGTGTTGTTGCAACAGTACTTGTGTGAAGAAATGTGTTGTTGCAACAGTACTTGTGTGAAGAAATGTGTTTGTTGCAACAGTACTTGTGTGAAGAAATGTGTTGTTGCAACAGTACTGTGTGAAGAAATGTGTTGTTGCAACAGTACTTGTGTGAAGAAATGTGTTGTTGCAACAGTACTTGTGTGAAGAAATGTGTTGTTGCAACAGTACTTGTGTGAAGAAATGAAACTGATTCCTTGTACGTTAAAATTTGGAAATAAGTCATATCTATAAAAGAACTTTCTGGGAAACTGAATGCAATAATAAATGAAACTGACTCGTTGTATAACTGAATATCAAGCTTATTTACTACAACCTCTGTTAACACTGTTAATTCACTTCAAACATCTTGTGGGTACTACAACGGATGTGATATTCAACACTATCGTACTGGTACTTTTGTCCTTCAGTGTTATCTTAGCTTCCTTTAGCTTCTCCTCGTTAACTCGTACCCTTTAGCTCTGGAACTAGCCTCAATGCGAAGGAATTCTTTGCACACTTGACATGTTGTATAAAGGGCTTAGAACTTGCACGAAAGTTTAGTAAGCAAAGGATGGACCTCTGTCGTCATCATCTTGGTCAGGATACTCAAAGTCTGTTGTTCTGACATCTTGATCTTCACCATATTGCAGAGCAAAGTCTGTCTGAATAAGTACATCCATCAAAGAGTCTTCCTTCTTAATGCTGAGAGGAACATAATGTACAAGGGAATATTCGTCGAGAACTCTACCCAGGGCCCGGGTCAACTTGTGATGCCTGCAATAAAAAAATCATCTCGTACATTTGTACATCACCACTGACAACACACAAGCATCATTGGCATCGCTTTTAAAGAGATTTTAGAAAATAGCCTTAGTTACCCCACTGTAAGATTAGTATTATTATTCACAAGTGATAAACCGCAATGGGTCATTCAGTGCTGAACCAAATGAGAAAACGTTACCAACAGTATACAGTCGTACCTTGAGTTTCAAACAGCTCCCAACTTGAATAATTATGTAAGTGTATTTTTGGGGGTCTGAAATGGACTAATCTAATTTACAGGTCTCCCTCAACATTCATGTTTTCAACTTTCACGGGCTTCACACATTCGCGAATTCCCAACCGCCAAATTCCCAGCCACCAAATTCCCAGCCGCCAAATCATATTTAAGTTTCCTGCCACCTGCGAGTCCCTACTACCCTCCCTCCGACCCCCGCAACTGGCAGCCAGCCCTCCCACCACTCAGTGTGGTGAGTGTTTTGTTTGTTCATTATTTGCTATTAAACTACAGAATAAATAATGTAAACCCATTCATGACTGCATATTGGAATGGCTATTAGGAAAGGTATTAGACGGTGACATCATGTGTTTACTCTTGAACACAGCAAAGAATTAAACATTTCTGCTACAGCTAATAATAACAATAGTAATAATAATAATAATAATAATAATAATAATAATAAATGATATAATTGAAGAAGGAAATTGTACAAAAATACGAGGGAGTGGTTGACACATCGTCAGTGTGACTTTGTTTATGCTGGAGTGAACATTAGTCTCCGTGCTCTTCCAAACATTTCACAATAATTCATTGTGTTTGGTGCTTGTAGATTGAGTGTGACTGGAGTGGTAGAGGCAGTGATTGAAGCAATGGTATTTAATAACATACATGTTAATAATAATACATGTTATTAATAATATGTACTATTATTATTTATAACATATATGTTATTAAATACATACATGTTAATAAATGTTAAAAGCAGGGGGGATATAGTGTTGGAGTGGTTGGTACTTTTGTTTAATAAATGTATGAAAGAGGGGAAGGTACCTAGGGATTGGCGGAGAGCATGTATAGTCCCTTTATATAAAGGGAAAGGGGACAAAAGAGATTGTAAAAATTATAGAGGAATAAGTTTACTGAGTATACCAGGAAAAGTATACGGTAGAGTTATAATTGAAAGAATTAGAGGTAAGACAGAATGTAGAATTGCAGATGAGCAAGGAGGCTTCAGAGTGGGTAGGGGATGTGTAGATCAAGTGTTTACATTGAAGCATATATGTGAACAGTATTTAGATAAAGGTAGGGAAGTTTTTATTGCATTTATGGATTTAGAAAAGGCATATGATAGAGTGGATAGAGGAGCAATGTGGCAGATGTTGCAAGTTTATGGAATAGGTGGTAAGTTACTAAATGCTGTAAAGAGCTTTTATGAGGATAGTGAGGCTCAGGTTAGGGTGTGTAGAAGAGGGGAGAATACTTCCCGGTAAAAGTAGGTCTTAGACAGGGATGTGTAATGTCACCATGGTTGTTTAATATATTTATAGATGGGGTTGTAAAAGAAGTAAATGGTAGGGTGTTCGGGAGAGGGGTGGGATTAAATTATGGGGAATCAAATTCAAAATGGGAATTGACACAGTTACTTTTTGCTGATTATACTGTGCTTATGGGAGATTCTAAAGAAAAATTGCAAAGGTTAGTGGATGAGTTTGAGAATGTGTGTAAAGGTAGAAAGTTGAAAGTGAACATAGAAAAGAGTAAGGTGATGAGGGTATCAAATGATTTAGATAAAGAAAAATTGGATATCAAATTGGGGAGGAGGAGTATGGAAGAAGTGAATGTTTTCAGATACTTGGGAGTTGACGTGTCGGCGGATGGATTTATGAAGGATGAGGTTAATCATAGAATTGATGAGGGAAAAAAGCTGAGTGGTGCGTTGAGGAATATGTGGAGTCAAAAAACGTTATCTATGGAGGCAAAGAAGGGAATGTATGAAAGTATAGTAGTACCAACACTCTTATATGGATGTGAAGCTTGGGTGGTAAATGCAGCAGCGAGGAGACGGTTGGAGGCAGTGGAGATGTCCTGTCTAAGGGCAATGTGTGGTGTAAATATTATGCAGAAAATTCGGAGTGTGGAAATTAGAAGGTGTGGAGTTAATAAAAGCATTAGTCAGAGGGCAGAAGAGGGTTGTTGAGGTGGTTTAGTCATTTAGAGAGAATGGATCAAAGTAGAATGACATGGAAAGCATATAAATCTATAGGGGAAGGAAAGAGGGGTAGGTTTTGTGGGTGAGGGGCTTGGACTTCCAGCAAGCGTGCATGAGCGTGTTAGATAGGAGTGAATGGAGACGAATGATACTTGGGACCTGACGATCTGTTGGAGTGTGAGCAGGGTAATATTTAGTGAAGGGATTCAGGGAAACCGGTTATTTTCATATAGTCGGACTTGAGTCCTGGAAATGGGAAGTACAATGCCTTCACTTTAAAGGAGGGGTTTGGGATATTGGCAGTTTGGAGGGGTATGTTGTGTATCTTTATACGTATATGCTTCTAAACTGTTGTATTCTGAGCACCTCTGCAAAATCAGTGATAATGTGTGAGTGTGGTGAAAGTGTTGAATGATGATGAAAGTATTTTCTTTTTGGGGATTTTCTTTCTTTTTTGGGTCACCCTGCCTCGGTGGGAGACGGCCAACTTGTTGAAAAAAAAAAATGTTAATAATAATACATGTTATTAATAATAACATGTACTATTATTATTTATAACATACATGTTATTAAATACCACTGCCTCAACCGCTGAATTATTGTGAAATGTTTGGAAGAGCAGGGAGACTAATGTTCACTCCAGCATAAACAAAGTCACACTGACGATGTGTCAACCACTCCCTCGTATTTTTGTACAATTTCCTTCTTCAATTATATCGTATTTATTATTATTATTATTATTATTATTATTATTATTATTATTATTATTGTTATTATTAGCAATAGCAGAAATGTTCGATTCTTTGCTGTGTTCAAGAGTAAACACATGATGTCACCGTCTAATACCTTTCCTAATAGCCATTCCAATATGCAGTCATGAATGGGTTTACATTATTTATACTGTAGTTTAATAGCAAATAATGAACAAACAAAACACTCACCACATAGTGGTGGGAGGGCTGGCTTCCAGTTGCGGGGGTCGGAGGGAGGGTAGTAGGGACTCGCAGTGGTGGAGTCTGTGGTATTTAATAACATACATGTTATTAACATACATGTTGTTAAATAACATACGTTATTAAAGCATAACATGTATATATTTAGTACAATTTACAACGTTTTCATGTATTTTATGATTGTTCATGGTTCAACAAGTTAAGGAAGCAGTATTGTAATATATTTCCCTACAATATATTGGGGCACCAAACATTCACGGTTTTTCAACTTTCGCGAGGCTCTTGATCCCCTAACCCTCATGAATGTTGAGGGAGACCTGTACATTATTTGTTCGGTAACGGCACTCAACCTTCTGGAATGAATTAAGTTCATAACTCGAGATACCACTGTATGTTAAATCCTAATTTAATTGGTCAAGTTTGCCATTATTTTGTTTAAAAATAGAACTTGGGGAATGATGGGTAACTAAGTTTGATACAGGGAAGGGAAGGATAGCTCCACTTAGTCAGTCAAGAAACATCTACCATCATCAATAGAGAAAAATAAAAATCTTACTTTTTATTGAACTTAGAAGTGGCATGTTGTGAGTGTAGCAACTGTCGTACCTCCGGAACAAGGAACATCTCAAGGTGTTGTTGTGCCGCCTTGTTCAGTAAGTCCATCTTGGTCAGCACATTTGTGTGAGGAACCTGACAACACAACACTTGAGTCACATGCTCTGATAACACTAGTGAAGATGATGTACTAACAACACTATTGAACATTATATACTGACAGCAATAGTGTCTTGTTCTTCACAGCAGTCATGGAGACAATATCAACAGACTCACTTTCAGTTCATCTTTCTCACTGTTTATCTTACCCTGCTATCTTTTTTTTTCTCTTTCTACTGGTCACTCCATCTGTTCATACTGCAAGTTGCTCCCTAAATGAGCTTATTTATGTTCATGTTATTATAGCAAGTTATAGATCTACTCAGCCTTTCAAATACATTTCTATGACATTCAGATTCATTAGTCATTTCTAATACTATTTCTAGTACCTGATACAAAGAGACCAAGGTTTTATTTTGCCCTGTCTTTCAAAATACTTTCTTTGGTATGTATAATTCAGTGAGATTAAATCCATACAAACTGTACATCAATTCCTTTCTCTCCAGTTTTCTAATATTTGTACGTGGCTGCTTCAATAAGTATGTTGTTGAAAGTCCTTATGCAACCATCAACTTTTAGTGTCAGAGCCTCAACCATCCACCTCAGCATCAACCATCCACCTCAGCATCAACCATCCACCTCAGCATCAAGCATCCACCTCAGCATCCTTCTACACTGTTCACCATCATCGACATGCACCAACAATCACAATTTAAGGTAAGATTATTTCTGTAACATTTGTAGATTTAATCAATGCATTAAACATAATACATCTCGACAACCAACTATAGTTACATTATTATTTTTGGGGGGTCCAAGGAATGCAAAGCAGTACATAAAAAAATTCAGGTTGAAATTCTCAGCAAAGCATCAAAGCATCACTTACAGCTGCCATTATTTAATGATTAACACATTAATTGCAAAGCAATATCTTTATCCTTAACAACCTGCTCCTTTATAGGAAACTTCTCCTGTTTTCGTAGCAGATAACCTAAGCTAGCCAGGACCACCAGAAGGTATCCCTCAGCTACTAGGTCTTTGCCTAAGCTAGCCAGGACCATCACAAGGTCCCCTTCAGCAGTAGTAAGCATAAAAGAACAAGGTTACCTCCAAATACGCCATCATACATCCCATAAAGTGTAGGAAAACTCTTTCCCAGTCAAGATGGTCCAAAAGACTGGGACAGATCTAACTGTAAAGCTCTTGTCTAGCATATTTAGAGCAGTGATGCGACCATGGCCAAAAGTTGGTGCCAATAAATGGATAATAGCCACACTACCACCATCTTTTATGACAAGCAGAAAACTACAAGCATTACACTATCCACAAACATTAAATTCTGAGAATGAGTGTCACAATACTGTGGCTGGAACAATACACAAATAACCCACATTTAAGAGGCTGAAACTTGTGATGTTTTGGTCTGACTTGGACCATTAACAAATCTGTATGATATTACTGGTCCAAGTCGGACAAAAACATGAGGATAAGTTTCAGTCTCCTACGTGTGGATTACCTGTGTATTAAAATGAGGGATTTTATGAGTTTTTTTTCATTTCATATAAATGAAGCTATTGCTAAATTTTCCCTGTAAAATGCAGTGTAGAAAACAAGTTTGATTAAAAATTCTGGTAACTGATGTGTTTCTACACAATATAATAACTCTGCTATTTATGTGATCATTCTGTGCTCCTGGTAATAACTATGCAAAACACACACACAAAGTAAAACTGTGTACACTGGAGCCTTGTTTTTTGGCTGCTTTGTTTATCAGTCGATTCATACTTAGGCCAATTTTTGGGAGAAAATTTTGCTCCATATTTCTGCCGGCGCCTCGTAAGTCGGTGGTATTAGATGCATTAGCCCGCCTCTTCCGCAGGGACGCCGCACTTTGGTGAGTTAGTTTCCCTGTGTCTCTTGGTGAATGAGCATATACTCCACGCATTCATCCAAACATTTCCTTAAAATCCATTGGTTTTTGTGATTCTTTATTAAGTGCGACTGTGAAATAAGCCACCATGGGACCAAAGAAACTTCCTAGTGCTAGACCTTTGGTAAAGAAAGTGAGAAACACTATAGAATTGAAGAAAGAAATTGTAGCAAGGTACGAAAGTGGAGGAGGAAGAGAGGGGGAAGAATGTGCCTTCTTCAGTGATTCTACAATATGTACAATACTAAAGCAGCAGGAGTCACAGGTTCTAACCTCACCCGTGGTATGGTTAGCTTTTTTTTTAAAAGTAAAAATAATATTACCGAGTAAGCGGCAGTCACCGATGTTACTCTAAGTGGTTAACTTTCTGTCAACTTCTCGCCTCTATATTTTGGTAAGTATTTATCACAAAAAAATATTTTTTTTTCCGTTTTAAAACTCGGAAAAATATTCTTAAGATTTTGGTAAGAAAAATATTTTTTTTTTTCAAATATTTTTTGACACTGAGAGCAGGTTTATAATCAGGGCTGTCGACAGTGAAAAGATTAAATAAAAGTTCATTGAATTGATGGTCTACACACACACACAAATGACTGCACTGATGGACTACTGAACATTCTAAGAATAAGGTAATTTACTGCACTGTACAGTAAATTACCCGACCTGAAAAGAAGAGAGTTTAAAGTACAGTAGAGTATCCCAACTGTTTTGGATACTTTTTTTGATGTGTTTTGGATATGGGTGCTGAAACTCAGGTTGTTGTTGAGGTATAGGCCTAGGAATTTGCCCTCATTATGAGCTTACAGTAGGTATATTCCTGTGACTTCTAGTGGCTGAGTCAGAGAAGCTGTGTAGCTCCAGCAGTAACATCACAAATCAAATCAAAGTTTATTCTCTATAAGGATTACAATGCGGGGTTTACAGATTTTGGTTATTGTGTGGTTTACATGTAATAAAATACTAATTACAGAGGGGGCCACTAGAACACCTAGCAAGGCTAGGCATTTCGGGCAAACTTAGATTAATTCGTAACCCTAAATTATTACAAATTGTGGAGTAAGTTGACTAAATACTAGTATGTGAGTTTAGCAATGTGAATGCTTTTGTTTTGGCGCAATACAAAGTTTCTATATTGGAGTATCACAGGCAAACTTGTGACTAGTTAGGAATCATTATTTTAAGATTAAGATATGTATTTCTGTGCTTATAGTCAAATTGGTGAGTGAGTGAGTGTAAGTGTGAACCACCAGGTGGTTTTTATGTAGTTAATTGATGGGGTGTATCAGGGAGATAAGATGTTTTCTAACGGTAGTTTTGAAGGTGATGAATGTGTCTGCAGTTCTAGAGTTCTCAGGTAGGGTGTTCCAGATTTTAGGGCCTTTGACGTACATTGAATTTTTGTAAAGGTTTAGTCGGACACGGGGAATGTCGTAGAGATGCTTGTGTCTGGTGTTATGCTTGTGGGTCCTGTCACATCAAGAAAGCATTTTAGGTCAAGGTTAATATTGGAATTTAAGGTCCTGTATATGTGGAGTGCACAGAAGTGTCGATGTTCTGAACAGGGAGTAAGTTTAGATCTACGAAGAGTGGGGGGGGGGGTGTTGCCATTGATGGAATTTAGTGATTATTCTTACTGCGGCTTTTTGTTGAGTTATTATTGGCTTTAGGTATGTTGCTGCAGTTGAACCCCAAGCACAAATAGCATAGGTGAGGTATGGATAAACGAGTGAATGGTATAGTGTGAGAAGGGCATTTTGCGGCACGTAGTATCCCAACTGTTTTGGATACTTTTTTTTGATGTGTTTTGGATATGGGTGCTGAAACTCAGGTTGTTGTTGAGGTATAGGCCTAGGAATTTGCCCTCATTATGTCTGGCAATTAGAGTGATGTCAATCTTAATGTTTAGTTGTGCAGCACCTGCTCTGCTACCAAACATAATATAGTAGGTTTTGTCTGTGTTAAGTGTAAGTTTATTGGCTGTCATCCAAGTTGTTATTTTGAGCAGCTCCTCATTAACAATGGTGTTGAGGGTGGCAAGATTAGGATGAGAGATGACATAAGTTGTGTCATCAGCAAAGAGAATGGGTTTCAGGTGTTGGGATACGTTTGGAAGATCATTGATGTGTATGAGGAAGAGCAGGGGTCCAAGGACACTTCCCTGTGGAACTCCAGTATCAAGTGGCCATGTTGATGATGCTGTGTCTTTAATGGTGACATACTGACATCTATTAGTAAGGTAGGATTTGAAATATGCAAGCGCATGGCCTCTTATACCATAATGGTCAAGTTTGTGGAGTAGGATGCCGTGGTCTACTGTGTCAAAAGCTTTTCTTAGGCCAATAAAACTTCCTAGTGGATATTCCTTATTTTCCAATGTGGAAGACATACAGGTTGATGGTGTGGGAAATGTAGAGTAGGTTATGTGGGAGATGTAGAGTAGATTATGTGGGAGATGTATAGTAGATGGTTGAGGAGATGCCAGAATCCATCATCCTTTTTAATTCAGGTTTCATCTCAACAGAGTTATACATTATCACTTGCCTTTAGAGTTCTTTCTTAATAACATAATTAAATAAAATAATGATAATCACTGTAAATCCAGGGAAAACTGGAGACCAAATGATAGTACATGAGCATATGAGCAGCCTATAACCAACTCATGCAGGCTGAGCCAGTCATCGTGTACAATGGAAACAGGCAGGTCATGGACACAAACTGTACTGGACAGACCTGAGATGAAGCAGACATGGTCTGCTGCATTGATGGTACTACCAAACACCTCCCATAGAGACTTGGTCCACTGCCTTGGCAATTCAACCAAACATCCCCATGCAGCGGACTCGCTGAGCCTTTGTTCAGAAAGATTTTTTGTTTGTTTTATTCAAAATTAATTTCATATATCAGAACTCTGTCCTTTAGTCCTGTACCTTAGAGGTATGAAGATGGACTGCTCTATCATTACACATCTTGTCGATGATTCAGTGCATAGGGGTATTTTATACCGAAGTTCTACTGGAC
Source organism: Cherax quadricarinatus (assembly GCF_026875155.1). Classification (NCBI taxonomy): domain Eukaryota; kingdom Metazoa; phylum Arthropoda; class Malacostraca; order Decapoda; family Parastacidae; genus Cherax; species Cherax quadricarinatus. The sequence continues at coordinate 1,035,477 of NC_069470.1, read as the reverse complement.
CATTATTAAAAGTGGAGCTCTGAACCTATTTAGGTTATTCAGCATAAATGTTAGAAGCTACAAGACACGCGACATTAACCCGTAAATGGTCCAAGCAGATCTACGTTCACATGTGTAGTGCTACAAAAGTAGATCTACATTTTTATTACATATTTTCAAATGTAAAAAAAAAAAATGTAGATCAAAGTTTTTTACACATTTTCAAATGTAAAAAAAACAAAAAGATCTACTTTTTTTACTTTTTTTGAAAAAAAAAACGTATGTATACGTTTGGACCGTTTACGGGTTAATACCAAAATATACAGAGGTAAGTTTATTTCTAAGGAGAAATTATTATTATAATAGAATGAAAACTCATTAGGGTCATAAAGTATCAGTGTAACTGGAGGTGATGAGCTTTGATTCATGGGGACGGAGGTTCCGATTCCATGGATCACAACCCCTTAACCTGCCTCTCTATCTCTATCATGACCCCCCCAACTGAGGGGAGGAGTCATGGCTAATAATGTAAACAAAATAGAGAGGCACACGAAATGAACCAGAAATAAATATACAATTGTGTCTACTAGTAGTAGTAATAATAATAATATAATACATTTACTAACTTCAAGTTGCACCATTGTGGCTAGAGCAGCAATGCTCCAAGAGAGGAATTTGGTAGTATCGACCATGTATACCAAATCCAACACAAATACTGCACACACTCGGAAATCCATTGATAGAAGATGACCTATCAATCTGAAAATGAACAGTATGTCACAAATATATTCACAAAAAATGATTTATTAATGTGAAAATGAATAAGACCATAGATTGAAAATAACCTACTTAACAGTCTGTGTCTAAATCTTAATTTATTACATGTAAACTATATCATTTTGTACCACATAACTGTATAGTCCTTGTGGCTCAGCACTCCCATCTTGTTCCTCATCCTCATATCTGACATAGACAAGGATGTCAGCCACAGCATCGTGTCTTCCTTTGCAGATGACACCCGAATCTGCATGACAGTGTCTTCCATTGCAGACACTGCAAGGCTCCAGGCGGACATCAACCAAATCTTTCAGTGGGCTGCAGAAAACAATATGAAGTTCAACGATGAGAAATTTCAATTACTCAGATATGATAAACACGAGGAAATTAAATCTTCATCAGAGTACAAAACAAATTCTGGCCACAAAATAGAGCGAAACACCAACGTCAAAGACCTGGGAGAGATCATGTCAGAGGATCTCACCCTCAAGGACCATAATATTGTATCAATTGCAGCTGCTAGAAAAATGACAGGATGGATAATGAGAACCTTCAAAACTAGGGATGCCAAGCCCATGATGACACTCTTCAGGTCACTTGTTCTATCTAGGCTGGAATATTGCTGCACACTAAGAGCGCCTTTCAAGGCAGGTGAAATTGCTGACCTAGAAAATGTACAGAGAACCTTCACAGCGCTCATAACGGAGATAAAACACCTCAATTACTGGGAGCGCTTGAGGTTCCTGAACCTGTATTCCCTGGAACGCAGGAGGGAGAGATACATGATTATATACACCTGGAAAATCCTAGAGGGACTAGTACCGAACTTGCACACGAAAATCACTCACTACCAGTACCAACAATACAACCAGTCCGATAACATTCTTCTTTGCAAATATACAGGGTCTAAAGCCAGCAACAAACAACAAAATACCTTTCATCCGTGGACTGCTTGCAGAGGCAAAGGCAATGTTCGCGGCTTTCACTGAGACCCACATAAAGGATCACTTGGACAACGAAATATGGATCCCAGGTTACAACCTATACAGATGTGACAGAGTGAACAGGCAAAAGGGGGGGGGGGTGGCCTGTACATTGCAGAGTCACTTGTTTGCACAGAACTGCTAAATGCCTCAAATGATGTAGTGGAAGTTTTAGCAGTAAAGGTCGAGAACCAAAACCTAGTCATTGTGGTATTCTACAAGCCTCCGGATGCAACATCCCAGCAATTCCAGGAACAGCTGTTAAAAATTGACAACTGTCTGGAAAATCTTCCAGCTCCTGCACCCAACATCTTGCTCCTGGGGGATTTCAACTTAAGGCACCTAAAATGGAGGAATATAGCAAATAATATTGTTGCAGTAATAACACCAGGAGGCAGCTCTGATGAAAACTCACACTCACGCGAGCTTTTAAATCTCTGCACAAAATTCAATTTAAACCAGCAAATAAGAGAGCCTACTAGACTGGAGAATACACTAGACCTCATCTTCACTAACAATGATGATCTGATAAGAAATGTCACCATATCAAAAACAATATACTCAGATCACAACATAACTGAGGTTCAGTCATGTATGCGCAGAGCCCCAGACCGACATAATGAGATTAGTCATGAGGGAGCATTCACCAAATTCAACTTCAATAACAAAAACATAAAGTGGGACCAAGTAAACCAAGTCCTAACCGATATAAGCTGGGAAGATATACTAAGCAACACAGACCCCAACTTATGCCTAGAACAGATTAACTCGGTGGCACTCGATGTATGCACAAGGCTTATTCCTCTAAGAAAAAGGAGGAGTAGATGTAAAATAGAAAGAGACAGGCTCTCCCTTTACAGGCGACGGAAAAGAATAACAGAGCGGCTAAAAGAGGTCAATATATCTGAAATGCGTAGGGAGACACTGGTCAGAGAAATAGCAAGCATCGAACTTAAGCTAAAAGAATCCTTTAGGAGTCAGGAATCGCGGGAAGAACTAAAAGCCATAAATGAAATCGAAAGAACCCAAAGTATTTCTTCTCCTATGCCAAATCAAAATCGAGAACAACGTCCAGTATTGGGCCCCTACTTAAACAAGATGGGTCCTACACAGATGACAGCAAGGAAATGAGTGAGCTACTCAAGTCCCAATATGACTCAGGTTTTAGCAAGCCGCTACCAGACTGAGAGTCGAAGATCAAAATGAATTTTTTATGAGAGAGCCACAAAATTTGATTAACACAAGCCTATCCGATGTTATCCTGACGCCAAATGACTTCGAACAGGCGATAAATGACATGCCCATGCACTCTGCCCCAGGGCCTGACTCATGGAACTCTGTGTTCATCAAGAACTGCAAGAAGCCCCTATCACGAGCCTTTTCCATCCTATGGAGAGGGAGCATGGACACGGGGGTCGTCCCACAGTTACTAAAAACAACAGACATAGCCCCACTCCACAAAGGGGGCAGTAAAGCAACAGCAAAGAACTACAGACCAATAGCACTAACATCCCATACCATAAAAATCTTTGAAAGGGTCCTAAGAAGCAAGATCACCACCCATCTAGAAACCCATCAGTTACACAACCCAGGGCAATATGGGTTTAGAACAGGTCGCTCCTGTCTGTCTCAACTATTGGATCACTACGACAAGGTCCAAAATGCACTAGAAGACAAAAAGAACGCAGATGTAATATATACAGACTTTGCAAAAGCCTTCGACAAGTGTGACCATGGCGTATAGCGCACAAAATGCGTGCTAAAGGAATAAACAGGAAAAGTCGGTTGATGGATCTATAATTTCCTCACTAACAGAACACAGAGAGTAGTCGTCAACAGAGAAAATCCAGGGACTTGGGGAAAACTCTGTTCCACAAGG
>NC_069470.1:1020842-1031359 GCF_026875155.1 Cherax quadricarinatus | reverse complement strand
CGGGGGGGAGAAAACTAGACCTACCGGAGTTCATTTTTTTTAAATTTTGTGAGTTCATTACCTTTTAAATTGTGAATTCTTACCTCTGAAACTTGCTCCTATAAAACTTGGGCCCAGTCCCTGGCCCAATTATGTACCTCTGTACTTTTTTGACTACCCCCCCGGATGGGTATGGGGTGCATAATAAACATATTAAACTAAAACACGAGAGGAAAAGAAAAAAAGTTCTCTGAAAATTACAGATACAAACTTGAAGTTTCAATTAGATCCGGGGCGCCTTGCCAGCCTCAGCAGGGGGGGACGCCCCACCCCTACCCTGAGTTCATACCGGCTTCCCACCAAAGACTTTTAAAAAAAAATTTTCGCAAGCGGAAAGATGGAGCTGCAAAAGTAAGCCGTTACGGGTACCCTCTGTAAATAAAAAAAAAAATGCAAAAACCGGGGCTGGAACGATACACAAATAACCCGCCATAAAAATTCCTTTAACCTTTGGGGGCCTGTTCCTAGGCCTTTGTGTATCCATTGCTCTCGCGCTCCGTCCCGGGATGGATATGAGGTGCAAATAAACGCCACTTCGGTGGAAAAATTTAAAAATCAAAACCCCAAAAAAAGAGAGAAGCTTACGACCGTTTCGCCCGACTTGGACCATTGACAAAGTCACACTTAAAAAAAAAGTGGAAAAAATTTTCAGGAAAGGGTCCCAAGGGGATAGGGGGGGAAGACGGACAGATAAGATAGCCGGGGGGGAAGTGTTCTTAGCCCAGAAAATAGAGCCAGAGGTTAACCCCAGCAGCTAAGGGCGATCAGGGGGACAGACTTGAGAACGGGAAAATACGGGGACTGTTGCACCGAACTTTTGGAGTTAAGTCTTGAAATCTTGAGTAGTGGCAGCGGGGCTAGGTCACATAAAGGGGTAGAACACAAAGGGGAATTATAGGGTAACTGAGGAGGCAGGTTAGCAAGGGAGCCATTTTCGAACTTTTGAAGTGCCCTAGATAGGTGGTAAGTTTAGCCTTTTTACTAAAGGGTGAAACGTAGAGGCTTGATGAACTCAAGAACTTGGGTGAGTGTGAAGTAAAGCGGTGATTCACAGCTACTTGCTTTTCCCAGCCCCGGCTTTTGCAGTTCAGTACGGTCATGGTGTCAGTATTTGAAGAGAAGTGTAGAAGGTAAGGTTTTCCCTGGGTTTACTGAGTCGTCGTTATCTTCCTCTTTGGATGGATTCATTGGGGAATTACAAGGGTGGTAGCAGGTGACTGAGGGTCACTATGAAACATGCCTTCGCCGATGGGGGACGACCACCTCAAAACTTTAAGGGTGATGGCTGATTACTCGTCTTCAACTTTCTGCTTCATAATTTTTCTGTAGCGATAAGAACCTATGGAGGCAAAACGTTTCGAAATAAGATCCCCAACTGTTGCAATTGGTTTTACCTAAAAACCCTGTGGGTTTTTATCCCTTTTTTAATGTTCAAACTGTAGGTGAAAAGGGTTGTGAAACAGCAGCTGGGGAGGGGGGGAAACGGGGGTTGGGGCGCATGATCAACGTTTCAGCGGGGGAATGGTTTTAAAAGTTACAGGAGATTGCTTGGGCAGGAACAGGTCGGCAGGGGCAGTAATTTCAGGACGTTGGGAAGGATTTTGAGGAGTCTGCGAAGGTGTGGAACCCGGAAAATTAAAGGCGGGCATGTTTTTTAAGAGGGAAATATTTTTTTAATAATGGGTGTTGAAAGGCCCCGGGTTTGCTGCGTTTACAAGGTGTGCATACACCATGCAGTACAGCCCCTTTGGGAGGAACTCCGTCGGGAGTAGAGAGAGGGAGTTGCGGGCGAGGTGCCTGTAGATACATGTAGAGTCTTGGGGGGGGTTTGGGGTTTTGGTTATTGCGCGTATGTCGGTAAATTTGGGAGGTGTTCTTCAAAACTTCAGTTTTCTTCAATATATTTCTTTCCTGAGGGGCCCCTTAGCTGCAAGGGTTGAGATTCCCTTTGCATTTAAAAGACATTTTGTGCTGTAGTAAGGGTGCAGGACCCTGAAATCGGTCCATCATTTCCACATTTTGAAAAAAAATCTTATCCCTTAGGGGGGCAGTCCTTTGGGGTTGGTTTTTTTATGGAGTGCAGGTCCTGCAGGGAGATGTATGTAAAACGTTCTTGTTCTATTGATAGGGTGAATGTGGTAATAAAGAGGGCCAACCGTCAGAAAAGGCTTGGCAGCCAGGGAGAGTCTGAGAATGTAATCTTTAGCATATATAGCGTTAGGAATCTTGAGATGCTGTCACCGGGGCCCGGGTTTTTTTTGGTTCCTCATAGATGTCTTCGTGTTCAGTAGAAGGGGGTGACCATTTGTTCAGTCTTTTCCAAAGACCAACGTTTCGACTTCAAGAAGGGAGAGGGGGGGAAAGAGTAAATTTTTTTGTTTTTGGGGTCCTGATTGAAGAGTCGCCCATTATTTTGACGCTTCCGGTCGTCTTGCAGACGACAATAAAAGGAGTCCTTCAAGAGTGATTGCCAAAATTTTGCCCCGAGGCAGGTCCAAGAGGGTAGCAAAGCTAACTTCAAGGGAGTCATTTATTGGCCCATTCGCAGGCTTGATTTTCAACGATTCGAAGCTTTTGGGGAAAAGATTGATTTTTTTGAATATAAATTCAACCCCCGGGGGGCAAAAGAGAGGTTCTTGAGTGAAGCAACGTGTATCGGACTGTGTGATCAAGCGACAGTGGAAAAACCAGAAGAAAACGAACAACGAACGAACAAAATTTTCAGGTAAGACCCCAAATGGGATGAGCTGGAAAGACGGGACAACGAAGATAGTGTGGAGAGGAGTGTTCTTAGTTGTAAAAATAACCCTTAACCCAGCAGCTATGTTCGGGGGGACAGACTTTGAGAACACACATAGCGGGCTTTTCCCCGTTGGGAACCGGTGGGTGAGTGGGGAAGTGTGGACAGACGAAGAATTGGGGAAAAAGGAAGGTTTTTGATTTAGATAAAAAAAACCGGCTAAACCCCTGCGTGGCAACTGCGAGGCATTAAAGGGGGCATGTTGAGGACATGATTATTATTATTACAATAAAGGGGGGGAACCCCAAAAACCCGGGGTTTATACGCCCTGGGGGGGGGTGGGAAGGGCAATTCAGGTTAATTTGGGGAACTGAGCACAGACCCAAATTTCAAAATAAAACCCCCCTCCCCAACTCAAGGGAAACCTTCCTTGAGGGTGGGGAAAAAGGGGGAAAGAGCAACTGCAGACAGTGCCGCGGCTGTATGTTTTCAGGCTGGGGTAAAGAGTGGTTTGGAGTCAGGTGTCGGGAGGCTCAGTTATGTTTCGTAAGTGGTTTGTGTTTGGCACACTTCGCTGGTGATGGGAGCCACTTTTTTGATTTTCTGAATCTCTTTTGGGACATGTGGAATTTTTGCTTTTCTGGGGTTGGAGCAGTTCAGATTCTCACGAGGTAAGATAGTGCGTTTCAAAAGGAAATTTTTTGTGAGGTTTGGTGGGTGTATTTAAAAACAGCTCCTTCTTTCATTAAGTGGAGCATATCAGTGCGCTCATTTCGGTGGGAGGTTGGGGGGGGTGTAAAGGTTAGAGACCCTTTAAAGGCTTGGTTAGAAACGGTTCCCTGTGGTTTCTTTTTCTTACTTCTTCGACTACTTTTTCCCCCTTTCCGGGGTTTTTTATGGGTTTTTTCGTTTTGGTTTTGGGGGGAAAGGGATTTTCGGGGTTTTTGAAGAAAATTAAAATTCCGGGAAAAATGAAAGTTAAGCCCTTTTTTTAAAAAATTTTTTAAATTTTAAACTTTAAAAAATTTTAAAAAATTTTTTAAAATTTTGGAACATAACCCCCAAAAAAAAAATTTCCTCCACCCGTTTGGCACTCTCCAAGCCAGGGCTGATTACCCCCTTTTTTAAATTTTACTTGTTTTTTTTTTCCCCGTTTTTTTGGGGGGTGGGAAAGGGCTAAAATAAAAATTCCCGAGTTGGGTTGGGGGGGGTGGGGGGTTGTGAAACAAAAACGGGGTTTTTTTTTGGGGAGTCTTTTTTAAAAGTGGAAAGGGTTAGGGGAAAAAATTTTGAATGTTGAAATTTTGGGGGGGTTTTGGGAAATTAAGTTTTGGATTTTTGGGAAAATTTGAGGGGAAAGGGGCCGGGTTTTAGATTATGGGGTGTGCTAACATCGTATGATTGGTTTGGGGCGCGAAAGGGGGGATGGTGGGTTGTTTTTGTTTAAACATTCTGGGAGAGAATTTTTTCAAGGGGGGAGTTCCTTTGGGTTGTTTTTGTTTTTTTAATTTTTTTAAAAAGGGGGGGGTTTTTTTAAGGGATTTTTTTTGCGGGAGGGGGCCCCGCGGGGGGCGGGGAAGGGGGGGGAGTGGGAAAAAGGGAGGGTTGAGGGGGGATTTTCCCCCCAAAAAAAGGGGTGGGAAAAGATGGGAGTGGGGGCGAAAACCCGGGGTTTTGGAAAGGGAAAAAGGGAAGGGTAGGGCCCCAAAAAGGGGGAAAAATTTTGGGGGGGGGGGGGGGGGGGGGAAAAAAGGGGGGGGGGCCCGAAGGGGTTTTTGGGAAAAGTGGAAATTTGAGGGTGGGGAAGGAAAGAAGGGGAAAAAAAAGGGGGGGGGAGAGGTGATTTTTTTTTTGGTTTTGGGGGAGAGGGGGTTTCCAGGGGGAGGGCCAGGTTTTTTAAAAAAAAGGAAAGGCCCCAAAGGGGAAAGGAAAATTTTGGGAAACCCCAAAAGCCCGTTTAAAGAAATTTTTGGGAAAAACAGAATTGGCCCAAAAAGAACTTGAAGAAAGGGAAATGCGGGGAAAAAAAAGGGTTGAATAGGTTTTAAAACAGGAATAGCCCCAAAAATTTTTTTTTTTTTTTTCCCCTGGGAAAAGGGATGAAAAAACCCAAGGGGGAAAAAAAAATTTAAGGGCCCAAAAAATTTTTAGTAAGAAAAGGGGGTTTGTTATAGGCCCGAAAAAAAAATTTTTAAATTTTTTTTTAAATTTAAAAAAAAGTTTAAAATTTAAAAAAAGCCTTTTGGAAAAAAAAAGAAGGAGTTAAAAGGGGGGGGAAAAAAGAAAAATTTTTTAATTTTTAGTATTTAAGGGGGGTTTTAAAGGGGTTGGGGGAAAAAAAAAAACCTTTAAAATTTGGAAAGTAAGGGGGAAAAGTTGGGTGGACTTTGGTAGGATTAAAAAAGCAGTGGGGGGGGGGGGTTTTTTTTTTTAAAAAAATTTTTTGTTTTAAAAAGGAGGGGAAAAGGGGAGGCCGAAGATGGAAAAGTGAAAAAGGTTTTTAAAGGGGAAAATTTTTTTTGGAGTTGAAAAAGAAAGGAAGGGTTAGGAAATGGGGGGGGGGTTGGGGTAAAAAGTTTTTGGGGGGGGGGAAAGGGTAGGAACAGTTTTGGGTAAAAAGGAAGGAAAAAAAATTTTTTTTTGTTTTCCCTTTGTTTTTTAAGCATTGGGGGCAGGTTGGAGTTTTAAAAAAGAGAAGGAAAAAAAATTTTGAAGAAATAAAGCCCCTTTTTGAAGAAAAGGGGGTTTTGGGGAAAAAAAAAATTTGGGCCGGGGGGTAAAAGGGGGAGGGAAAGCCAATTCGGGGGGGGGAAAATTTTTTAAAAGGGCTAGAACAAGAAGGGATTTGTGGGGGGAAAAAAAAAAAAAAAAAAGAAAGGAAGGAAAAAAAAAAAAATAAAAAAAAAATTTTGGGTTTTAAAAAGGGGGAAAAAGGCAAAGGTTTTTTAGCCAAAAAAGGCCGGGGGAAAAAACCCCCAAAGAAAAGGAAAAAGAGGGGGTGGGTTTTTTCAAATTTTCCTTTAAAAGGGGGGGGTGCCCTAAAGACCGAAAAAAGGGGGGAAGGAGTTGGCAGGGAAGTGGGTTGTTTCCCAACCCGAAAAAAAAATTTAAAAATTTTTTTTCGAAGCCGAAAAAAATTTTTGGGGGGGTTAAAAAAGGAAAACTTGGGGCCCGGGGAAAAAAAAGGGGGGGAGAGGGGAGGGGGCCAAAAAAAAAAAAGGGGGGAAACCCCTTTTTAAAGAAATAAGGGGTTTGGTGTTTCAAAACCCAAAACGTAAAAAAAAAAAACCAAAAAGGGGATCCCCCCAAGTACGATCAGTCCCCCAAAAATTTTTAAAAAAAAATTTTTAAAAGTTTGGTTTGGGTTGCAAAAATAAAACCAAAAAAAAAAAAGGGGGGGGAAAAAAAATTTAAGGGCCCCGATTACATCATTCTTAGATTCTCAGTGCGATTCCGGCACGGGGAGACTATATTCATTTATAACAACACAAAACATATACTCAACCCCTGCCAATTTGGATTCAGGAAAAATAAAAAGCACTAATGATGCAATCATAAAAATGCTAGATCTGCTTTACACAGCATGGAAAATAAGGAATATCCACTAGGAATTTTTATTGACCTAAGAAAAGCTTTTGACACAGTAGACCACGACATCCTACTCCACAAACTTGACCATTACGGTATAAGAGGCCATGCGCTTGCTTATTTCAAATTTTACCTTACTAATAGGTATCAGTATGTCACCATTAAAGACACAGCATCAACAACACGGCCACTTGATACTGGAGTTCCGCAGGGAAGTGTCCTTGGTCCCCTGCTCTTCCTCATATACACCAATGATCTTCCAAACGTATCCCAACACCTGAAACCCATTCTCTTTGCTGACGACACGACTTACGCCATCTCTCACCCTAATCTTGCCACCCTCAACGCCATTGTTAAGACAGCCAATAAACTTACGCTTAACACTGACAAAACCTACTATATTATGTTTGGTAGCAGAGCAGGAGATACACAAATTAACATTAAGATCGACAACACTCTAATTACCAGACATAATGAGGGCAAATTCCTGGGCCTGTACCTTGACAACAACCTGAATTTCAGCACCAATATCCAACACATAACCAAAAAAGTATCCAAAACGGTTGGGATCCTCTCCAAGATACGATACTACGTGCCGCAAACTGCCCTTATCACACTATACCATTCACTTATATATCCATACCTCACCTATGCTATTTGTGCTTGGGGGTCAACTGCAGCAACACACCTAAAGCCAATAATAACCCAACAAAAAGCTGCAGTAAGAATAATCACTAAATCCCATCCCCTGACAACACCCCCCCCCCCCACTCTTCATAGATCTAAACTTACTCCCTGTTTCAGTACACCACACTTACTACTGTGCAATCTACATCTACAGGACCTTAAACTCCAATATCAACCTTGACCTAAAACGCTTCTTGATAGTTGTGACAGAACCCACAGGCATAACACCAGACACAAACATCTCTACACGACATTCCCCATGTCCGACTAAACTTTTACAAAAATTCAGTGTGTCAAAGGCCCTAAAATCTGGAACACTCTACCTGAGAACTCTAGAACTGCACATTCATCACCTTCAAAACTACCATTAGAAAACATCTTATCTCCCTGATAAACCCCATAAACTAACTACACGAATACCACCTGGTGGTTCACACTTAAACTCACTCACCCATTTGACCATAAACAGAAATATTAATCTCAATCTTTAAATAATGAATCCTATGATACTCCAATACTGAAACTATGTACTGTGCCAAAACAAAAGCATTCCCATTGCTAAACTCAAAAACTAGTATTTTTCATTTAGCCTAATACCAACTTCCCTCATAATTTGAAAATTTTTTAAAAATAAAAATTTAAACTAAGTCTCCCCGAAATGCTAGCCAGCTAGGGTTCTAGTGGTACACCGTAACATTATTTAAACATGAAACCACAAGTTCGGGGTTTTCACTGAGACCCCATAAGGAATTTTTGGAAAAACAACAAAAATAGGACCCCAGTTACAACCTAACGATTGCAGATGAACAGGAAAAAGGGGGGGGGTTGGGCCCCTGTACATTGCAGATCATTGTTTCACAGAACTGCTTAAGCCTCAAATGATAGGGAATTTTTTAGCAGTAAAGGCGAGAACCAAAACCTAGCCCATTGGGGTCTACAAGCCCCCGGGATAAAACTCCCAGCAATTCCCCGGAACAGCTTTAAAAATTGCCCCTGTCGGAAAAAACTTCCAGCTCCTGCACCCAACATCTTGCTCCGGGGGGTTTTCAATAAGGGCCCTAAAATGGAGGAATATAGAAAATAATATTGTTGCAGTAATAACCCAGGGCAGCTCTGATAAAAAACTCACACCCACAGTTTTTAAAATCCGCACAAAACTTTTAACCACAAAAAAATAGAGCTACTAGACTGGAGAACACACAAACCCCTCATCTTCACTAAAATGATGATCTGATAAAAATGTCACCATATCAAAAACAATAACTCAGATCACACAAATTTAGGTTCAGACATTATGCGGGAACCCCAGAAACCCACAAAAGAGATATCACGAGGGGGGCTTCACCAAATTCAACTTCAATAACAAAAACATAAAGTGGGGGCAAGTAAACCAAGTCCTAACCGATATAAGCTGGGGAAATAACTAAGCAAAAAAACCCAAAAATTATGCCTAAACAGATTAACTCGGGGGCACCGATGTATCACAAGGTTTTCCTCTAAGAAAAAAAGGGGAGTAGAGTAAAATAAAAGAGACGGCTCCCTTTTTCAGGGGACGGAAAAAAATAACAAGCGGCAAAAGAGGGCAATATACTGAAATGCGCAGGGAGACCGGTCGAGAAATAGCAACATCAACTTTAACTAAAAGAACCTTAGGGGTCAGGAATCGCGGAAGAACTAAAAACCATAAATGAAAACGAAAAAAACCCAAAATATTTCTTTTCCCCATGCCAAATCAAAATCAGAACAACGCCCTATTGGGCCCCCCACTTAAAAAAGATGGGGCCTACACGATGACAACAAGGAAATGAGTAGTACTCAATTCCCCAAAATGACCATTTTAGCAAGCCCTAACCAAAGGAGTCGAAGATAAAAGAATTTTTTAGAGAGAGCCCCAAAATTTGATTAACAAAGCCTATCCGATGTTATCCGACGCCAATGACTTCGAACAGGGGGTAAATGACATGCCCATGCCCTGCCCCCAGGCCAGACTCAGGAACCTGTGTTCATAAGAACTGCAAAACCCCTATCACGACCCTTTTCCATCCTAGGGAAGGGAGCAGGACACGGGGCGCCCCCTCAGTTACAAAAAACAACAGACATACCCCACTCCAAAAGGGGGGGCAGTAAAGCAACAGCAAAACTACAGCCCAAATAGCACTAACATCCCATATCATAAAAAACTTTTAAAGGGGCCCAAGAAGCAAGATCACCACCATCTAGAAAACCCCTGTTAACACCCCGGGGAACATGGGTTTAGAAAAAGGTTTGCCCTTCGTCCCCAAATACTGGGTACTACACAAGGTCCTAAAAAGCACTAGAAAACAAAAAAAATGAGATGTAATATATACAGACTTTTTCAAAAGCCTTCGACAAATGTGACCATGGGGTAATAGCGCACAAAAGCGCCTAAAGGAAAAACAGAAAAGTCGGCGATGGGTCTATAATTTTTCCCCACTAACAGAACACAGAGAGAGTCCAAAGGGAAAGTCCGAGGGAGCTGCGGTGAAAGCTCTGTTCCCCAAGGGACAGTACTACTCCCATCTTTTTCCTCATCCTCATATCCACAAGACAAGGATTAGCCACAGCACCGTGCTTCCTTTTCAATGACACCCGAATCTGCATGACAGTGTCTTCATTGCAGACATGCAAGCTCCAGGCGGGCATCAAACCAAAATCTTTCAGGGGGTCAGAAAACAATTGAAGTTCAAGAGAAAATTTAAATCAGATGGTAAACATGAGGAAATAAACTTTATCAGGTACAAAACAAATTCTGGGCCAAAAAGAGCAAACACCAACGTCAAAGCCTGGGAGTGATTATGCGGGGGATTACCTTTAAGGGCCATAACATTGTATCAATTGCATCTCTAGAAAAAATGACAGGAGGATATGAGAACCTTCAAAACAAGGAGGCCCCGCCCCAAGACACTCTTTAGGCACTTTTTCTATTTAGGCTGGAATATTGCTGCCTCAACACACCCTTTCAAGGCAGGGAAATTGCCGACCTAAAAATGTACAGAGAAAATTTTACGGGGCGCATAACGGGGATAAAAAACCCCCCAATTATGGGGGCGCTTTTGGTTTCTAAAACCTTATTCCCTGGAACGCAGAGGGAGGATACATGATTATATACACCTGGAAAATCCTAAGGGGCTAGTCCCCAAAATTGCACACGAAACAATCACTACGAAAGCAAAAGACTTGGCAGACGAGCACCCTCCCCCCCAAAGAAAAGCAGGGGTTCACTAGCACTTTAAAAGGCCATCAAAAAGTGTCAGGGGCCCAGACGTTCAACGCCTCCCACAACATAAGGGGGGGTTACCAACGCCCCCGGCAGTCTTCAAACTGGCCTGGAAAACACCTAAAGTCAGTTTCCTGATCAGCCGGGGGGTCGTACGTTGTTTTGCTGAGCCAGCAGCAACGCTGGTTGATCAGGCGCTGATCCACCAAGGGGCCCCTGGTCAAG
>NC_069470.1:848342-1015842 GCF_026875155.1 Cherax quadricarinatus | reverse complement strand
CCAAGGCACATTTCTCGCTCCCATCTTGTTCCTTTATCCTTATAACCACATAGAAAAAGGATTCACCACCCGGGACCGTGTCTTCCTTTTCAGATGACACCCGATCTGCATGACAAAGGGCCCCCCATTGAGACATTCAAAACCCCAGGCAGGGCCCTCAACCAAAAAATTTTATGGGGTGCAAAAAAAACAATATGAAGTTCAACGATGAGAAATTTTTAATTACTCAGAAAATGGTTTAAAAATGAGGGAAAAAAAAACTTTTTCCCCAAAATCCCAAAACAAATTCCGGCCACAAAATAGAGGAAACACCAAAGTCAAAGGGGCCGGGGGGGACAGGGCGGGAGGATCTACCTTCAAGGACCATAAATTGTATCAATCGCATCTGCTAGAAAAATGACAAGATTTGGGGAAAAGAGAAAATTTCAAAACAGGGAGGCCAAGCCCCTTTTGGGCACTCTTCTGGTCACTTGTTTTTTTATCTAGGCTGGAATTTTGCTGACACTAACGGGACCTTTCAAGGGAGGGGGAAATTGGGCCCAATAGAAAAAAGTACAGAGAACTTTCACGGCGCGCATAACGGAGATTTAAAAAACCTCATTTTTTGGGGGGGCGCTTTAGGTTCCCCAAACCGGGATTCCCTGGAACCCCCAGGGGGGGAGAGATACATGATTATATACACCTGGAAAATCCTTTGAGGGGCTAGTACCAACTTTTCACACGAAAATCACCCCCCCTCTTAAAACAAAAGGGCTTTGGAGACGATGCACCATCCCCCCCAAAGAAAAACAGGGGGGGGGGCACTAGAAAGTTAAGGAAAACCATACAAAAGTGTCAGGGGGCCCGGGGACTGTTCAACTGCCTTTCCCCCACACTTTAAAGGGGGGAAATTTCCAACAGACCCTGGGGGGGGCCTTTTAAGCTGGCACGGAAAAAGCACACCTAAAGTCATTCCCGGGTCAGCCGGGGTGTGGGTGTATTTTTTTTTCCCCTGCAGCCAGCAGCAACGCCGGTTGATAGGTCGATCCACCAGGAGGGCCCGGTCTCGACCGGGCCCGGGGGGGGGGGGTTTTTCCCCCGGAACTCTCTCCGGTAAACTCCAGTCCAAATACAGAAAAATTTATAGAAGCAGAAGTTTTTTTTAAGAAGATGTAATCAGTCCATCACCCCCTTTAAAATTTTTTAGGGGGTCAAACCCCCCAGTCGGAGAAAGGCATTGTTCCTAGTTTTGAAAAAATATCATATTGGGGTTTTACTATGGAACAATGCCCCCCTTCTCCAGACTGAGGGACTGACCACCTAAAACTTTAAAAGGGGGATGGGGTGATTACATCGTCTTTAAGTATCTTTTGCTTCTATCAAAATTTTCTGTACTTGATGAAGAAGGGCCCACTGTGTAGGCGAAAAGTTTCACAAAAAAAGAAAACCTAAATGTTTTCTTTTAAAGTTATTTCCTAAAAAAACCCCTTCCCGGGATTTTATAAAACCCTTTTTTAAAGTTCAAAAAAAACTTTTAAATTTGGGGGTTTTTTTGAATAATTGGGGTTGTAACCAGGGAACAGCTTTGAGAGCAATTTTGCATGGGTTTTCCTTTTTTTGTTTTGTTGTGGGATAAATGGATTGTTTTTAAAGGGGGACTTTTTACACCAAAATATCTAAGTTTTTAAAGTAGCTAAAGATTCACCCTGCAAATAGATGGGTGGGGGGGGTGTCCCTTTGGGTTGTTAATATCTTTGTTTTTAAAATTATTATTAAATCAAGGGGGAAAACGCCCAAAAAGGGGATTATACAGCGCCTGGGGGGGGGGGGAATGTGGAAGGCATTCAGGCTTAATTCGGGGAACTGGAGCACAGATCCAATTCCCTAAATCA
Source organism: Cherax quadricarinatus (assembly GCF_026875155.1). Lineage (NCBI taxonomy): Eukaryota > Metazoa > Arthropoda > Malacostraca > Decapoda > Parastacidae > Cherax > Cherax quadricarinatus. The sequence continues at coordinate 1,013,971 of NC_069470.1, read as the reverse complement.
AGAGCCCCTCACCAACATTAAGGAACCTTCCTTGAGGGGTTTGTTTTAGAGGAATATATTATGAGGCCTAGTCGATTACAAATTGCTTGAACTTCATTAAGAATGGTACTCATCTTCTTATGCCCTGTTGTATGGATCATGATATCATCAGCATAGCTTATAGCTATATGTTTAGGTGAGGCAGGTAGAGCATTAATCAGAATATTAAATAGCATGGGACTAAGAACTCCTCCCTGCGGTGTACCTAAAGACATTTCTTTAGAATCACTTCTGAAGCCTTGGTAAAGGACAGAGGATACTCTATTTGACAGGTATCCTATTATCCAGCAGAGTAAGCTACCACCAATATTCATTTTGGTTTAGTTCATGTAGTATAACGGTTCTGTTGCAATATCAAATGCAGATTTAGATCAAGGAAAGTGATAAAACTAGTAGAGGTTTGTGTGCAGTGAGAAAGGTGGAAATACAGTTCTGCACACTTTTACCTTTCATGAACCCATAGAGGTGGGGGGGGAAAGTTGATCTCTGATTCTGTAGTACAGTCTGTTAAGTATCATTCTTTCAAAAGTTTTACAAAGACAACTAGTTAAGGAGATCGGCCTAAATGTATCAGGCTGTTGGGGCTTAGGGATGGGCACAAATGGACTATTGGTCAGGAAGTAGGAAGAACGCCCTCAATGTAACTGAGATTATACAGTGCCAACAAAGGGTTATCAGGCACGTGCCTTAGAGTTCTGAGAATATCATAGATTATACCATCCTCTCCAGGAGCAGTTGATCGACCTTTAGTTAATACATTATCTAATTCATACTCGGTAAAGAGGCAATCACTCTCAATATTTTGGCTCGTAAAATTAATCAGTTTCAACATTTCTTCAGAAGTACTCTCTAAATTTTTTCTAATATGAGATGGAAGGTTTTCATGCCTGGATGTTTTGGACCAGTCATTTATGAGGTCATTTGCTTTTAAAGAGGAAAGGGGATGAGCAACATTGCCAGTCTTTTTCCTGGTTATTTTATTTATACCTTTCCAAGCCAAACTTAAAGGGGTGGACCTATTTAATCCACTAACTTCCCATTCCTGTTGCCTAAGTTCTTGCTTTCTATTCCTTGCATTTGTTAGTGCAGCTTGGAACGTTCTGAGCAGGTCTGGGGTTCTACATTCACGGTATGCTTTACCAATCCTCCTAGCTGCATGTGTTAGATTGCGTAGCTGTGGATCATTATAGTATTTACATTGGTTTTTATTGTTATTTATAGTGGAGGGTCTTTGTTTCCTATTCCTGCCCACTTGATCTGTGAGAACACTCTCAATAGTGGTAATTAAATCATTAAATTTTTGTGTGTCAATGGGCTCGTAATTCTTATACCATTGATCCAAGTGGTTAATAAAGTTGTCTCTGTGTTCTGGTTTGAGAATAAGTTTCCTCCTTCTGTATTTAGCTCCTTGATTGCTGGAGATGTGATCAAGATTGACAGTTGTTAGTCTTGGGAAGTGATCAGATAGAAGATCATCAACTATGACAGAGTCATGCATCGTATATGATGTATTAAATCCAAGACACTGAGCAGAGCATGTATTACACTGATTTATCAAATGTAAGGAGTCACTACACTGAAGTACACTCTGAGCCTTTTAAAGTCTTAATACAGGCTTACAAATGACAATTAACTGTTGGGAAAGCAGCACTTAACACTTCTAGCACACGTATGATAGACGAATGTTCACTGTGCACAAGAAAATCACCACACACTATGTTTATAGGTGAACCTCTGGCATGTCCCACTTAAAAAGTCAGTACTGCAATGTTCGTTAAATTGTTCTTAACTAAGCCACTACTCGTGTCAGGACCTGGGGTTGATAATCTCTACTGATAAAACAAAGATACTCAATAGGCGTCCTCCTCGACAGAGAGGCACAGTTTGCCAGATCCAATTGCATGATGGGTCTCTTCTAGAATATGTAAGCAGATACAGGTATCTAGGCTTTGAGGTTCCACTACTTGGACCTGTTGTAACAAGTCTTTGTCGCCAATACAAAGAAAGACTAAGAGCACTTAAGAGTTGTGGCAGGGCTTCACCCCAGGTATGGTGCTAATGTTAAAATTGTGAAAATGATGTATCTTGCTTATATTAGATCATTGGTTGATTATGCTGCGCCACTACTTGCACTCGTGTCTGACTGGAAGCTTGGAGGGCTGCAAAAACTGCAGAACGAAACAATGAGGATCATTTTAGGATGCCCTCATACTGCCAAAATTTTAAATATGCAAAAAGAACTTGATATTCCAAGCATCAGAGATCGTGTTACTGAAAGAAATATCCTAATTGGGGTTAATATGTTCAGGCAAGCCCATTCAAACCCCTACACAGAAGCCCTCCAAACTTTCCTCAGCACTGGTGAACACTCCTCCAGATGGATCGAAAAAACTGGAACCGACCTCCGCATGAATCAGATACATGATCTATGTCAAGTAAGGCAACAGCGGCACTTCTCCGCTCCATGGAATATTACCCCATTTTCCCCCAAACTTCTTCTTAAATCACAACCAAAACTTCGCCTTGAAGCCAAACAAGATGCCTTAAGCTGTATTGATAACTTAGTCACACAGCACACACTCTCGCAAATTATTTACGTTGATGGTTCTGTTCACCAATCCACTGGTGCAGCTGGTAGTGCTGCTGTTGTCGTACAGAGTGATGGCTCTCTTAAAGAAATTGGAGCACGCATCAATAATTGGGCCTCTACCCTTCAGACAGAACTGTTTGCCATACTCCTTGCACTGAAATGCATCTATGTATCTAAGATTGGACAGTTTAATTGTAACGGGTTCTCTGTCATCCCTAAATGCTCTCAACTCATTAAACATTTAAAATTTTGGCATGCTTGTGTCAGAAGCCAGACACAGGTATGGTAAGATTGTGGACAGTGGAGTCAGAGTGCACATTTCTGTGGATTCCATCTCACATTGGTCTTCAGATGCATGATAGAACTGATAAATTGGCTAAGCTGTATGCTTTCAAAGAGGAAGTAGATTGCTATTTGGCTTGTCAGGTAGTAGTTTGAGAACAATAATACGAAAAGAACTTCAACTGAATTTTATTGACTTAAGACTCAGGGAGATTGACACCAGTGAGTCCATCTATCATCATTCCATCATGCAGGAGGAGCCACATGTCTATGGTGCATCCAACAAAATAAGCAGACTCTTGATGTCATACCGCCCGGCTCGGCTGGGGTTACAAGTATCTTTGGCAGGTTAAATCACCACCACCAGATGTAGACCAAACGAAATGTAAACTTTGCTAGATGGAATATTGTCACACCCTGCGCCATTATGTACTGGAGTGTGATCAAATTAATGAATTTAGAAACAACTCACTCAGAAGTGTTCAAGAAATGGCAAAGTATTTTATCCACAGTGGTATATTACAGACCATTCTGGAGAAATACCCTGACTTTGCTAGCTGTAAATAAAGCATTACCACATGTGTGCGCGCGCGTGTGTGTGTGTGTGTGTGTGTGTGTGTGTGTGTGTGTGTGTGTGACTCAATAATCAATATTTGCACCAATAACTCATTACAGTTGTGACCGGGTGTGGAAGTGTGAATTGCTCATTACTCTGGAATTTGTTCATGATTGTACCCATGTAAAACGTAAGTAACCATTCTTACAGGATTCATTACCTTTGTACCTAGTTCAGCCATCAAACTTTGGAGCCCAGTCACTGGACCCATTACGTACCTCTGTAATCTGTAAATACCTTCGTAACTTGTCATAATTGTGACTAGACCTACCTGGAGTTCATTACCTTTGTAAACTGTGAGTTCTTTACCTTTGTAAATTATGAGTTCATTACCTCTGTAACTTGCTCAGCTATCAAAACTTTGGAGTCCAGTCCCTGGACCAATTATGTACCTCTGTAATCTTTTGACTACTGCCCACAGGATGAGTATGGGGTGCATAATAAACATATTAAACTAACTAAAAGGAAGCACTGGTATGCCAGCAGCACTGTAGAACGTATACCTAGACATGCTCGGGGGACAAGACAGCTGTAACTGCAGGCTACCTTAGCTTGTTCTGGCTAGCTTTGAGTCCTGCTTTCAAGCCTGCTTGAATGTGCTTGCTAAGCCTGTGTCAACCACTTGGATATTTGCTTGTAGCAGGCAGGTAGACACACAGGAGAAACATTCGTAAGATGAGTGGAGTGCGGCACAGAGGACTGACACGGGCACTCAAGTACTTATGTGGTCTGGCAAAAACCGCCTCTAGACCAATGAGTAAATAGAGGTGAATGGCTGAGTTCCAAATCGAGGAAGGAGGGGAGGCAGGCGAGGCGAGGCGGAGTGAAGGTAGGCCTCCTACAGCCACTTCAAATCAACATGTTTGTGTTTCACTAGGTATATCACTAGTCACAGTTCACACAAGAGTTCGCTAGACACAGGCAATATGGGTGTAGTGGCCTGCGGGTCGCAGTGCCATTTTCAAGGTCATTCACTGGGCCCAGAGTCGTCTCGAGAGTTACCAACACTGTACTACTCGTTAATTAATACAAACCCACAGAACTTAACACATCTAGCACACGTGTCTTGGAATGACAGACAAATTTTCACTCTGTGGACAAACAAATCAGCACAAACTTACTATGTTTATAGATGAACCTCTGGCATGTTACAGTTAAAAAGCCGTCTCCGAAAGGAGTTACCAGGTACTGCAATGCTCGTTAAATTGTTCTTAACTACTCTTGTTGTGTTCCAACTATGCAGCATTCCTCCCAGAAACACTCAGTGCATAGAAGAATAAAAGGTCATCTTCCTCAGTTCGAGATATAACACATTTGGTACAAGCAGAAAAGTCAGGTCTGGATCACCAACTCATGCAGGATGGAAGATTCGTCCGTATTTCTCAGGTAGGCAGAGGTGACTAGCTGTGCAGAACTCAGATATTCGAGTACCAGCGGAGCAGCAAAATACGCCTCTACACTGCACGTTGATAGAGGCGAATGGCTGAGTTTATAGGCGGAGAGTTGGGGGATACAGGAGAATAGCAGGGGTAACTGAGCACGCACATTCGCCTCTCTTCACATAGTCAATATGGGCGAAAGTCTCAGGCAGGTGATGCAGTGCCTCGCTCAAGGTCACTGACTGATGCAGACTTCTCAAGAGTTACCAAACACTGCAATACTCGTACAGTTACTCACTCCAAACTTGCAGAACTTCTAGCACACGTGTCTTGGAATGAAAGATGAATTTTCAGTGTGTGCACACCTGGGTTACCAACTCACGTAGGACTGCACACTCGTCGTTATTCCTCAGGTTGGTAAAGGGATGAGCTGTGCGCATTTTCAGGGGCACGAGTAGCAGTGGACTAGCAAAATTCGCCTCTACACTGTATGTTGATAGAGGCGAAAGGCTGGAGATGGTGAACTGTCGGTCTCTGAGGGTTTTCATAGAGGTGCCGCCCATCAGCTTTGAGGCTTCATAATCGTCAGTACAGACGACGATGAATGAGTCTTTCGTCGAGTGGATGGCTGTAAATTTAACCTGTAGGAAAGTCTTTACAGCGGCGGCAAGGGCAAGTTTAGTAGAGTCATTTATTACTCCACTGTTGAGTTTGATCCTTACACGGTTTGCAAGCATCATGAAGGAGTAAAGCAGGTGCTGTTACGATGATTATAGGTTCCCCTCCCCGACGGGGATCGAAGGAACACTTCTTGAGGTGAGGAGCGACTGTCTTGATGACGAACCAGAAGTACGAACGAACGAACAAGTTCAGGTAAGATCCCAATGGGATGAGCGGGGAAGACGGGACAGACGAAGAATAGCGAAGGAGAGGAGTGTTCCTAGTTGTAGAAATAGAGACAGGGCTTAACCCAGCAGCTGAGACGATCGTGGGATAGAGCTGGAGAGAACAGGACTTGGCTGAGAATGTGAACGACGTGGGCAAGCTGTGCAGGCTGCATCATGGTGGTTGATCTGTACATCTGGTCGGTGACTGGTTGCTGGAGATCGGCGGGAAGCGGGATGGAGAGGGAGGCATGTTTCAATATGATTGGTTAAGTATGCAGAGAGGAGAGAGGATCAGCGTTGATTGGTGGATAACACTCTTCATATCTGCGTTTTGTTAGTTTTTCGTTCCTGTCGTAGAGACATTTTGAAGTCTTTTGAAAGCAGGTTTTGATAATAAACTAAGTTTGAGCAGACTTTTGCTGTCTTTTCTAAGTCTGCAATTAGGGCAGTTTCAGTGTGGGGATCGCATCCAGGAGCAACAGTGTACTTGATACTACCATGGTGCATGGAATAGTTGACCTGAGGTGCATATAGCGACGGGATGTGAGGGTTGTATGTATAGAAGGTGAGGGGTTCAGTTGGTCTAAATATTGTTTCCTCTTCCATTTCTTCAGGTCTTCGAGTATCTTGAGGTGGATTTTCAGGAGGAAGTGTCTTAGCTTTCTTGGGTTTTGGTGGTTGAGTTGGAGATGAAGCAGGTAGTTCGTTAGTAGTAGTAGCAGAGGTGGAAGACTCAGGTGATTGGTCCACAGCGGTGGTGATGTTGGAAGTCGATGACTGGTTGTTTCTTGGAGATGGAATTTCAGGTGTTGTGATGTTGCCTAATTCTTTGGTGAGCTTGATGATGGAACATTAAAATGGTATGAACATTAAAATGGTATAAAATACCGACAGGTTGTTAGGTAAGACACATATGCAACAGTTAGGTATCTTTATTTCGAAACGTTTCGCCTACACAGTAGGCTTCTTCAGTCGAGTACAGAAAAGTTGATAGGAGCAGAAGAGACTTGAAGACAATGTAATCAGTCCATCACCCTTAAAGTTTTGAGGTGGTCAGTCCCTCAGTCTGGAGAAGAGCATTGTTCCATAGTCTGAAACAATATGGAGTTGAAGTGACAGGATGGAGCCTTATATAGCGCCAGGAGGTGAGACGTAGGTCACTAGAAGAGGTAAGAACGCAGATGTTGGGAGGTCAGGTCCCTCCCAAATCCAGCCGTTCTCACTAGTAGAGGTTGTCGAAGTTGATTTCAGCAGTCCCTACAGACCACAACAGCCCAGATAATATCCACTGTTTCGAACCCAAACCCAAAGCAGGCCCTCACCAGGGAGGATCTCGTAGCACTCATCAAGGTGTTCACGGATCTTATTTGCAACACAATCAACTCCACGGAACAACAGAGCGCATTCCGGCAGATGGTCAATACGCTCCTGAGAGTGTGCTTTCTGACTGAAGAGGAGACAGTGGATGCCATGAATTTGCAGGTTCTCAGAGCAGGCAGGACTGTCTCCAGCTCAGGAAACAACAGCGATGGAATAACCTCGGTACCAAATCACACCCTCAAGGTCCTACAATGGAACATTCAGGGCCTGAGGGACAAACAGCACCTCATCCTGGAAGCATTAATTTGGGATCGGGTTGACATCGTCTTGCTACAAGAAACTCTGACTGTCCCGACTATGTGCCCAAGACTACCCGGTTTTGCTGGGTATTTTCGGCACATGGACCCAGGCGTTCACTGCAGAGGCACAGCTGTATTTGTATCCAATACAATACCTCACGAGGTTATAGCCAACCCTGTGGACTGTGGGGAGGATGTCGAGGTACAGGCCATCCTTGTGCACATACCTGGGGCGCCCATTACCATCTACATCTACAAGAACCCAAGACACACCCTCGACATTGCAGAGCTCCTCGCACTAGCACGAACTGAGTGTATTATTGTGGGTGGAGATTTCAACGCACATCACCCAATGCTGCACTCTCACTCAGCAACCAATGCTGCTGGCAGACACATAGCAATGCTCCTACACGATATTCCAGAGGTAAAGTTGCTAAACAATGGAGACCCCACACACCTGTTGGGTGGCTGCCTCGACCTTACCTTGTCTTCGGGTCAAGACAACTCGCAGCAGGAGCCACATGGGAAACTCATCCTCACCTTGTCAGTGACCACTTTGCAGTGATCACCACCTTCAACATCAACAGGCCTCCCACAGTTGTGCTGCCTCCTAGATGGGACGTAAAGAGGGCCAACTGGAAAGTGTTCCAGGATTATCTTCATGACTGGTGGTCCACATACTCTCTATCTGAAGACTGTGATACGGCTGAACAGGAGCTAATCACTGTTCTCACCCAGGCAGCAGAGTGCGCAATTCCAAAGAAGTACACAGGACGCACTCACAGATCCTGTGAATAGATTACGTATTCAGGATATAGAACTTGAGTGGACAGGCTCCTACCTATACTTGGGAATCTACATTGATAAAAAGCTGACCTTTCAGAAACAGGCCGAGTATGTCAGGTCACGTGCTCTACTCAGACTCAACGCCATGAGAGCCATGACGAGGCACCGTGCAGGGGCAAGCAAAGATGTACTTTGCTTGTACTATATACAAGCTATACACTCGCTCATTGACTACGGTGCACCGGCGTTAGCTCATCTCTTCCCGCAGAGCAGGTAAAGGGTAGAGGTCGTACAAAATCAGGCGATAAGAACTATGCTTGGGGCCCCCATCTGGACCAACACAGTATGTCTCAGATCTGAGGCCCGGCTTCCTTCCTTGGCTGACAGATTAAGATACATAAACGCCTGCAAAGTGGCCACGATTCTGCACCGGCAGCAAGGTACCCCACTAAGGAGACGGATATTGACAACCATGGCACAAGATCCCACACTATACAAACATTGGCTCACAAATGGTCAGTTGGCTCGCTAATCGTCGTTTGTCCTGGACGTGTACTCATGGCTCCGAGCCGCCTCGGCCTCCCTTCCCAGCCAGTGTGCCATTGTTTACCAGTGAGCGGCAGTCCCCTCACATGTTCATACGAAATATTTCATAATACTCCATTCATTTTAGTGCTTGCAAGTACTAAATAAACTACCATGGCTCCAAAGAAAGCTCCTAGTGCCATGCCTTTGGAAAGGAAGGTGAGAAATACGATTGAATTTAAGAAAAACATCATTGAACAATATGAAAGTGGCGTACATGTGGCCGAACTGGCCAGGATGTGTAACAAATCACGTACAACCATATCTTCCATCGTGGCCAAGAAAAAGGAAATCAAGGAAGCTGTTGTTGCAAAGGGGGTAAATATGTATGCTGACAAAAATGAGATCACCAGTCCTCGAAGAGGTTGAGTAGTTATTATTGGTGTGGATAAATGAAGAGGAGGGAGGAGGAGGGAGTAGGAGGAAGAGAGATGGAAGAAGGTGCCTTCTTCAGAAATTAAGGAATTTTTGAAATGTGGGGTAGGATGGAAAGATTTATGGAGAAACATCACCTTGACAAGGATGTTGCAAGCCATATCGGCAACTTGTACAGTGATAGAGTTTGGCCCATTTTAGGGAAATTTTAAAGAGATGCCAAAAACAGAGCTCTCTGGACACTTTTTTTTTGTGAGACAGGACTCCTGTGACTCTTAAGCTGGTCCTAGTGGCATTAAGAAACATTTTGTTTCAATACTTCTAGGTGTCAGGAACGGATTAATTGTATTTACATTATTTCTTATGGGAAAATTGATTCGAAAATAGTCTTTTTCAATAATCGTCGCACTTCCAGGAACTGATTAACGATGATAAACGAGGGACCACTGTACTTTCTATGTAGCAGTATGTCAATGATGTCAGCTAGGACTGTATACCTTGTACTTGTACTAAATAAAGATATTACATATTATATTATTAGGTAGGTACCTGGGTGTTAGTTGACTGGAGTGTCACATCCTGGTGGACAAGATTGAGGTCCCAAATACCCAACAGAAATATGACAGACAGTCCTTCGATGTCGCACTAAATTTCTCGGGTTATCCTCGGTGGCTAACCCTCCGAGGTTAAATATCCGATCATTGTCTTATTTTATCTTATCACTTTGACATTTTTCGGTTATCCTAGGTCAGCTCTGATACAGGTTTTAATTTTTCCATGTATCACAAGCATATGCACAGTATCATGTACATTCTCTACTTTTCTTACCATGTTTCCTCTGTCAAGAAGTGTTCCTATTTATCTTCCTGTGCACTCTGCATTTATGACCCTCAGTTCCATGACTCTTCACAATTTCTTCTGTCATGGGGTGCCTTGCAATTCACGTACTAAATGGACTTTCTTCTCTCCCTAACTCTGTACTCCGGTGAAATCTCTTATTCATAATTTATCATGGGTTCTTCTGGTTCATCCTGGTAACAAATATTCTGGAATTTGTGTAAATAATAATAACAATCTTAACACATTGTCCATCTTGAGAACTTGAAGATGATGTGGAAGATCTTGTGTCTCATCCATAATAATAATAATAATAAAAAGTTTTCCTTATCTAAAATAATAATTTCTTAATAATAATAATAAAAATTTCTCCTTATCTAAAATAAAAACAATAACTTCTTAATAAAAAAATAAAATGTTTTCCTTGTTCAAAATAATATTAAAAAGCCTCACATTTTAAAAACATTTCATTCTCTCCATACTTTCGTTCATTCCATGACAACATCAAGTGACCCTTCACGAAGTCTCATCATGGGGACGTAACAGTATGTTAGGAGGAGAGGATCAATATTTTCTTCACCTTCCTCAATGATAACTTCTGGACAGTAATCTGGTGGACAGTCCCTCCATGCCAATCCAGAATAAGCATACTGCTGATCCAAACCGTTATGTCCTCCTACCCTTCTGTCAGCCCTGATGCCCATCCTACTGAGGGTGCGACCAATATTAACTGGAGAGGCTGCGGCAACACCTTCTCGTTCACAGTATTCAAAATACCACTCTAGCAATTCATTTCTTAGAATGAATTTGTCATGATGGCATTTTTCTATAAAAAATCCAAAGAAATCTTGGAAGGATTTGCACCCGGAATATTGCATGTATTTAGGCATGTTTGCTGAGTATGAGAGGTAGCTTCTCAAATCTTAATGAAAATTAAGGATTGAGACTACTGAGCTACTTATAATATGTTATAAGTAGTAAGTTAGTGATGATGGAATTAGTCAATCTAACTAAAAGAAACAAATTTTAATGAAAATTAAGGATTGAGACTACTGAGCTACTTATAATATGTTATAAGTAGTAAGTTAGTGATGATGGAATTAGTCAATCTAACTGATAGAGTGGGGAGTCCAACAGAATGTGGCTAACATACTGGAACCTGACAATTCTCAGAGAGGAACAGGGCGCCTCTCCAGGAGATACCCATGAGTATGACAAGTGTGGCTGATGTGAAGACGGGAGAGAGTAGTCTCCCACCCTCAACAGTGATGACAAGAAGATGGCCAGAAACCTTTACTCGGCTTAATGGAATGAAGTTTGTTATGGAGCAGATCAGACCAGGGGCATTGTAAAGGGAGGCGGGCCGCCCCGGGTGACACCACTTAAGGGGTGACACCAGAGACGCTCTAAAGAAGGTAACAATAATGACTAAAACCATGCTGCAGCAACCTAAGAGAAAAATCCTTCATTTCTATATAGCCTATTATAGGATTACACAGCACAAATAGGCCTATGTAGGGAAGATCATTGATTTTAATGATGTGATGGATGATCTTGCAGAAGTGAAAGCAAAGAAATCAAATAAATTCATTGAGATGTTACCTGTACTCAAGGTTAAATTGGAACTAGTGTTTTTCTTATTTTTCAAGTTTTTTTTTTTATTGTTGAAGATGAATAAATATAAGATCTGTTGGCTGTACTCAAAGTGATATTTGAGTTTATGTTTCCCCAATATTACTATGATTATTTATTTTATCATTAATAAAGTTCACTTTATGGCCTTTCAACATTCTCATTGTTAAACATTAGTCACTGGTCATGCAACAGTGATGTAACTGGAGTTTACTACCCCCCATACCCCCGCCCTTGGATTTCATGATGGTGACACCAAAGATGCCACCCCGGGTGACACCAGAGATGCCGCCCCGGGTGACACCAGAGATGCCGCCCCGGGTGACACCAGAGATGCCGCCCCGGGTGACACCAGAGATGCCACCCCGGGTGACACCAGAGATGCCACCCCGGGTGACACCAAAGATGCCACCCCGGGTGACACCAAGATGGCACCCGGGTGACACCAGAGATGCCACCCGGGGTGACACCAAAGATGGGCACCCGGGTGACACCAAAGATGCCACCCCAGGTGACACCAAAGATGCCACCCAGGTGACACCAAAGATGCACCCGGGTGACACCAAAGATGCCACCCCGGGTGACACCAAAGATGCCACTCCGGGTGACACTGAAGATGGCACCCCGGGTGACACAAAGATGCCACCCCGGGTGACACCAAAGATGCCACCTGGGTGACACCAGAGATGCCGCCCCGGGTGACACCAGAGATGCCGCCCCGGGTGACACTGAGATGCCGCCCCGGGTGACACCAGAGATGCCGCCCCGGGTGACACCAGAGATGCCGCCCGGGTGACACCAGAGATGCCGCCCGGGTGACACCAGAGATGCCGCCCCGGGGTGACACCAGAGATGCCGCCCCGGGTGACACCAGAGATGCCGCCCCGGGTGACACCAGAGATGCCGACCCGGGTGACACCAGAGATGCCACCCCAGATGACACCAAAGATGCCGCCCCGGATGACACCAACCCTAGTGACGCCTCTGGATCAGACCAAGGCTACCCAACGCTGTTGGGTAGTAATTACAGTAGTAGTGAAGATAGTGCAGATGATGAGTAGTGAAGATAGTGCAGATGATGAGTAGTGAAGATAGTGTAGATGATGAGTAGTGAAGATAGTGCAGATGATGAGTAGTGAAGATAGTGTAGATGATGAGTAGTGAAGACAGTGTAGATGATGAGTAGTGAAGATAGTGTAGATGATGAGTAGTGAAGATAGTGTAGATGATGAGTAGTGAAGATAGTGTAGATGAGAGTAGTGAAGATAGTGTAGATGATGAGTAGTGAAGATAGTGTAGATGATGAGTAGTGAAGATAGTGTAGATGATGAGTAGTGAAGATAGTGTAGATGATGAGTAGTGAAGATAGTGTAGATGATGAGTAGTGAAGATAGTGTAGATGATGAGTAGTGAAGATAGTGTAGATGATGAGTAGTGAAGATAGTGTAGATGATGAGTAGTGAAGATAGTGTAGATGATGAGTAGTGAAGATAGTGTAGATGATGAGTAGTGAAGATAGTGTAGATGATGAGTAGTGAAGATAGTGCAGATGATGAGTAGTGAAGATAGTGCAGATGATGAGTAGTGAAGATAGTGCAGATGATGAGTAGTGAAGATAGTGTAGATGATGAGTAGTGAAGATAGTGCAGATGATGAGTAGTGAAGATAGTGCAGATGAGTGAAGAGAGTGCAGATGAGTAGTGAAGATAGTGTAGATGATGAGTAGTGAAGATAGTGCAGATGATGAGTAGTGAAGATAGTGCAGATGATGAGTAGTGAAGATAGTGTAGATGATGAGTAGTGAAGATAGTGCAGATGATGAGTAGTGAAGATAGTGTAGATGATGAGTAGTGAAGATAGTGTAGATGATGAGTAGTGAAGACAGTGTAGATGATGAGTAGTGAAGATAGTGTAGATGATGAGTAGTGAAGATAGTGTAGATGATGAGTAGTGAAGACAGTACAGATGATGAGTAGTGAAGACAGTACAGATGATGAGTAGTGAAGACAGTGTAGATGATGAGTAGTGAAGATAGTGTAGATGATGAGTAGTGAAGATAGTGTAGATGATGAGTAGTGAAGATAGTGTAGATGATGAGTAGTGAAGATAGTGCAGATGATGAGTAGTGAAGATAGTGTAGATGATGAGTAGTGAAGATAGTGCAGATGATGAGTAGTGAAGATAGTGTAGATGATGAGTAGTGAAGATAGTGCAGATGATGAGTAGTGAAGACAGTACAGATGATGAGTAGTGAAGACAGTGTAGATGATGAGTAGTGAAGATAGTGTAGATGATGAGTAGTGAAGACAGTAGAGATGATGAGTAGTGAAGACAGTACAGATGATGAGTAGTGAAGACAGTACAGATGATGAGTGGCTCCCCACCTACATACTGTTGGGTGAACAATAACAGCAGGTTGATAATAAAACATGCTCAATGTTTCTACCCGTGCCTGGGACTGAACCCGGACCGCCGAGCGTTGGGCCACAGTTGTCAACAAACTACCGGACTGTGACGCCAATTAAATTTAGTTCGAGGAAGTAAACAAAAACTTCCAGTTCCTAAGATCAAGAGCCTCTTCATATTGACCTTCCCCCAGTGAAGATCCTGATTTTTAAAATCTTATTAATGTACATTATTTTAAAATGTTAATATGTAAATAATATGGTAAATTATATTTTTTTTAAATATTATTGATGAACGAGTTAGTGTAAATTGTTTATATTAGTTAATATTAATAATATAAGAGAGAAGGACCTCGGGGCCGTCAGTGCCCTACAACCCAACAATAACAATAACAACCTGACTCGTGTGACATTCTCTCTCTACTTTTAGCTTATTTTTCAGTGTGAATAAACTCAATTTGTAGAGTAAGTATCCTAGTATAGTGTATTAGTTTTGATAAATGAAAAATCAACGTAGTTATGTGACAGTTTGATGCTAATGGTAAGGAAATACGCATGTCTATGTTTTCTTTTGTGTTTTTGGCCCTTATGGGTTTAGCGCTTCTTAGTGACTAATATAATGATTAAGGGATTGTGAATTGATGCGGGTTGCTCCAGTTCCTTGGCTCAAGAGCCAATGAACTGGAGCTACAGACTTCCTTGGATCAAGTCTCTCTAAAACATCAGACCTCGTGAGTGTTTTGTCCCTTCACCTAGCAGTAAGTAGGTACCTGGATGTTAGTCACCTTACACCTGCTGTCCATGTTCACCTAGCAGTAAGTAGGTACCTGGATGTTAGTCACCTTACACTGCTGTCCATGTTCACCTAGCAGTAAGTAGGTACCTGGATGTTAGTCACCTTACACCTGCTGTCCATGTTCACCTAGCAGTAAGTAGGTACCTGGATGTTAGTCACCTTACACCTGCTGTCCATGTTCACCTAGCAGTAAGTAGGTACCTGGATGTGAGTCACCTTACACCTGCTGTCCATGTTCACCTAGCAGTAAGTAGGTACCTGGATGTTGGTCACCTTACACCTGCTGTCCATGTTCACCTAGCAGTAAGTAGGTACCTGGATGTGAGTCACCTTACACCTGCTGTCCATGTTCACCTAGCAGTAAGTAGGTACCTGGATGTTAGTCACCTTACACCTGCTGTCCATGTTCACCTAGCAGTAAGTAGGTACCTGGATGTTAGTCACCTTACACCTGCTGTCCATGTTCACCTAGCAGTAAGTAGGTACCTGGATGTTAGTCACCTTACACCTGCTGTCCATGTTCACCTAGCAGTAAGTAGGTACCTGGATGTGAGTCACCTTACACCTGCTGTCCATGTTCACCTAGAAGTAAGTAGGTACCTGGATGTTAGTCACCTTACACCTGCTGTCCATGTTCACCTAGCAATAAGTAGGTACCTGGATGTGAGTCACCTTACACCTGCTGTCCATGTTCACCTAGCAGTAAGTAGGTACCTGGATGTGAGTCACCTTACACCTGCTGTCCATGTTCACCTAGCAGTAAGCAGGTACCTGAGTGGTGGGTGGCATCCTGGGGGTGGTAGTATATGTTAGATAGGGCTGGGCTTTGAAATAAGCACAACAGACAGTTGTCGATTACTCAGACAACTTATTTTTGGGTTATCCTGGGTGGCTAACCCTCCGGGTTAAAAATCCAAACAAAATCGAAACTTCCATTTTCCAGGCACTCGAGAACACTTGTAGGTTTAGAGCTCCCTCCACCTGAATAAAATAATACGTTTAAGACTCTGCTCAAAAGCCGCTTAATCACCCTAGACTAAACGCTAAATACTCAGTACACACATACTCACCTATGTACTCCCACATCATAACTTCAACAATCACTTTGAACCTTTTATCCATTGTTGACAGGAATATAATTGAACCATTGTTTCCACAAAAAGCATTTTAGACTATAAGAATACAGTGGACCCCCGCATAACGATGGCATCACATAGCGATTAATCCGCATACCGCTTGCTTTAATCGCAAAAATTTTGCCGCGCATACCGCTTAAAAACCCGCTCACCGATTTTCGTCCGAGACGCGTCCAATGTGCGCCCTCAGCCAGCCTCACATGTGCCGCCCATGCCATTGTTTACCAGCCAGCCTCCGCGGTAACATCCAAGCATACAATCGGAATATTTCGTATTATTACAGTGTTTTCGGTGCTGTTTCTGGAAATAAGTGACCATGGGCCCAAGAAAGCTTCTAGTGCCAACCGTACACCAATAAGGGTGAGAATTCCATAGAAATGAAGAAAGAGATCATTGATAAGTATGAAAGTGGAGTGCGTATCGCCGACCTGGTCAGGTTGTACAAGAAACCCCAATCAACCATCGCTACTATTGTGGGCAACAGAAAGGCATCAAGGAAGCTGTTCTTGCCAAAGGTTTAACTGTGTTTTCGAAACAAAGATCGCAAGTGATGGAAGATGTTGAGAGACTCTTATTGGTGTGGATAAATGAAAAACAGCTAGCAGGAGATAGCGTCTCTCAAGCGATCATATGTGAAAAGGCTAGGAAGTTGCATCAGGATTTAATTAAAAAAATGCCTGCAACTAGTGATGATGTGAGTGAATTTAAGGCCAGCAAAGGTTGGTTTGAGAGATTTAAGAAGCGTAGTGGCATACATAGTGTGACAAGGCATGGTGAGGCTGCCAGTTCGGGCCACAAAGCGGCTGAAAAATATGTGCATGAATTCAAGGAGTACATAGACAGTGAAGGACTGAAACCTGAACAAGTGTTTAATTGTGATGAAACAGGCCTGTTTTGGAAGAAAATGCCAAGCAGGACCTACATTACTCAGGAGGAAAAGGCACTCCCAGGACATAAGCCTATGAAAGACAGGCTTACTTTGTTGATGTGTGCCAATGCTAGTGGTGATTGCAAAGTTAAGCCTTTATTAGTGTATTACTCTGAAACTCCCAGAGCGTTCAGGCCAAAGAATATCCTCAAGGATAATTTGTGTGTGCTGTGGAGGGCAAACAGTAAGGCATGGGTCACTAGGGACTTTTTCTATAACTGGTTTACACCATGCATTTGCCCCCAATGTGAAAGATTACCTAACTGAAAAGAAATTAGAACTTAAGTGCCTCCTGGTGTTAGACAATGCCCCTGGTCATCCTACAGACGTGGCAGAGCGACTTTATGGGGACATGAGCTTCATTAAGGTGAAGTTTTTGCCTCCTAATACCACTCCTCTCCTGCAGCCCATGGACCAGCAGGTTATTGCAAACTTCAAAAAACTGTACACAAAAGCTCTGTTTGAAAGGTGCTTTGTAGTGACCTCAGAACTCGACTGACTCTAAGAGAGTTTTGGAGAGAGCACTTTAATATCCTCAATTGTGTAAACCTTATAGGTAAGGCTTGGGAGGGAGTGACTAAGAAGACCTTGAACTCTGCTTGGAAGAAACTGTGGCCAGAATGTGTAGACAAAAGGGATTTTGAAGGGTTTGAGGCTAACCCTGAGAGGATTATGCCAGTTGAGGAATCCATTGTGGCATTGGGAAAGTCCTTGGGGTTGGAGGTTAGTGGGGAGGATGTGGAAGAGTTGGTGGAGGAGGACAATGAAGAACTAACCACTGATGAGCTGATAGATCAACTTCAAGAGCAAGAGGCCAGACCTGAGGAAAACTGGTTCAGAGGAGGGGGAAGAGAGAAATTGAAGAAGTTGCCTACTACAAAGATTAAGGAAATGTGTGCAAGTGGCTTGAAGTGCAAACCTTTTTTGATGAAAATCACCTCACAAGCTATTGCAAGCCGTTGCTGGTGATTATTACACTGACAATGTTGTGAAACACTTTAGGGAAGTCATAAAGGAACGAGAGGTACAGGCCACTATGGACAGATATGTTGTGCGAAAGAAGTCCAGTGACTGAAGCTGGTCCTAGTGGCATTAAAAGAAGAAGGGAAGTAACCCCAGAAAAGGACTCGACACCTCAAGTCTTAATGGAAGGGGATTCCCCTTCTAAACACTAACACTCTCTCTCCCCTCCTCCCATCCATCAATCATCACCAGATCTTCAATAAAAGTAAGTGTCATGTAAGTGTGCATGCCTTTTTCAGTTTGTGTGTATTAAAATTAACATTTCATGTGGTAAAAAATTTTTTTTTTCATACTTTTGGGTGTCTTGCACGGATTAATTTTATTTCCATTATTTCTTATGGGGAAAATTCATTCACATACCGATTATTTCGCATAACAATTACCCCTCTTGCACGGATTAAAATCGTTATGCGGGGGTCCACTGTATATCCTTTTTCTTATACAAATTTAATTCACTTATAATTAATAATCTACTGTACAACTATGAAATAATTACTGTCCTACTGTACAACTATGATATACTCCTTAGTGTTAAGTAATCTGTAAGCCAATAATGTTAAGTTGGCCCATAATGCCTAGGCATAATAGAGGCTCTCTTTGTATTGCAACCCACTATTGTAAATATAAACTCTCAAAGACAAAATAAATAAATAAAAATAAATAAATAAATAGTGCATATTTCTAATATGGTAATAATTTCAGAATTTTTTAAATTATGATATTGGGTTATGGATTATGTACGGGCAGGGTCCACTTTACAGTGTTTTGCTAATACAGCAGTTTTTAATTATAACCATTCTTCATTTATTCAGGCCTCTTACAATAACCTAAGGATGAAAATATTTTATGGTAAGCAATGTGTGTACTGTACAGCCTCTCCTCACTTACCTATGTACTTGTTTACCAACGACTCAGACTTATGACGGGCTCTCTGACCAGTATGCATACCTAAATAATGTATATAAAAGCTGATTTCTTCTATTCTGTTTAGTACACTACTATATAAACATTTAAAAATAGTATATCAGAAGTGTTATAAATGGTGCAAAAGCGACATTAAAATAATATCAAAGACGGTTGATACATACTACCATTATATGTAGTATGCTCCTCACTTAGCAACGAATTCGTTTACTGATGTGGTCTTAGGAACGGAACTTTGTCGTTAAGCGAGGAGAGGCTGTATGTATTTGCATCTTTTAGGCTTAGCTTTATTGCTCGCTTAATACATGATAGTGTAAACACGTTATCAGGCTTTTATATTCATCCAAAAGTGGAAAAAATCCATGATTCACTTTACAGCAATTTTGGCTCGACAGCATTAGCCCGGAACCTAACCTGCTGTATAAGCAGGGTCATTATGTATTTTTTGGGGGGTCAAAATGTCATAAGCATGGAAAGAGAGAGACATAGGCAGTACAGTGGGCCCCCAGTTATTGGCTGTAATCCGTTCCAGAAACTCGGCCTAAAAGCAAAATGGCCTAAAAGCGAAATAATATTTCCCATAACAATTAATGTAAATACAATTAATCCATTCCATACACCCAAAAATATTAAAAAAAAATATTTTTTTTAACAATTAAATCAATATTACATACCTTTATTGAAGACTCTTGTTGGCTTCTGGAAGATAGGGAGGAGGAGAGAGAGAGGATTTATTGTTTGAAGGGGAATTCCCCTCCATAATGACTTAGGTAACAAGTCCCTCTCCGGGGTTACTTCCCTTCTTTGTCTTTTAATGCCACTAGGACCAGCTTGAGAGTCACTGCACACCTGTCACACAAAATAACTGTCCAGAGAGGTCTGTTTCTGGCTTCTCTTTATGATTTCCCTGAAGTGGGACAAAGTTTTGTCACTGAACATGTTGCAGATATGGCTTGTTTCAGCTTGAGGTGACGTAGTGATAGGTGACTTGAGGCAGTGGCTGGTGTGGTGAGGCAGTGACTGGTGTGGTGAGGTAATGACAGGATGGAAGTGATTGTTGATTTGTTTTTCCCATACATCCTGGCAAGTTCCAGCACCCGCACACCACTCATATTTTTCAATAACTTCTTTCTTAACCCTTTCAGGGTCCGTCCCATAGATCTACGGCTTCACGTTGAGTGTCCAAACCGTAGATCTGTGCCAAAATTCTAGCGCCGTCAAATTTAGCACGAAAGCGCTCATAGGCCTACATGTGAGAGAACGGGTCTGCGTGGTGGGTGTGCGCCATAAACAAACAATCTAGGCGCCCGCATAGCATTGTGGGAACGCCGGCTCAGTTACCCTTGTTCACCATACCTCGTCGCAAGTCAGCTCTCACTCCCCGGAAAATTGGGACTCTCCTCTTCCTATCTGATAGTTCTGACACTGATGGAAGTGGAAATGAAGACGAATTCTATGGCTTTGATCAGTTAGTGACCGAAAGGAATGACCAGGATATCGATAATAGTGCAGAAAACCCTGACGATCCTCAACCTTCTACCTCTGGTGTGGGCACTCGTGGCTCACGGTCGGTTGTACCTCAACACAAGAGAAAACTAATATTTTCGCGTGGCCAGGCCTCTGACTTCAGTAATGATGATGGTAGTGACGTGGATTGTGATTTTATTGCGCTTGACGATCATTCGAGTAGTGATAGTGAGGAATCATATTCACCAGTGAAGCGTTGGTATGTACGCCGCCGCATGCGCTCGGGTAGTGTACCCTATGCTGTGCCCAGGGGACGGAGTACATCCCCGTGGCCCTACACCAGGTTTAGATAGTGATAGTTTACCTGGAGTTTACCTGGAGAGAGTTTCGGGGGTCAACGCCCCCGCGGCCCGGTCTGTGACCAGGCCTCCTGGTGGATCAGCGCCTGATCAAACCCGGCTGTTGCGCTGGTGCACGCAAAACCAAGTACAGACACCGGTGTAGGGAATGACTTTGGGCTTGTCCTGCCCGCTTTAAGACTGCCAGGGGCTTTTGGGAAACCCCCCCTTATGTGTGCGGGGGGGCGTTGAACAGTCCGCCCCCCTGACACTTATTGTATGGCTTAACGTGCTAGTGACCCCCCTGCTTTTCATTGGGGGGGGTGCATCGTCTGCCAAGTCTTTGCTTTCGTGTGAGTGATTTTGTGTGCAATTTCGGTAAGTCCCTCTAGGGTTTTTTCCGGGTGTTTAATCATGTATCTCTCCCCCTGCGTTCCAGGGAATACGGGTTTAGAAACCTCAAGCGCCCAGTAATTGAGGTGTTTTATCTCCCTTTCGCGCCCTGAAAGTTTTCTTACATTTTCTAGGTCGGAATTTTACCTGCCTTTAAAAGGGGCTGTTAGAGGCGCAAAATTTTAGCCTAGATAGAACAAATGACCTGAAGAGTGTCATATGGGGTTGGCCTCCCTAGTTTTGAAGGTTTTCATACCATCCTTCATTTTCTAGCAAATGCGTTGATAAAAGTTTGGTCCTTGAGGGGGAGATCCTCCACATAATCCAACCCCAGGTCTTTGACGGGGGTTTTGCTCTATTTTGTGGCCAGATTTGTTTTGTACCCGATGAAGATTTAATTTTCAGTTTACCCTATCGGTAATTGAAATTTCTCATCGTTGAATTTAATTGTTTTCTGCAGCCCACTGGTTTGGTTTTGGGTGGGAAACCTTGCAGTTCTTTCAATGGAAGACACGTCTGCAATTCGGGTTCATTGCAAAAGGGGCCGGGGTGTGGTGACACCCGTCTATGTCGGATATGAGGTGAGGAAAAAGAGGGGGCTAGTACTGTGCTTGTGGAACAGAGCTTTTCACCCTGTGCCTCGACTTTATTGTTGCGACTACTCTCTGTGTTCTTTGGAGGAAATTATAATCCATCGCCAACTTTTCTGTTTTCCCCTTTTGCGCGCATTTTTGTGCCTATTTCGCCTGGTCACACTTGTCGAAGGCTTTTGCAAAGTCTGATATATTACATTGCTTCTTTTGTTTCTAGTGCATTTAGGACCTTTTCGTAGTGATCCAGTAGTTAGACAGAAGGGCCCTGTTCTAAACCATGTTGCCCTGGGTTTTGGGAACTGATGGGTTTTTAGATGGGTGTGATCTTGCTTCGGACCCTTTCAAAGATTTTTAAGATGGTGTTGGTATTGGTTGTAGTTCTTTGTGTTTCTTTACTGCCCCCTTTGTGGATGGGGGTAGGGCTTTGTTTTTAGTAACTGAGGACGCCCCCCTGTCCATGCTCCCCCCCCATGATGGAAAAGGGTCGTGATAGGGGGGTTTTTGCAGTTCTTGAGAAAACAGAGTTCCATGAGTTGGCCTGGGCAGAGTGCATGGGCATGTCATTTATGCCTGTTCGAAGTCATTTGGCGTCAGGATAACATCGGATAGGCTTGTGTTAATCAAAATTTTGTGGCTCTCTCATAAAAAATTCATTTTGATCTTCGACTCTCAGTCTGGTTAGCGGCTTGCTAAAAACTGAGTCATATTGGGACTTGAGTAGCTCACTCATTTCCTTGCTGTCATCTGTGTAGGACCCATCTTGTTTAAGTAGGGGCCCAATACTGGACGTTGTTCTCGATTTTGATTTGGCATAGGAGAAGAAATACTTTGGGTTTCTTTCGATTTCATTTATGGCTTTTAGTTCTTCCCGCGATTCCTGACTCCTAAAGGATTCTTTTAGCTTAAGTTCGATGCTTGCTATTTCTCTGACCAGTGTCTCCTGCGCATTTCTGATATATTGACCTCTTTTAGCCGCTCTGTTATTCTTTTCCGTCGCCTGTAAAGGGAGCGCCTGTCTCTTTCTATTTTACATCTACTCCTCCTTTTTCTTAGAGGAATAAGCCTTGTGCATACATCGAGTGCCCCCGAGTTATCTGTTCTAGGCATAAGTTTGGGTCTGTGTTGCTTAGTATATTTCCCAGCTTATATCGGTTAGGACTTGGTTTACTTGGTCCACTTTATGTTTTTGTTATTGAAGTTGAATTTGGTGAATGCTCCCTCGTGACTAGTCTCATTTTGTCGGTCTGGGGCTCCACGCATACATGTCTGAACCTCAATTATGTTGTGATCTGAGTATATTGTTTTTGATATGGTGACATTCTTATCAGATCATCATTGTTAGTGAAGATGAGGTCTAGTGTATTCTCCAGTCTAGTAGGCTCTATTATTTGCTGGTTTAAATTGAATTTTGTGCAGAGATTTAAAAGCTCGTGTGTGAGTGTGAGTTTTCATCAGAGCTGCCCTGGTGTTATTACTGCAACAATATTATTTGCTATATTCCTCCATTTTAGGTGCCTTAAGTTGAAATCCCCCAGGAGCAAGATGTTGGGTGCAGGAGCTGGAAGATTTTCCAGACAGTGGTCAATTTTTAACAGCTGTTCCTGGAATTGCAGGGATGTTGCATCCGGAGGCTTGTAGACTACCACAATGACTAGGTTTTGGTTCTCGACCTTTACTGCTAAAAATTCCACTAGTCATTTGAGGCATTAAGCAGTTCTGTGCAAACAAGTGATCTGCAATGTACAGGCCAACCCCCCCTTTTGCCTGTTCACTCTGTCACATCTGTATAGGTTGTAACCTGGGATCCATATTTCGTTGTCCAAGTGATCCTTTATGTGGGTCTCAGTGAAAGCCGCGAACATTGCCTTTGCCTCTGCAAGCAGTCCACGGATGAAAGTATTTTGTTGTTTATTGCTGGCTTTAGACCCTGTATATTTGCAAAGAAGAATGTTATCGGACTGGTGGTATTGTTGGTACTGGGGGGGATTTTTTTTCCGGCATTAGTATCTGTATCTGTTGGTTTGGAGTGGAGGCCTCGACTGTGGTTCCACTCCAGGAATGACTGGATTTGGTGTACGATTTCTGCCATTTCCTGCCAGTTTTTTTTCCTTCCTGGCACTAAAAAACCTCTCCTCTTGAGTGGCTGTGGCTACCCGGGTTTTTCCCATGGCCTGGATGTTTTGTATCTTTTTGTCCCCTTTAGATGGTATGCCTGGCAATTTAAGTTATAGCACAGTCTTTCCTGTACTGAAGAGGTACACATTTCAGGGTGAAAAAGCTTACAGGAAGGGAGTTTGCATTTTCCTGTTGTCATATGGGCATGACATTTCTAGGGTGGTCATAGTTGCATGTCCCATCTGTTTTTCCAGATTTCCATGCCAGCAGATACCAAGTGCATAGTATGTGCACAGGCTTGGTTTCCGTTTGCCTTGGGTTTCTGTGACTGTATTCCTGTTGGTGCATGTTTCCCTGTCTTATTCCTATCCTCCTTAGCACCAACAATGGAGCTCCCACCAGTTGTTTTTGGTAATTTATCCTCACTATTGCTATTGGAGTCCTCTTGTTTGCTATTTCCTGCGGTATTTCTGGTTGCAATATTGGTTTTATCTTATCTTTGACTACACTTGTTTCCCTACTATGGCTCCTGTCCTCTATGAGGTCATTTATATGTATTCCTTCCTGCGTATAATTCCCGACTACCTGGACAAAATCTCAGCTTCACCATTACTGTCTCCCAGGACAATATCTCCAACTTCACCATTTCTGTCTCCCAGGACAGCACCTCCAGCTTCACCATTACTGTCTCCCAGGACAGCACTATCAGCCCCACATTTACTGACTACAGGACATCACCTCCAGCCTTACAGTTTCTGACTACATGGGCAGTATCAAGGGCAGTACATTCAGCCCAGACTTTTTATGTTCCATCTGTTGTAGAAAGCTTCCAGGTTTTCTATGAAAGCAGCTTTGATGTTATCTCTTTTAATACCTGTGATTTTAGTCCACAGATTTTCCTATTTGGGCATACCCAAAAACACTTCTCTGTTTTAATACTGCTTGTAGCTAGTTCTGGGATATCTGCACAAGGAGCGTGACACCAATTTCCACAAAAATGACAATTTATCCATGTGGTAGCCCGTTTGTTTGACTGACCACAGACTACACACAGCTTCAATAATGATTTGAATGGTTGATTTACTGCAAGTTACTAGCAACCTCTTGAATTTATATTAATAACCTTAAATGAAGCTCTAGCTATTTGTATTTCTGTTTCTAACTCTTTTTGTATATTGGACAGCTTACCGTCACGTTCCTGATTTTTAATGTTTGTGTTTATAAGGGCGCCTACAAACCCATCCGTTTACAGTCTGGAGGATGATGTGGCTACACTTGGCATGGATAGACCACAGGCATCAGTAGATGGTGGTAGTGGTGATGGTAGTGGCACCGCCATGCGTAAATCACCAGCCAGGCTGGGACCCACGCTGCGACTCCTCAGTTCAAGGACAAAGCGGAGCATCAGCCACCAGCCCACCACAACCACCCGCACAACCAGCCTATGATGTCCAGTATCCACCAGCAAACCGTATCTGGGATTGGCAGCAAAATCCCAATTTTGTTCCAAGCCCCACCACTTTGATGACTCTCAAAGTGGAATTCTACCTACTTGTCTCCTTGGAACCACGGCCAATGAACTGGAATTCTTTAAATTTATTCTTTGACAGCCATTGATGGAAACTATGTCAGGGAAAGTAATAAGTATTTTGAGTACACATGGCAAAATACCATCATATCGCCACAGTCAAGACTACACAGGTGGAAAGAGATGACTGTTGCAGAAATTTTATTTGCTTTTTGCAACAAAAATGCTTATACCTCATGCCTATAAGCATAATATAAAGCATTCTGGTCCCCAGATCGGCTAATTTCTACCCCGGTTTCAGTGAAATCATCCCAGTGAACAGGGTTATCTTATGTTACGTATGTTGCACTTCTCTGACAAAACCAGGCCTGGGCAGAAGTGGGCGGTTATACAAAATTAGAATGTTTTTATGTATCTCAAACAAAAGTTCAGCATTACTTTTATCCATTCAAGAATCTTGTAATTGACGATCTTTGATTTTGTTCAAAGGTAGAAATGTCATTCAAGCAGTATATACGAGCAAGAGGAAACACTTTGGTATAAACTGTTTGTTTCTCTGTGACTGTGACAGTGGCCTGGTGTTGGATTTTGTTGTATACAGGGGAAGTAAAACATTGAAAGATCCAAATGTTTTGGGTACCCAGGTGAGTAGTGAGAAACATAGGGACCTTATCTTGGTAAGGGGCATACATTAAAACCAAACGGTACACAACCCATTACTCGTGATTTCATGTGAGTGAAAAGACAATTGTGTGGCACGTGAATTTTCTAATGAAAACATATCCCCGGGCCAAACGCAGGTGCTCGGGTGATGACGTGCAGGTTTTACTCCCATGAAACATGGCATTATGGGGGCATGAAAAACGAGAGTCAATTGTTGAAACCCATTCACCGTAATGAAATCAAGACGTGGCAAATTGATCGAGTAAAATTTGAATGTATTCAAAAACCATGACAGTGATTGATTTACACAAAAAATCTTTTTGGTTGGCAAATGTGCATGCAGTTTGGGTTTTTGTTGATTGTGTTCTAAGAGTTAAAGGTACATAAAACTTTTCTTCCCTCTTCCCTTTTTTCAATGCTCAAGCATTAATATGTACCAAATAAAGACTGGCAACAGACCCCTTGGTGAATTTTGTTGTTGTGTCAACAAATCAAATAAGAATTAAAACACCTCTAATTTACAAAATCCCAATTCCCAGGGAATACCCCCCAAACGTTTTAAAGGGAAGGGTCATTTTCTAAATACAAGCTCCTTTTTAACTCCCCCGAAAAATTTGCTCAGAAAGGTGGCATTTCGGTGGGGCACAAACCAAACGACGGCAACAAGACGCAAAGACACCGGTTATGTCGAGGATTAAAGGTCCTCGTGCATAGCCTTGTTTTTCAAGGAGTTCCCCCCAAGGCCCCCGCAGTCAAAAACCCCCTGTCCAGTGATTGTAAATAGGGAAAAATATTATAGAACATTAGTATTATAAAAATTTGTGCTGTTTTTTGTAATAAACAAAGTGGTAAACAATAATTACTTTAGTGCGGTTTTTTTCAAAACAGTGAGTTTAATACATCTTTTTTACGTATTGTCTCTCGGCCCCCAAAGTTAGTAGGAAAAGAAAAAAAAAAAATTTGGAAAAAAAAAAGAAAAAAAATACAAAAACTGCTAAATAAGTAATGACGTTTGGAATTTTTCGATGTTCCGCCCCCATCATTTTTGGCAAAATTTTGGGACTGTTCTCGGTAAGTACTGATCAAATTTTTTTTTTTTTCTTATTACCTTCACAAAAATTGCTCTTTAATTTCGTAAGAAAATTTTTTTTTTTTTTTTTTAAAAATTTATTGGAAAATGGACCCACCACTTAGTTTTGGCCTGGCCCCTGAAGGGTTAATTTCCATTGTGTTGCACTTAATAAAAAAAACCCAAAAAAACAATCTGTTTGGGAAATTTTTGGTAAATGACAGAAGTTTCCTCTCTCCCCCAAGACACACCCAAAACTGGGGGGAAAAGGGGCTGTGCCGGCGGGTTGATGTTCCCATATGGCAATAACGAAAAAAAATGACGATAACCGGAGCGGAAAACGGGGCCTTTAAAAACCAGTTGGCCGATAGCCGGAACGGTGAAAACCGGGTTTTCACCAAAAAAATCTTTCCCTTCACTGCTGCACCCGGAAGCAGGGGGGGCTCCATCTGGGTGGCTTTGGGGTGGCTTTATTAATGGGGTGTCTAGTGCCCAACAATCCTCCTCGGGTTGTGTCTTTTTTTATTATGTTTATTATTATTTCATTTTTTTTTTCGCTGAAAGGTTGAAAAAATTTTCCCACAGTGATGAGTGTTTTCCCTGCACAGCCACAGAAATTTTTCGACAATATGCTCAAAAAAAATAAAGCTAAAAGTGGGAGCGAATAAAAATATCTGTATTGTCATTTTCATGATCAAATTAAACTAAAAATTTAATAAAATATTTTTTTCACATAACAATTTCGTACAAAGGTAAATGACTTTTGGTGCATGCAGATTTTATTAAATCAAGGGAAGCGCAAAACCCGGAGAATTAACAGCGTGGGGGGGGGATGTGGAGGCATTCAGGCTTAAAATTTGGGGGGGAAATGGGGCACAGATCCCAATTTCCTAAATAAGAACCCCTCACCAAAAAACCCGGGGCATGCAGAAAACCCCCTTATAGCGAGTTTTGGCAAACTTAAGCTAATTTAAAAAAAACAAATTGAATGACAATTTCTATAATTTTATACATGTACATACAATCTCTTAGCTGTATCTAACTATAAATTTAGGAGTTGCAGTGAATACAAGAGAATTGCCTTTCATTCTCCATGTTTTGTATACCATTGTGGTTTTTGTGCTTCCCAATAATAATAATACTCAGGTTTATTACACAAATTTAGAATTTTATGATGTCCATATATAGTAACTTTTGTGTAAATTAACTCAAGGATAACTTAAGATACCCTAGGATATCCCAGTAAAGTCTAACATTGTGATTTATTTCCATTTTGGTCTTTACCTGGGTGCCCGAAAGACTTAGGTACCCATTACTCCTGGGTGCTCAGAAGACCTGGGTGCCTGCAAGATCCAGGTGCTAGTAAGACCAAAGTGCCTGTAAGACCTTGGTGCCTGTAAAACTTGGGTGCCAGTACGATATAGCTCACTGAATTGTTTCTGCTTTTTTCAGATATATTGAGACAGAAAATGAGGTTCTGTCAGCTAGTGCTGGGTCCCGCAGGCTCTGGCAAGTCCACCTATTGTGCTGCGCTACAGAAACATGCCGAGACCATCAACCGCACTATTCAGTCAGTGTTCACTTAAACTTACACACATGTATATCTGTAAATCAGATAAAACACAAGCTTATTTTCAAGCATTAATACACATTTTTTAACGTGGTTAATTAGCATAGGTTGTTACGTACTTATACAGCCTCTTCTCACTTAATGACGGAGTTCCGTTCCTAAGATTGCATTGCTAAGCGAATTTGTCGCTAACTGAGGTAGCACACTATAATGGTAGTGGGTTTGTGTCAACCATCTTTGATATTGTGTTAATGTCACCTTTGCACCATTTATATAATTTCGGGTATAGTACAGTGGACCCCCGGTTAACGAACTTTTTTCATTCCAGTATTATGTTCAGGTGCCAGTACTGACTGAATTTTTTCCCATAAGGAATATTGTGAAGTAGATTAGTCCATTTCAGACCCCCAAACATACACGTACAAACGCACTTACATAAATACACTTACATAATTGGTCGCATTTGGAGGTGATCGTTAAGCGGGGGTCCACTGTATTTTTAGATGTATTTTTTCATGTTTGCTGTGATGCAATTTATTGTGATGTATTTTAATTTTGTAGTGTATACATTACATATTTTGTTTTTACTTTACAGTGCATATATATTTTAACTTTATAGTGCATACATATTTTAACTTTACAGTGCATACATATTTTAACTTTACAGTGCATACATATTTTAACTTTACAGTGCATACATATTTTAACTTTACAGTGCATACATATTTTAACTTTACAGTGCATACATATTTTAACTTTGCAGTGCATACATATTTTAACTTTACAGTGCATACTATTTTAACTTACAGTGCATACATATTTTAACTTTACAGTGCATACATATTTTAACTTTACAGTGCATACATATTTTAACTTTGCAGTGCATACATATTTTAACTTTACAGTGCATACACACCTTTTAAACTTTGCAGCATATGAACCTGGATCCGCAGCTGAAGTTTTTCTATGACCACTTTCTGATGTTCGAGACCTATTCAAGTGGTATGTTATGCAAGCTGACGACTTGAACTTTGGTCCAAATGGTGGATTAGTCTTCTGTATGGAATACCTTATAGAACCTGAGGGACTTGATTGGTTGAAGGTAAAAATAGTTTTTCTATGTGTCCCAACAGAGCTGGATGACCCCTACAGGTTTAGCACTTAATTTGATTATTATAATAAGCTGTGTGTGTGTACCACCAAGATTAGGTGACCCCAAAGAAGGAAACTTATTCACTATCGCTCATGCAGTAGTTGTTTTCCCAAAAATATGTAAACACACTGTTCAAATGACCCCTAAATGCTGTTTTAAAAATTTTTTGGGACTAAATTTTGGAAAATAAATTTTTTTCTTGGGTTTCAAATTGTTGCAGGGCCCAACACTGTGAAATTTCAAATTGTAAAAGATGGCTGTTAAATGAGTGAGGGTGCATCTTTCCTCGGGTTCCCTCCCGGGGGAGAAACGCAGTGTAAACAAAAGTAAAAAAAAAAAAAAAAATGTGTGGTTATTGGAAGTTAGGTGGGATGGAGTAAGATGGAGGTAGTGTGGGGGTGGGGGGCCCAAGGGCAATTTTTTTTTTTTTTAACAAATCGGCCGTCTCCCACCGAGGCAGGTGCCCAAAAAAAAAAAGACTTCATTTTCATTCAACATTTCACCCCACTCAAAAAAAATACTGTCTTTTCCCGAGGTGCCAAGGGCAAAACCTTCCTTAATAGAACATTAGACCTAAATTAGAAGCCGTTACTGAAAATAATAGTGTGGGGGGGGGTCACACTGGCACCTATTATGAATATTTCAACATTATACTAACATGAAGCACAAAATCAGTATGGGTTATTCACTACAAGGATTTGGATGTGCCAATTTTGATTCATTAGCGAATATATGTTTAATCTGGCTTGCATTTGGTAGAATTAGAACTATCTTCTGTGACCTTGAATCAAACCCCATTACCTCCAGGCACTGTATGACCCCTACTGGGCTAATTTTACTGATTTCCAGTTAATGTAATTTTTTTTTTTAACCAACTGGCCATATCCCACCAAGGCAGGGTGGCCTTAAAAGAAAAATGAAAACTTATCTTTTTAAATTTAGTAATGTATACTTGAGAAGGGGTTACTAGTCCCTTGCTCCCGGCATTTTAGTCGCCTCTTACAACACACATGGCTTATGGAGGAAGAATTCTGTTCCATTTCCCCATGGAGAATTAATATAAATACAGTGGTCCCTCGCTTTTCGTAGTTCACGGGAATCATAGATTTCGGAAATCATAGGGATATTTTCGTATAAACATGGGCTCGCTAATCATAGGTTGACTCGCGAATAGTAGTTCGTCCGGGACGCATACGCACGGTTTGAGCCGGGGCGGCCTCCCTACTCAGCCAGTCTGGCATTGTTTACCAGTGAGCGAAGATCCCCTCACGTGCTCTTACGAAATATTTCATAATATTCCACTCATTTTAGTGCTTGCAAGTACTAAATAAGCTACCATGGCTCCAAAGAAAGCTCCTAGTGCCAAGCCTGTGGTAAAGAAGGTGAGAAATACGACTGAATTTAAGAAAAACATCATTGAACAATATGAAAGAGGCACAAGTGCGGCCAAACTGGCCAGGATGTATAAGAAACCTTACACAACCGTATGTTCCATAGTGGCCAAGAAAAAGGAAATCAAGGATGCTGTTGCTGTTCCTGCTGCAAGAGCTTCAGCAGGAACAGCAACAGATTGCAGCTCAGAATCTTGCTGCAGAGGAGGAGGAGGAAGAGAGATGGAAGGTGCCTTCTTCAGAAATTAAAGAGATTTTTGCTATGTGGGGTAAGATGGAAAGCTTTATGGAGAAACATCACCCTAACAAGGTTGTTGCAAGCCATGTTGGCAACATGTACAGTGACAAAGTCTTGGGTCATTTTAGGGAATTGTTAAAGAGACGCCAGAAACAGAGCTCTCTCCACAGTTATTTTGTGAGACAGGATTCCAGTGACTCTCAAGGTGGTCCTAGTGGCATTAAGAAACAGAGAAGAGAAGCAACCCCAGAAAAGCAATTGGTATCTGAGGTGTTGATGGAAGGGGATTCCCCTTCCAAACTGTAAACAAACCAATCTCTCTCCTCCTCCAGTCTCCCATACACTAAGAAGAATCTCCAAAAAAGGTAAGTGTTATGCTGTTAATGTTTCATTCATCATTTCCCATTGTATTGTTTATGTACTACATCTATATTTCATGTAAACAAATTGTATTTACATTATTTCTTATGGGGAAAATTGATTCGCAAATCGTAGATTTCGATAATAGTAACAACTCCAGGAACGGATTAACTATGAAAAACGAGGGACCACTGTACTACTTAAAATATATTTAAAAACAAAAATTGCATTTCATTCCTTGCATGGAAATGGCTTTGTGCCTTCCATTATCCATGTGCTTTATGACCTATGTGGGTTTACTGCTTCTCCACGAATGTAATAATTTATTCCATATTGAATATACTTGCCTACAATATAGGAGGGCCCTACTTATACTGCAGGTTAGGTTCCCAACTCCTGTTGAAAAGTGATAATTATCAAAGTGAAACATAGCCTTTTTTCACTTTTGAATGCATATAAAACCTTGAAACATGTTTACACTATCATAAATTAAGTGAGCAATAGAACTAAGCCTAAAAATAAAAGATAAGAAAACAGAATGTGTGTTTTGCATATGCAGAACACACATTTCTTAAAATATGAATCAATTTGAGAAAAGATCACCGGTAATCCAAGCTTTGGAACTGGATTAATAATAAACAAGGAGGCTAGCTTTTGCCTAGTTCTTTAAGGTCCTAGGATTCTCCGAGTGTTAAATCATTATAGGGTTTGACTTGCAGCCACCAAGTACATTAGCCTCTAGCAACAGTGTTAGCTGCCTTTTGCGGCTTTGAAGCCAGACATTGACTTCTCTTCTTTAGCAATAAGTCCTAAATGGCATCATCATCCCATATATTGCAATTTCATCCATGTTAAAAATCTGTTGCTTGGTATGTTCATCATATTTGATGAGCCTAGCTAGCTCATGTGGATAATTTTCTGCAGCTACTGTATCAGTGCTAACTGCTTCACTCTGCACTTTGATGCTGTGAAGTTAACTTCTTTCCTTAAACCTATGAAACCAGCCTCTGCTAGCTTTGAATTTATCTTCAGCAGCTTCCTCACCTCTCTCAACCTTCATAGAGCTGAAGAGACTGGATGATGGCTTGGCTTACAGGTACATTGTGACTGGTTTGATCTTCAGTCCACACCAGTAGAAGTTATTCCATGTCATCAATAAAGCCATCATGTTTCCTTATAACTTTAATGTTCACTGGTTTAGCACTTCTATTTTCAACACTTTCTCCTTAGAGTTCACAGTTGTACTGTGTGATGAGCCAAACCTAAGTTACTTTCTGTCTCAGCCATAGACATACGTTACTCACCAAGTTTAATAATTTCTAACTTCATGCATTGGACAAAAAAACTGCTGGCATAGCAAAATGGGTACCAAATAAATGAAGAATGGGTATAATTGAAAATCTCTGCATTAGTATCTGTATCTACAGATATTTGTATTTTTTAATGATTTTTTTTCCTCATTTTTCAAAGATTTTTGTTGTAAATGAATTTGTAGGTAGAAACTAGTGTTGAGTGTGTGTTAAGTTGTATTAATGCAAGGTAGGTTGTATTAGTGTCAGATGGAAGACAGTTATATTATGTGTGTTGGCAGGTTTGCTGGCCATTTTTCTTTCTCACCAACATTTAAGATGACAGCTAAATCTTACAATCTTCTCTTTACCTTCACCATACAATTTTATTTTTCTTTGTGTTTGCAAGCTCTTTTATGAAGCTCCTCTCTCTCTATAATGTGTTTTTTTTTGTAAATACAATTTAAAACCGCTTTCAAAACAATAAAACACAAACTTTGTCCTCTCCATTCAATATTAAATTTTTGAATGTGCTTTTTCAATTGCATTTCCCTAAAAATTGCACTGAATGGAATTGCTTATAGGAGAGCTTAGAGAATTAAGTCATATTACTGTGACTGAAACAACACATATTATTATTATTATTATTATTATTATTATAATCAAAAAGAAGCGCTAAGCCACAAGGGCTAT
Organism: Cherax quadricarinatus; assembly: GCF_026875155.1. NCBI lineage: Eukaryota > Metazoa > Arthropoda > Malacostraca > Decapoda > Parastacidae > Cherax > Cherax quadricarinatus. The sequence continues at coordinate 980,272 of NC_069470.1, read as the reverse complement.
ACAGCGCTGCGAAACAACACACAAATAACCCATAGTAGTAAACAGAGTAAAGTCTGAGGTGGCTATGGTGAAAAGCTCTATTCCACAAGGCACAATACTCACTCCCATCCTGTTCCTCATCCTCATATTTGACAGACAGACAGGGATGTAAGCCACAGCTCAGTGTCTTCCTTTGCAGGTGACACCCGAATTTGCATGACGGTGTCCTCCATTGAAGACAGCGCAAGACTCCAGGAGGACATTAACCAAATCTTGAAATGGATCACAGAAAACAATATGAAGTTCAATGATGAGAAATTTCAATTATTCCAGTATGGAAAACGTGAGGAATTTAAAGCTATATCGGATTATAAAACAAATTCCAACCACACAATAGAGCGAAAAACTAATGTAAAAGACCTGGGAGTGATCATGTCAGAGGATTTCACCTTCAAAGACCATAACAGTGTGTCAATTGCATCTGCTAGAAAAATGACAGGATGGATAATGAGAACCTTCAAAACTAGGGATGCCAGTCCCATGATGATGCTCTTCAGGTCTCTTGTACTATATAGGCTGGAATATTGCTGCATATTAACAGCACCTTTCAGGGCAGGTGGAATTGCTGACCTGGAAAATGTACAGAGAACCTTCACGGTACACATAACTGCGATAAAACACTGAACTTACTGGGAACGCTTAAAGTTCCTTAACCTGTATTCCCTGGAATGCAGGTAGGAGAGATACATGATTATATATACTTGGAAAACCCTAGAGGGATTAGTACCAAACTTGCACACAAAAATCACTCCCCATGAAAGCAAAAGACTCGGCAGATGATGCAACATTCCCACAATGAAAAGCAGGGGTGCTACTAGCACGATAAGAGACCATACAATAAGTGTCAGGGGCCCAAGATTGCTCAACTGCCTTCCAGCATACATGAAGGGGATTACCAATAGAACCCTGGCTGTCTTCAAGAAGGCACTAGACAGACACCTAAAGTCAATACCTGACCAGCTGGGCTGTGGTTCATATGTCTGGGTGCATGCAGCCAACAGTAACAGCCTGGTTGATCAGGCCCTGATCCACAATGAGGCCTTGTCACAGACCGGGCCATGGGGGCATTGATCCGCGAAGCCCTCTCCAGGTATATTCCGGGCATACAGGAGAGAGAAACTTGCGATGACATTTCAGTCAAACTTGTACCATTAACTAGTGTGACTAGTTAATGGTCCAATTATTATTATAATCAAAAAGAAGCGCTAAGCCACAAGGGCTATACAGCGCTGCAGGGTAGGGAAGGAAGCAAGGGAATTGGATGGCAGAAGGGAGGGGGGATGATCAGCAGGTTACAGAAAACAGCGGGGCAGGGGATAGTACGGGGGTAGAGGGTAGCAAGAGATTCAAGTAGAAAGGGCTGAAAGTATCAGAATTTGTGAAGTAAGTTAATGGTCCAAGTCGGACCAAAACATCTTACGTGCAGGTTATTTGTGTAAGTGATCTTACTCTAGCTCTTATTGCAGTACATTTGTCTCCCAGTAGAGTCTGACTATTTAGAGAGCTCAAGAGTAAATGCAATCAAACCATAGCACGGGCGGAGCTTGAACTCGCATTGTTTTATGACCATAACCACAAGTTGCAGCCCTGCCTGTGGTATGGTTTGTTTGACCATAACCACAAGTTGCAGCCCTGCCTGTGGTATGGTTTGTTTGACCATAACCACAAGTTGCAGCCCTGCCTGTGGTATGGTTTGTTTGACCATAACCACAAGTTCTAGCCCTGCCTGTGGTATGGTTTGTTTGACCATAACCACAAGTTCTAGCCCTGCCTGTGGTATGGTTTGTTTGACCATAACCACAAGTTCCAGCCCTGCCTGTGGTATGGTTTGTTTGACCATAACCACAAGTTCTAGCCCTGCCTGTGGTATGGTTTGTTTGACCATAACCACAAGTTCCAGCCCTGCCTGTGGTATGGTTTGTTTGACCATAACCACAAGTTCCAGCCCTGCCTGTGGTATGGTTTGTTTGACCATAACCACAAGTTCCAGCCCTGCCTGTGGTATGGTTTGTTTGACCATAACCACAAGTTCTAGCCCTGCCTGTGGTATGGTTTGTTTGACCATAACCACAAGTTCTAGCCCTGCCTGTGGTATGGTTTGTTTGACCATAACCACAAGTTCTAGCCCTGCCTGTGGTATGGTTTGACCATAACCACAAGTTCCAGCCCTGCCTGTGGTATGGTTTGTTTGACCATAACCACAAGTTCTAGCCCTGCCTCTGGTATGGTTTGTTTGACAATAACCACAAGTTCTAGCCCTGCCTGTGGTATGGTTTGTTTGACCATAACCACAAGTTCCAGCCCTGCCTGTGGTATGGTTTGTTTGACAATAACCACAAGTTCTAGCCCTGCCTGTGGTATGGTTTGTTTGACCATAACCACAAGTTCTAGCCCTGCCTGTGGTATGGTTTGTTTGCAATTTTGTCATTACGATTTTGTGAGTAAATGCAATATACAGATAATTCTCCTGAGTCACTTAAAAGATTGTTTCTAGAGCTGCCCTTGAGGCATAAAATAATTAAGCACAAAATATTCATGCTGAATTTTCAGTCTAATTTGACATGCGAGAAATAGCATTACGTAGTATGTAAGGTCTAGAATTAGTTTGCCTAAAATGCTTGGCATAAAAAGAGGTTTTCCTAACATATACTTGATATATTATCATACCTGGAACCAAGCAAACTGCTAATTCATCCATTGTAACTTCCATCTGTATTTTCTTGAAATGAAAATTTCAATTTTTAATATTTTTATTTAATTTTTAATTTTCTTAATGCTAGTGAATTATTATAATCAAAAAGAAGCGCTAAGCCACAAGGGCTATACAGCGCTGAATGCTAGTGAAGAGCTCATAATTCAAGCAAATGGAGCTCCTCTCTTAGGTCAAACTTTATTACCTGCCATTTCCCAGGTGTTGTATGAAACTAACGGGGTTAGTGCATTCCCATGAATATAACAGTAATGTTGCCCAAGTTAGTGATCCTGTCATTACCGGCAAGCTTATAATGTGTACTTTCATATTGTCAAGTAAATGTACACATACGCAACTAATGTGGCATTTTATTATGGTGTGTAATAAGTACAAAAAGCCACAGTACAAATGATCATTACAAATGATCACACAGGGCTCAACATGGCCGACATGGCAGGTTGTGTAGCGGGCTAGCTGTGGGATTTTCAAGGATAGCTCCTGGTCAAAGAGGCTGACCAGGTCCCTACTTAACAGAACTCAGTGTGAATGCTTGGAGAAGATACCAGAGCAGCGAACGGACATCCCAGTGCATCGTTTCAGCGTAAATAGTTGAAGTGTTGTGCAGTTTCAGAGGATTTGGTGTTGTTGAGTCAGGACCAGTCAGCGCCTCCCCCCCTCTCCGCTGGGGGGAGGGGGAGGGCGTGTGTAGTAAACAGTGACCTTTTCATAACGCCTCAACACCTGCGCGTCTCCCCCGCCTCACCCACCCAACTCCCAGCGCCACCCCATCAGTAGAGGGTACTTCTCCCCTAACCCACGATGTCAGCGATGGCACTGCAGGGAGTGCCGGGCTCACAGGAACTTCCACTACAGGGACAGCATCGTGGAGTTCGACCGCGAGGCAGCTGTCAGGTGTGCCACAGGCAGTGTGTACTCAGTTCCTCAAGCTTCAACATCCGTGCACACGAGGGCCTGGGATCTTCAATCAACTTGGCGTCCACCAGGACGCTGACATGTCCCTAGGGGAGCTCTTCATCGGGCTGCTAACGGAGTCACTGGCTTCTTGGACCTCTTGGGGAGGGTCGATGGTGCTCGTGCAAGCAGCAGATCCCAGGGCAACTTGCTGCTGTTTGCAATGGCTGTTTACCGAGGAGAGACAGGCACCTAGCAACATCTGTTGTTGGGGCAATGGATGAATTCCCTGCTATGTTTGTTTACTGCTCATTACTCTGTAATTTGTCTATGATTGTAATCATGTGATAACGTGTTTATCATTCATTACCTTTGAAACTTGTCATGATTGTGACCAGCTCTACCTGGAGCTCATTACCTTTGTAAATTCTCATGATTAATGTGTTTATGATTCATTACCTTTGCAATTATTCATGAGTGTGACCAGCTCTACCTGGAGCTCATTACCTTTGTAACTTGGTCATGATTATGACCAGATCTAGTTCATTACCTTTGTAACTTGCTCAGCTATCAAAACTTTGGAGTCCAGTCCCTGGACCAATTATGTACCTCTGTAATCTTTTGACTACCGCCCACAGGATGGGTATGGGGTGCATAATAAACATATTAAACTAACTAAACAAATGATCACAGTCCACTGCTAGCCAACCTCCTCCCCTAACTCATCAAAAACCTAAATCTACTTACTATACAAAACATTCACTCTTACTACTGTGCATAGATGTACAAAAAAATACAGGTAAGAGCAGCATGCCAAAGCCACTTGTATGCATAGCATTACGGGCTGGCTTAAAATTAACTTAAGATTAACTAAGCAGTGATGTAATCAGTGATAAAACATTAATGTAAACAGATTACTATAAAGCACAAATGAGTATTACAAAGACAGGTCATATGGTTGCATGCATTGTGTACATTCAGTAGAATGGAGTATTCTGTTAGGTAGTGTATTTAAAAAAAAGTTAAATTGGGTCTTAGGTTTAACATTTATGTGATATATTATTATTATAATCAAAAAGAAGCGCTAAGCCACAAGGGCTATACAGCGCTGCTTATGTGATATAATTGTGAGAAACATTTAAGATTTTTTTTTTTTTTTTCAACAAGTCGGTCGTCTCCCACCAAGGCAGGGTGACATTTAAGATATACAATTTATAAGGTTCAGTTATTCAGTACTTATTTGGTTTTAGGTAAGTGATCTTTGAGAAGAGACTTGAATCTTAACCTATCAACATAATACTAGGCACAAAAATCTCTGACATACCCTGTGTCTGGCTTGACCTTTGTAAAAATTCAGTGTACATAAAAGGGCCCAGAATCTGGAACCCCCTGTTGGAAATCTCCAGTCACTCTGCCAGCATCTTCAAAACTACTGTAAAAAAAAGCACTTTCTCTTCCTTACATATCCTAACATCAGAATAAATATGAGAAAACTATATATCCTTATTCTCATTGTCACACATGTATGGAAGACATTCTCAATATCTGTAATTCTCACAACCATTAAAATATTGAATGTGTTCACAATATGTTAATGTGCTTGTATCCTCATTACCTATAATCATAATCCAACGTGTAATTCTAAAGCAATGAAACATTATTATTATAATAAAAAAGAAGCGCTAAGCCACAAGGGCTAATGAAACATGATAAAGGCCATAAAGCATGTACTAATAGGATATTTAGTTCTCTTGTATTCATTATAATTCTTAATTTTATTTTTTACAATCACTTAAGAGACTGTATATGTAAGTAGTCAATTAGTTATTGCCTTATTAATCTTAAGTTAGTCTTAAGTTTGCCTGAAGTGCTTTGCATACTAAGGGTCTTTCTGCATGCATACCTAGATGTCATTCACCTATGTACAAACATTGTATCATACTGAAATAAAGAATCTTTAATCTTTAAACATTTCTCTTTCCAGGAGCTTTGTCAAACCATAACAGCTTGATAAGGTTCCTGAAGAGCGAAATGTTGCCACAATAAAATATCCCATTGGTTGCATGTGTCCATTTACCTAAAATATTATTGGTAATTCCTAGTTAGTAGGTTGGTAGACAGCAGCCACCCAGGGAGGTACTACCATCCTGCCAAGCGAGTGTAAAATGAAAGTCTGTAATTGTTTTACATGATGGTAGGATTGCTGGTGTCTTTTTTTTGTCTCGTATACATGCAAGATTTCAGGTACGTCTTGCTACTTCTTACACTTAGGTCACACTACACATGCATGTACAAGCAAATATATACACACCCTCTGTGTTTTCTTCTATTTTTTTACTAGTTCTTGTTCTTTTCCTCTTATCTCCATGGGGAAGTGGAACAGAATTCTTCCTCTGTAAGCCATGAGTGTCGTAAAAGGCGACTAAAATGCTGGGAGCAAGGGGCTAGTAACCCCTTCTCCTGTATATATAACTAATGTTAAAAAGAGAAACACTTTTTTCTTTTTGGGCCACCCCGCCTCAGTGGGATACGGCCAGTTTGTTAAAAGAAGATTATTGGTAATTCTACCATTATTACTGCATACTTTTATATTTACTTTGTATATGCAGGAGCAGCTGGGAGACTATGATGAAGACTGTATTTTGTTTGACTGTCCTGGCCAGATAGAACTGTACACTCACATGAATGTCATGACCAGGTTAGTACACTGTGTATTTTCTTCACCAATTGTTGAATCTATTTCATTTGCTGCTGTGGTACACCACTTAAGTGGTCCACTATCTTACCCCCGGTTCATTACCTTCACCCAGCAAGGGAAGGAGAGGTGTTTCTGAATGAGGTTTAGTTCAAGGATATTATTATAATCAAAAAGAAGCGCTAAGCCACAAGGGCAGTTCAAGGATAGGGTAGGTCAATTCCTTGGATCAAGAGCCTCCCCAGTTCCCTCTTTCCTTTCCCTGAAGATCATGAGAGATATGTGGAAATGCAATGTTCATTTTCACATTACAAATGCAAATTTTTATTTCCTTATGCGGTACAAAATGATATAGTTTACGTGTAATAAATTAAGATTTAGACACAGACTGTTAAGTAGGTTATCTTCAGTCTTATTCATTCTCATATTAATAAATCATCTTTTGTGAATATATTTGTGACATACTTTTCATTTTCAGATTGATAGGTCATCTTCAATCTATGGATTTCCGAGTGTGTGCAGTATTTGTGTTGGATTCGGCATACATGGTCGATACTACCAAATTCCTGTCTGGGAGCATTGCTGCTCTTGCCACCATGGTGCAACTTGAAGTCAGTATTATTACTGCTACTAGTAGACACAATTGTATATTTATTTCTGGTTCATTTCGTGTGCCTCTCTATTTTGTTTACATTATTAGCCATGACCCCTCCCCTCAGTTGGGGGGGGATCATGGCTAATAATGTAAACTAGATAGAGAGGCAGGTTAAGGGGTTGTGATCCATGGAATTAGAACTACCGTCCCCATGATTATTATTATAATCAAGGGAGAAGCGCTAAACCCGGTGGATTATACAGCACCTGGGGGGGGGGATGTGGAAGGCATTCAGGCTTAATTCGGGGAACTGGAGCACAGATTCAATTCCCTAAATCAAGAGCCCCTCACCAACATCAAGGAACCTTCCTTGAGGGGACCGTCCCCATGAATCAAATCTCATTACCTCCAGTTACACTAATACTTTATGACCCTAATGCATTTTCATTCTATTATAATAATAATTTCTCCTTAGAAATAAACTTGCCTCTGTATATTTTGGTATTAATGTAGCATGTCTTGTCATCTAATTAGCAATCATAGTATTTAGCTTCTAACATTTATGCTGACTAACCCAAATAGGTTTAGAGCTCCACTTTTAATAATGGTCCAGTAGAACTTCGGTATAAAATGCCCCTATGCACTGAATCATCGACAAGACGTGTAATGATAGAGCAGTCCATCTTCATACCTCTAAGGTACAGGACTAAAGGACAGAGTTCTGATATATGAAATGAATTTGGAATAAAACAAACAAAAAATCTTTCTGAACAAAGGCTCAGCGAGTCCGCTGCATGGGGATGTTTGGTTGAATTGCCAATGCAGTGGACCAAGTCTCTATGGGAGGTGTTTGGTAGTACCATCAATTCAGCAGACCATGTCTGCTTCATCGCAGGTCTGTCCAGTACAGGCTGTGTCCATGACCTGCCTGTTTCCATTGTACATGATGACTGGCTCAGCCTACACGAGTTGGTTATAGGCTGCTCATATGCTCACGTACTATCATTTGGTCTCCAGTTTTCCCTGGATTTACAGTGATTATCATTATTTTATTTAATTATGTTATTAAGAAAGAACTCTAAAGGCAAGTGATAATATATAACTCTGTTGAGATGAAACCCGAATTAAAAAGGACGATGGATTCTGGCATCTCCTCAACCATCTACTATACATCTCCCACATAATCTACTCTACATCTCACACACCATCTACCTGTATGTCTTCCACATTGGAAAATAAGGAATATCCACTAGGAAGTTTTATTGACCTAAGAAAAGCTTTTGACACAGTAGACCACAGCATCCTACTCCACAAACTTGACCACTATGGTATAAGAGGCCATGCGCTTGCATATTTCAAATCCTACCTTACTAATAGATATCAGTATGTCACCATTAAAGACACAGCATCATCAACATGGCCACTTGATACTGGAGTTCCACAGGGAAGTGTCCTTGGACCCCTGCTCTTCCTCATTTACATCAGTGATCTTCCAAACGTAACCCAACACCTGAAACCCATTCTCTTTGCTGATGACACAACTTATGTCATCTCTCACCCTAATCTTGCCACCCTCAACACCATTGTTAATGAGGAGCTGCTCAAAATAACTTGGATGACAGCCAATAAACTTACACTTAACACAGACAAAACCTACTATATTACGTTTGGTAGCAGAGCAGGTGCTGCACAACTAAACATTAAGATTGACAGCACTCTAATTGCCAGACATAATGAGGGCAAATTCCTAGGCCTATACTTCGACAACAACCTGAATTTCAGCACCCATATCCAACACATATCAAAAAAAGTATCCAAAACAGTTGGGATCCTCTCCAAGATACGATACTACGTGCCGCAAAATGCCCTTCTCACACTATACCATTCACTCATTTATCCATACCTCACCTATGCTATTTGTGCTTGGGGTTCAACCGCAGCAATACACCTAAAGCCAATAATAACTCAACAGAAAGCCGCAGTAAGAATAATCACTAAATCCCATCAATGGCAACCCCCCCCCCACTCTTCATAGATCTAAACTTACTCCCTGTTCATAACATCGACACTTACTACTGTGCAATCTACATATACAGGACCTTAAATTCCAATATTAACCTTGACCTAAAATGCTTTCTCGATAGTTGTGACAGGACCCACAAGCATAACACCAGACACAAACATCTCTACGACATTCCCCGTGTCCGACTAAACCTTTATAAAAATTCAATGTATGTCAAAGGCCCTAAAATCTGGAACACCTTACCTGAGAACTCTAGAACTGCAGACACACTCATCACTTTCAAAACTACAGTTAGAAAACATCTTATCTCCCTGATACACCCCGACAACTAACTACATAAAAACCACCTGGTGGTTCACACTTACACTCACGCACTCACCAATTTGACTATAAGCACAGAAATACGTATCTTAATCTTAAAATAATGATTCCTAACTAGTCACAAGTTTGCCTGTGATACTCCAATATAGAAACTATGTATTGTGCCAAAACAAAAGCATTCACATTGCTAAACTCACAAACTAGTATTTAGTCAACTTACTCCACAATTTGTAATAATTTAGGGTTACGAATTAATCTAAGTTTGCCCGAAATGCCTAGCCTTGCTAGGTGTTCTAGTGGCCCCCTCTGTAATTAGTATTTTATTACATGTAAACCACACAATAACCAAAATCTGTAAACCCCGCATTGTAATCCTTATAGAGAATAAACTTTGATTTGATAGATTTGATTTGTGATGTTACTGCTGGAGCTACACAGCTTTTCTGACTCAGCCACTAGAAATCACAGGAATATACCTACTGTAAGCTCATCTCTCTACCAGGAATGGATAGAAAAATTATTGTACTCTACTGTACTTTAAACTCTCTTCTTTTCAGGTAGGGTAATTTACTGTACCCTTAGAATGTTCACTAGTCCATCAGTGCAGTCATTTGTGTGTGTGTGTAGACCATCAATTCAATTAACTTTTATTTAATATTTTCACTGTCGACAGCCCTGATTATAAACTTGCTCTCAGTGTCGAAAAAAATTGAAAAAAAAAAAAAATTATTCTTTCTTACCAAAATCTTAAGAATATTTTTCCGAGTTTTAAAACAGAAAAAAAATATTTTTGTGATAAATACCAAAATATAGAGGCGAGAAGTTGACAGAAAGTGAACGACTTACAGCAACATCGGTGACTGCCGCTCACTCGGTAATGTTATTTTTACTTTAAAAAAAAAAAAAAAGCAAACCATACCACGGGTGAGGTTAGAACCTGTGACTCCTGCTGCTTTAGTATTGTACATATCGTAGAATCACTGAAGAAGGCACATTCTTCCCCCTCTCTTCCTCCTCCACTTTCGTACCTTGCTACAATTTCTTTCTTCAGTTCTATAGTGTTTCTCACTTTCTTTACCAAAGGTCTAGCATTAGGAAGTTTCTTTGGGCCCATGGTGGCTTATTTCACAGTCGCACTTAATAATCACAAAAACCAATGGATTTTGAGTATATGCTCATTCACCAAGAGACACCGGGAAACTAACTCACCAAAGTGCGGCGTCCCGGCAGAAAAGGCGGGCTAATGCGTCTAATACGACCGACTTACGAGGCATCGGCTGAAATATGGAGCAAAACTTCCGCCCAAAAATTGGCCTAAGTATGAATCGACCGATAAACAAAGCAGCCAAAAAATGAGGCTCCAGTGTACACAGTTTTACTTTGTGTGTGTGTTTAGCATAGTTATTACCAGGAGCACAGAATGATCACAAATAGCAGAGTTATTATATTGTGTAGAAACATCAGTTACCAGAATTTTTAATCAAACTTATTTTCTACACTGCATTTTACAGGGAAAATTTAGCAATAGCTTCATTTATATGAAATGAAAAAAAACTCATAAAATCCCACATTTTAATACACAGGTAATCCACACGTAGGAGACTGAAACTTATCCCAATGTTTTAGTCCGACTTGGACCAGTAACGTCATACAGATTTGTTAATGGTCCAAGTCAGACCAAAACATCACAAGTTTCAGCCTCTTAAATGTGGGTTCTTTGTGTATTGTTCCAGCCACAATATTGTGACACTTATTCTCAGAATTTAACGTTTGTGGATAGTGTAATGCTTGTAGTTTTCTGCTTGTCATAAAAGATGGTGGTAGTGTGGCTATTATCCATTTATTGGCACCAGCTTTTGGCCATGGTCGCATCACTGCTCTAAATATGCTAGACAAGAGCTTTACAGTTAGATCTGTCCCAGTCTTTTGGACAGTCTTGTCTGGGAAAGAGTTTTCCTACACTTTATGGGATGTATGATGGAGTATTTGGAGGAAACCTGGTAACCTTGTTCTTTTATGCTTACTACTGCTGAAGGGGACCTTGTGATGGTCCTGGCTAGCTTAGGCAAAGACCTAGTAGCTGAGGGATAGCTTCCAGTGGTCCTGGCCAGCTTAGGTTATCTGCTACAAAAACAGGAGAAGTTTCCTACAAAGGAGCAGGTTAAGGATAAAGGTATTGCTATGCAATTAATGTGTTAATCATTAAATAATGGCAGCTGTAAGTGATGTTTTGATGCTTTGCTGAGAATTTCAATCTGAATTTTTTTATGTACTGCTTTGCATTCTTTTTAGGTCTCCAAATTGCAAGCAAATAAAAATAATGATGTAACTATAGTTGGTTGTCGAGATGTATTATGTTTAATGCATTGGTTAAATCTACAAATGTTACAGAAATAATCTTACCTTAAATTGTGATTGTTGGTGCATATCGATGATGCTGAACAGTGTAGAAGGATGCTGAGGTGGATGGTTGAGGCTCTGACACTAAAAGTTGACGGTTGCATAAGGACTTTCAACAACATACTTATTGAAGCAGCCACGTATAAATATTAGAAAACTGGAGAGAAAGGAATTAATGTACAGTTTGTATGGATTTAATCTCACTGAATTATACATACCAAACAAAGTATTTTGAAAGACAGGGCAAAATAAAACCTTGGTCTCTTTGCATCAGGTACTAGAAAGTGTTAGAAATGACTAATGAATCTGAATGTCATAGAAATGTATTTAAAAGGCTGAGTAGATCTATAACTTGCTATAACAACATGAACATAAATAAGCTCATTTAGGGAGCAACTTGCAGTATGAACAGATGGAGTGACCAGTAGAAAGAGAAAAAAAAAGAGTGCAGGGTAAGATAAACAGTGAGAAAGATGAACTGAAAGTGAGTCTGTTGATATTGTCTCCATGACTACTGTGAAGAACAAGACACTATTGTTGTCAGTATATAATCTTCAATAGTGTTGTTAGTACATCATCTTCACTAGTGTTATCAGACCATGTGACTCAAGTGTTGTGTGTTGTCAGGTTCCTCACATAAATGTGCTGACCAAGATGGACTTGCTGAACAAGGCGGCACAACAACAGCTTGAGATGTTCCTTGTTCCGGAGGTACGAGAGTTGCTAGACTCAGAACATGCCACTTCCAAGTTCAATAAAAAGTAAGATTTTTATTTTTCTCTATTAATGATGGTAGATGTTTCTTGACTAAGTGGAGGTATCCTTCCCTTCCCTAGATCAAACTTAGTTACCCATCATTCCCCAAGTTCTATTTTTAAACAAAATACTAATGGCAAACTTGACCAATTAAAATATGGATTTAACATACAGTGGTATCTCGAGTTACGAACTTAATTCGTTCCAGAAGGCTGTTTGAGTGCCGTTACCGAACGAATAATGTAAATTAGATTAATCCGTTTCAGACCCCCAAAAATACACTTACAAAAGCAATTACAAAAATACACTTACATAATTATTAGAGTTGGGAGCTGTTTGAAACTCAAGGTACCACTGTACACTTTTGGTAACGTTTTCTCATTTGGTTCAGCACTGAATGACCCATTGCGGTTTATCACTTGTGAATAATAATACTAATTTTACAGTGGGGTAACTAAGGCTATTTTCTAAAATCTCATTAAAAGCGATGCCAATGATGCTTGTGTGTTGTCAGTGGTGATGTACAAATGTACGAGATGATTTTTTTTTTTATTGCAGGTATCACAAGTTGACCCGGGCCCTGGGTAGAGTTCTCGACGAATATTCCCTTGTACGTTATGTTCCTCTCAACATTAAGAAGGAAGACTCTTTGATGGATGTACTTATTCAGACAGACTTTGCTCTGCAATATGGTGAAGATCAAGATGTCAGAACAACAGACTTTGAGTATCCTGACCAAGATGATGATGACGACAGAGGTCCATCCTTTGCTTACTAAACTTTGGTGCAAGTTCTAAGCCCTTTATACAACATGTCAAGTGTGCAAAGAATTCCTTCGCATTGAGGCTAGTTCCAGAGCTAAGGGGTACGAGTTAACGAGGGGAGGCTAAAGGAAGCTAAGATAACACTGAAGGACAAAAGAACCAGTACGATAATGTTGAATATCACATCCGTTGTAGTACCCACAAGATGTTTGAAATGAATTAACGGTGTTAACAGAGGTTGTAGTAAATAAGCTTGATATTCAGTTATACAAGGAGTCAGTTTCATTTATTATTGCATTCAGTTTCCCAGAAAGTTCTTTTATAGATATGACTTATTTCCAAATTTTAACATACAAGGAATCAGTTTCATTTCTTCACACAAGTACTGTTGCAACAACACACATTAATACTGGCAAACTTTACTTTCATTTTGCCAGTGTGCTAATTACTGTGTAGAATTGTTTTGTGAAAAATCTATTAAAGAAAAATAAGTTTTATAAATTATTATTTTAACTCTTTCAGGGTTGAGATGCCTCATCCTGAACTCGTTCTCAGGCTCGAAAAATATATATATAAAGAAGTAGTTTTGTTTTTCTTACAAAAATATTAAGAATATTTTTTAAGTGTTATAGAACAAAAAAATTTTTTTTGTGATCAATACTTACTGAGATACAGAGGTATGAAGGTGACCACTTACGGCAGCTTCGCCGACTGCGGCTCACTCGGTAATAATATATTTACTTTTTTATTTTTTAATATTTTATTTTTTCAAGTAACTTTTATGACCTGTGAGACCAATATAAGGCATATTGTATATATAGTATATATATTCACTTGCTGTATGCTACACAATAACCACACAAACACTGACAGGTGAACATTTTCACCTACCTTAGTCACATACTATTGTCTAGAAATATATACCTAGTATTTATAGGTCCCAGCAATGTTTTGGATATGTGGGAGTATGCAATAATAATAATAATAATAAATAATAATTAATAATAATAATTAATAATAATTTTACTTGAAGCATGGTGTAAGACGAATGTCACCACTGCTGACAGTGGTGACATGCTCTGCCTTAGCTCTATTTGTTTTCACTGTTACACGTAAGCATGTCTATCTGTTTATCTCTGTCTCTGCTTATCTGTCTTTCTCTCTCTCTGTCTCAGAGAGATCCACTCGTGAACCAACAGGTATTACACACGACGCACACATTACTTGCCAATTATGCTTACTATGCATTCTATCTACAGGCACAGTATAACACTGTCTGGATTTTTTGGGTTATCCTAGGTAATTTACACTATGTATGAAAACTGTACTTATGTGTACCTGTGCCTAAATAAACTTAAGCTTTTCCAATTGTTCAGATGTGACGATTCTGCAACTCGTGTAATACATGTTCGGCTGGCTGGCTAACTCTATTTCTGTCTCTGTCCCTGACTTGACTTAAAGCTTAAACGGTCCAAACATATATATACACGTTTTCTTTGTCATTCATTCAACACTGCCACGACAAGCCTGAGTCACCTAGACACGAGAGAATGGGTGTGCGCACTCACTGTGCGCCCTATTAAAATAATTGGGAATGTCTGGGTACCATATACTTTTTTTTTCCTATTAAAAAGACACAATTTTTTTTCTCTCAAAAAATTTGGGGCACTACGCGAGTGAATGTATATACAGTGGAATCTCGCCTAACGAACGCATCGCATAACGTTAAATCCGCCTAGCGATACATTTTAACGCAAAAATTTTGCCTCGGCAAGCGCTAAAAAACTCGCTCAACGTGGTTCGTTCGAGACGCGTCCACGTGCGGCCTGAGCCCGCCTCACTTATTCCTTGGGTGCCAGTGTTTACAAGCCAGCCACCGCGGTCGCTTCCAAGCATACAATCGGAACATTTCATATTATCACAGCATTTTTAGTGATTGCACCTGCAAAATAAGTCACCATGGGCCCCAAGAAAGCTTCTAGTACCAACCCTACAGCAAAAAGAGTGAGAATTACTATGGATATGAAGAGAGAGATCATTGCTAAGTGTGAAAGTGGAGTGAGTGTCTCCGAGCTGGCCAGGTTGTACACAAAACCCCAATCAACCATCGCTACTATTGTGGCCAAGAAAACGGCAATCAAGGAAGCTGTTCTTGCCAAAGGTGCAACTTTGTTTTCGAAACAGAGATCGCAAGTGATAGATGATGTTGAGAGAAAAACAGATAGCAGGAGATAGCCTCTCTCAAGCGATCATATGTGAAAAGGCTAGGAAGTTGCATGACGATTTAATTAGAAAAATGCCTGCAACTAGTGGTGATGCGAGTGAATTTAAGGCCAGCAAAGGTTGGTTTGAGAGATTTAAGAAGCATAGTGGCATAGATAGTGTGATAAGGCATGGCGAGTTTGCCAGTTCGGACCACAAAGTGGCTGAAAAATACGTGCAGGAATTCAAGGAGCACATAGACAGTGAAGGACTGAAACCTGAACAAGCGTTTAATTGTGACGAAACAGGCGTGTTACGGAAGAAAATGCCAAACAGGACGTACATTACTCAGGAGGAAAAGGCACTCCCAGGACATAAGCCTATGAAAGACAGGCTTACTCTGTTGATGTGTGCCAATGCTAGTGGTAATTGCAAAGTGAAGCCTTTATTGGTGTATCACTCTGTTTTTCCTGAACACTCTGAGAGTTTCAATGTCCTCAAGGCTAATTTGTGTGTGCTGTGGAGGGCAAACAGTAAGGCATGGGTCACTAGGGACTTTTTTGTATGACTGGTTACACCGTGCATTTGCCCCCACTGAGAAAAATTACCTGATTGAAAAGAAATTAGACCTTAAGTGCCTCCTGGTATTAGACAATGCTCCTGGTCATCCTTCAGACGTGGCAGAGCGACTTTCTGCGGAAATGAGCTTCATTAAGGTCAAGTTTTTGCCTCCTAATACCACTCCTCTCCTGCAGCCCATGGACCAGCAGGTCATTTCCAACTTCAAGAAACTGTACACAAAAGCTATGTTTGAAAGGTGCTTTGTAGTGACCTCAGAAACTCAATTGACTCCATTATAGGTAAGGCTTGGGAGGAAACTACTAAGAGGACCTTAAACTCTGCTTGGAAGAAACTGTGGCCAGAATGTGTAGACAAAAGGGATTTTGAAGGGTTTGAGGCTAACCCTGGGAATCCTATGCCAGTTGAGGAATCCATTGTAGCATTGGGGAAGTCCTTGGGGTTGGAGGTTAGTGGGGAGGATGTGGAAGAGTTGGTGGAGGAGGACAATGAAGAATTAACCACTGATGAGCTGCTAGATCATCTTCAACAGCAAGAGGCCAGACCTGAGGAAACTGGTTTGGAGGAGGGGATAGAGAAATTGAGGAAGTTGCCTACTTCAAAGATTAAGGAAATGTGTGCAATGTGGCTTAAAGTGCAAACCTTTTTTGATGAAAATCACCCTCACACAGCTATTGCAAGCCGTGTTGGCAACCTGTACACTGACAATGTTGTTAAACACTTTAGGAATGTCATAAAGGAATGGGAGGTACAGGCCTCTATGGACAGATATGTTGTGCGACAGAGGTCCAGTGACTCAAGCTGGTCCTAGTGGCATTAAAAGAAGGGAAGTAACCCCAGAAAAGGACTTGCCACCTCAAGTCCTAATGGAAGGGGATTCCCCTTCTAAACACTAAGACCATCAACACACTCCCCTCCTCCCATCCCATCAATCACCACCAGATCTTCAATAAAGGTAAGTGTCATGTAACTGTGCATGCCTTCTTCAGTTTTGTGTGTATTAAAATTAATATTTCATGTGGTAAAAATTTTTTTTTGTTCATACTTTGGGGTGTCAGGAACGGATTAATTTGATTTCCATTATTTCTTATGGGGAAAATTAATTCGCCTAAAGATAATTTCGCCTAACATTGAACTCTCAGGAATGGATTAATAGCGTTAGGCGAGGGTCCACTGTATACGTTTGGACCGTTTAAGAGTTAATGACTTAGACCAGTGGTTCCCAAACTTTTTCAGCTTGTTACCCAATTTAACATGCCACATAAAGCATGTTACCCCTTTCACAAAATGTTGTTATTATTGATATATATGGCTAAACGTGAACGTATACAGCCTCGCATACTCTGCTAATCCTAGCAAAACCATTGAAAACGTAAGAACCACACATATATTATATATAAAATTAATAATAGCTACAAATTCACGTAACAGTGGGTAAATACTAACTATATACTGCACAGGGCAGTACACATACATACCAGCTTATGTCTACCTCGGCTGATGCTCACAGATAAACTGACTGTGTGAAATAGAGGCAGCCTCAGGAAGTGAGTGACGCATACTGGACAGGTCGATCTGGGCTACTGAGTGACTTTTGTCCTGAAGCATACTTGTCAAAATACTTTTGGGTTTCCACACACTTAGCTATATATTTCTTCTTTTCTAATACTGTATATTAGTTTTTGATGTTTATTGTTATTTGGTTTAACTTTATTACTTATAATAGGTTTTACTTTACAACTTTATATACTAAGACAAAGTTAACAATAATCCTCATACCGGGTACCGCATTGTTTTCTTGATTTTCAGAATTCATAACTTTTTTTCTGTCACCCCTCCATTACCCCCCAAAAATGGTTAAATTACCCCCAGGGGGTAATTTACCCCCAGTTTGGGAACCACTGACTTAGACTGACTGGCTGTACTGACTGGACTAAGTGACTTACTTGACTGATTAGACTCACTGACTTGTCTGACTGTACTGACTTCCCATCAAACTGGACTGGCTTGACTTGATTGACCTACTAATTTGACTGACTTTACTGACTCACTGATTGACTTGACTGACTTATTAACTGGCTTGATTACCATCCACACCAGGAACCACAATTTAAGAAATATTATTTGTGCTGCATTTCTAGCCTTAAGGAACAGAAAAACGTAATACATAATGACAATGAATAACAACTATAATATTTTGATTTTTCTAAGATTTCTAAATCTAAAAAAAAAAAAAAAAAAAAAAAAAAAAAAAAAAAAAAAAAAAAAAAAAAAAAAAAAAAAATATGGATTTTTTTTGGGTCTCAGGAACATAACCCAATTTTTCCACAAGTTTTTCAGTTCCTTTAACACGGATTCGTTTAACACTTCATTTTCAGGAATGTAACTACTATGTTAATTGACAATCTACTGTACCTGTTTGGCTAGTTTAAAATCAATGGTCCATACATGTGTCCCATACGATTCTCAGTTATGTGTTTGTGACTAACTTAGTTGATTCTTGAATACTGGTCAATACATGCAGTACAGTGGACCCTCGACCAACGATGGCATCGATTAATGATAAATCCGACTAGCAATACATTTTAACGCAAAAATTTTGCCTCGACTAGCGCTAAAAAACTCAACCAACACTATTCGTTCTGTCTGAGACGCGTCCACTTCTGGCCAGTGTTTACAAGCCAGCCAGCCACCGCGGTCGCTTCCAAGCGTACAATCGGAAAATTTCATGTTATCACAGCCTTTTTAGTTATTGCACCTGCAAAATAAGTCATCATGGGCCCAAGAAAGCTTCTAGTGCCAACCCTACAGCAAAAAGGGTGAGAATTACTATGGATATGAAGAAAGAGATCATTGCTAAGTATGAAAGTGGAGTGCGTGTCTCCGAGCTGGCCAGGTTGTACACAAAACCCGAATCAACCATCGCTACTATTGTGGGCAAGAAAACGGCAATCAAGGAAGCTGTTCTTGCCAAAGGTGCAACTATGTTTTCGAAACTGAGATCGCAAGTACTCAAAGATGTTGAGAGACTGTTATTGGTGTAGATAAACGAAAAACAGATAGCAGGAGATAGCATCTCTCAAGCGATCATATGTGAAAAGGCTAGGAAGTTGCATGACGATTTAATTAAAAAAATGCCAGCAACTAGTGGTGATGTGAGTGAATTTAAGGCCAGCAAAGGTTGGTTTGAGAGATTTAAAGGGAAGGGAAGTAACCCCAGAAAAGGACTTGCCACCTCAAGTCCTAATGGAAGGGGATTCCCTTTCTAAACACTAAGACCATCAACACTCTCCCCTCCTCCCATCCCATCAATCATCACCTGATCTCAATAAAGGTAAGTGTCATGTAACTGTGCATGTCTTCTTCAGTTTGAGTGTATTAAAATTAATATTTCATGTGGTAAAAGCCATTTTTTTCATACTTTGGGGTGTCCTACACGGATTAATTTGATTTCCATTATTTCTTATGGGGAAAATTAACTTGACTAATGATAATTTTGACTAACGATGAGCTCTCAGGAATGGATTAATAGCGTTAGTCGAGGGTCCACTGTATTTACCTTTGCTGCTATGCATAATAATTTATATAACTATTTATGTTTACCCAAGTAAACTGACTGACTAACTATAGTTGGTGAATACTGACTGTGGGAATGAGACTGAGACAGAGAAAGGGGGATGTGAGATGAGATGCTTGATTTTGAGACATGCTCCATTTCCACGACCAGAGTTCTCATTCAGCCTACAATATCAATTGGTCAGAGAGCT
Organism: Cherax quadricarinatus; assembly: GCF_026875155.1. Taxonomy (NCBI): domain Eukaryota; kingdom Metazoa; phylum Arthropoda; class Malacostraca; order Decapoda; family Parastacidae; genus Cherax; species Cherax quadricarinatus. Next base: position 960,527 of record NC_069470.1, on the reverse strand, counting down.
GGTCCTAAGTCCAAGTGATCATTAAACAGGTAGATCATTAAGAAGTGCCTGTATTATATTTTTATGAAGTTTAAGTTTATAAAAGAGAAAGATATTAATAATGATACATAATAATTTTTATGTAGGGGTTCCTGGAGACATGAAAATTATTTCAAGGTAAATAGGTCAAGAAATGCTGCTCTAGAGATTCACTCATTACCTTAAGGACACCCAAAGCCACCCTCCAGAACTCCAAAGAGCAGATCAGCAAAACTACCTACTTGGAGATCATTCTGAGGGTCAATGTTTCTGTGACCCAGTCCTTGATCAGACCTCCTGGTCATCAACCTGGTTGCCACTGCTGGCCACAAGTAATCCAACATATGAATCACAGTACTGACTTTAGGTGTCTGATCAGTTCCCTCTTTAACCCTTAAACTGTCCAAACGTAGATCTACGTTTTTTCAATGTTTGAAAGTGTGTAAAAAATGTAGATTTTTTTTTTTGTACATTTGAAAGCATGTAAAAAAAACTTTGATCTACGTTTTTTTTGTTATATTTGAAAATATGTAAAAAAAACGTAGATCTGCTTTTGGAGCACTACGCATGTGAACGTAGACCTACGTCTGGACAGTTTAAGGGTTAAGACAGCCAGGGATCTATTGGTTATTTTCCTTATGCATGGTGGGAGGCATGGGCATGGGTCCCAGACAATGTGTTTTCTCTTAGTGTAATTATAGCACCCCTGCTTTTCATTGGAGGTATGTTGCACTATCTACCTAATCTTTTACTTTCACAAGGAGTGATCTGTGTGTGCAGATTTGGGACCAGTTCCTCTAGGATTTTCCAGGTGTACATTATGATGTATCTCAATTGCCTGCATTGATCCAGATTCCATGGCAACCACCACTGTGGGCCTCACTAGAATAAGACAGACAACAATACTCTTCAACCTAGGAGCCATAATTTCTGAGGGGAGATCCCCAAAGGCTGAACACAGGAAAGGAAGGAAGGGGGGAGGGAAGGATGGGGTAATGAGGTAGGATGGGGTGAGGGCCTTAGGGTTTTGTCTGAGGAAGAAGACTAAATAGTCCAGTTCCTTAGATCAAGAACCTCTTCACATCAAAGAATTCCCCTTGAAGAGGCTGTGTTAAAAAAAAAAAAATAAATAAAAAAAAAATTAGTCTATAACCAAAAGTTTTTCAATGTGTACTATTAAATGTTATCCATTACTATAAAAACTATGTGTATTGTGGAAATAAATTATTCATACTGTTATTATTGTTATAATGAACACAGTTTATCATGATGATAATAAAACAAAGTGTCAAGTAAATATGATATAAAGCAATACTCAAAAATAATCGTTACTTCACTTACAATGTTTTACAGACACATAAAATATAATAAAATAACCTCCAAAATTTTCAAATGTACTACAAACAACAGATTACAAATTTTCTTTTCTAATGAGAATACTAAACAAGTGCACACAAATGTTTTCTGGAACCGATACCATTACACATAAACATACTTAATATGAATGACAAATTCAGGAAGTGACTATATAGTTAGTTCTCTTAAACAGTTACTTTATATAAACAGTGTGGTTTTTGTAAATATGATTCAAAAATTGCATACAAAATAGTACAAGGAAAGGCCTTTGCAGTACATTCAGCTCTCTTTTTACAATTTAACTTCTTTTTGGAAATTAATTAGAAAAAGTATTCAAAAGTGAATAATGTATACTATGAAAGCCATTTTCACACATTAAATTCTGGATGAACTTTTTTCAATACTATTTACAAAAAAATTACACCATACGAAGGAGGTTCATAAGAGAGCCGAGTGAGTGTTATTGAATTTTGATTTTGATTTTCAATCACATTCACAAAAAACCATACCATATAGAGCTTTATAAGAGCTAACTGTAATGGTTTAATCTGATATAAAAATAGCATACCTTGCATTTTTATTAATACTGCACTGTATAAAAATAGCCAATAACTTTGTTAAGGTAGTGAAGATAAAAAAAAAGAAACGTAATAATGGCATTATAGCTTGTCCATTAAGTCAATACAACATATTTCCAAGAAAAAAGTTAAGTACAGGAGGTTACCAACTTACAAATATCATCCTGATTTTTCAAGTTACAAGTAAAATCTTGATATGCCAAGACTCCAACAGATTGAATTTCAGATATAATGGACAAAATATTTGGCTGGACAAATGTTTGATGCTATGCATGAAGGTTTTGTCCATTAGTGGTAGTGTGCATGTCCAGTAAATTTCTTATAGAACAGACCATGTCAATGTATTAGGCATTTCAGTATAATGTATTTTCAGTTAAATAGGTAACTCGTGCTCTCCTATTTTTCAATTGCACTGAGGTTTCACTCTACACATACACATTGTAAAGAAAACAGAGTACTGTAGCTCAGTGTGACTGTTTTGTGTGTGTGCATAGGTGTAACTTTGTAAGTAAGGATGTGTGTAACTTGTAAGGATTGTAAGTTGGTTACCTGTAAGTACACTAAACTTACATAAAAAGCACACAATGCTTAAGTAAATTAAAAGCACCACCTAGCAATGAAAATAAACTTAAAAAAAAAAAATAGTAAAATTAATATATAAACCATTCAAGGTATACAGATAACTAACATATCAATAAAAAATAGTGGGTGAGTAGGGGGCTAAATTACATAAAATTTACTGTCTCCTTATCACTTGAACACAACAGAAAGAATGTTATCAACATTTCTCAATGGACAGATGAAAATGGCAAATTTACAAAAGTTTTGTAATATGGTCTAAAAAAATAACCACAGTTGACTCTCTTAGAAAGCTCCTCTATGTAGTGAAATTTTTTGTAAAAGTGGTTGAAAAAGTACATCCAAAACGGAATATCATATGGAAAGGCCTTAATATTACGATCTATTCAATTTTGGATGCCTCTTCTCAAAACATTTACATAAACAAAATAAAGAAACTTTACAAGAGAGTTTACTGTAAGTACAAATATCTGACATGATTGGGAAATAAAGAGAATTTTCCTTTGACATGCTAAATACATGCTTACTGGGTTTTCCTTGGACACTGACACTGGTGTTTAGAATGCACACTTTGATTTTCTGTTAGCAATTTTTTTTTTTTTTTTTTTTTAGCTTTCTGGGATGTCTAGATGAATAATTTATCTTGAAAAAGTTAAGTATATTACATACAGGATCAGAACCCAGGGTGCTGAGTATGTCAAACACAGGATCAGAATCCAGGGTGCTAAATATATCACACACAGGATCAGAATCCAGGGTGCTAAATATATCACACACAGGATCAGAACCCAAGGTGCTAAATATATCACACACAGGATCAGAATCCAGGGTGCTAAATATATCACACACAGGATCAGAACCCAGGGTGCTAAATATATTACACACAGGATCAGAATCCAGGGTGCTAAATATATCACACACAGGATCAGAACCCAGGGTGCTAAATATATCACACACAGGATCAGAACCCAGGGTGCTAAATATATCACACACAGGATCAGAACCCAGGGTGCTAAATATATCACACACAGGATCAGAACCCAGGGTGCTAAATATATCACACACAGGATCAGAACCCAGGGTGCTAAATATATCACACACAGGATCAGACCCCAGAGTGCTAAATATATCACACACAGGATCAGAACCCAGGGTGCTAAATATATCACACAGGATCAGAACCCAAAGTGCTAAATATATCACACAGGATCAGAACCCAGGGTGCTAAATATATCACACACAGGATCAGAACCCAGGGTGCTAAATATATCACACACACAATCAGACCCCAGAATGCTATTCATTCATCTGATAGAAAAGTTACCCCAACAACTAGTATATCTAGCATGTTTATTATTCCTTTTTATAACAAAAGCTAATTGTATTGTCTTGCTAGAGATGATTAATAATAAAGTAATATGGCCTTGATCATGGACTGTACAAACTTGTTAATAAAATATGTAAGTGATAAAACAAAAGTGAGAAGAGCACTTTCGTTTTCAACGATGGTCAGTGTGTCATCACAGTAAGAATATATCCTCCATCCCTCCCTTGTTCCTCAGTCAACACAGATCTTTTAATTATCTGCTATACTGACTGACTCTCTCCTTGGGGATGTTCTGAAACACACACAGCTTGGAGCTTTCATCATTATCATCTAATTATATGTAGCTATAATAGCAAAACTATGTAAGATAATATTTGTTGAGATTTTTAACCTGAAGGGTTAGCCACCCTGGATAACCTAAGAAAGTCAGTGCATCAATGAGGACTGTTTTATATCCATTGTGGTAGCTGATCTTCAAAGCAAATTACAATACTGTACAATTTTTTTTGAAGTTCTAAGGGATACAGTAGTTACATCCTCTTAGTTCACTGTCACCAATTAATTTTTTTTTTAGTAGTGGGCCTTGTTGTCCCAGCTGAAGGTAATATTGAAGTGTTTTTTGGGATGCTGCTAGTTTCCTCCTCCATGCTACCATTGCTCAAACACAATATTATTATTATAATACAGGCACACAGTTGATTCCTGAATACCAGTAAAAATACATTTAAAAACATTGCCATTATTACTATAATCATGGGGGAGCAGTAAGCCCATAGGGAAACACAGTGCCAAATATATACAGTATGTGCATGAAGCCTAGATAACTGGAAATGAACCTAACTTATTAACATATTAGCACAATTACATTTTTTTTTGGGGGGCATACCATTCTCAAAAAATTATTGTAGTGATAAATGTCTTGAACTGCTTAATCATATTTCAAAAACCATTTATAATTACATGTATATATTATAATATTCAGAAGTAGAGTTCATTCCCAGATGACCAAGCTTCATGTGTGCACCATATTTTTTATTGGTCATAAAATAATATTAATTAAAAACAGACTTAACCCTTTGACTGTTTTGGTCGTACATATATGTCTTACGAGGTACCGTGTTTGATGTACATACAGTGGTCCCTCAATTATTGTCAATAATCCGTTCCTGGAAGTGGGACTATTATCGAAATAGAAGATTTTCGAGTCAATTTTCCCCATAAGAAATAATATAAATACAATTAATCCATTCCTGACACCCAGAAGTATTAAAATAAAAAATTTTTTACATGAAATATAGATGTAGTACATAAACAATACAATGGGAAATGATGAATGAAACATGAACAGCATAACACTTACCTTTATTGGCGATTCTTCTTAGTGTATGGAAGACTGGAGGAGGAGAGAGATTGAATTACTGTTTGGAAGGGGAATCCCCTTCCATCAACACCTCAGGTACCAAGTGCTTTTCTGGGGTTACTTCTCTTCTCTGTTTCTTAATGCCACTAGGACCAGCTTGAGAGTCACTGGAGTCCTGTCTCGCAAAAAGACTGTCCAGGGAGCTATGTTTCTGGCGTCTCTTTAAAACTTCCCTAAAATGGGCCAAGACTCTGTCACTGTACAAGTTGCCGATATGGCTTGCAACATCCTTCTCAGGGTGATGTTTCTCCATAAATCTTTCCATCCTACCCCACATTTCAAAAATCTCCCTTGTTTCTGAAGAAGGCACCTTCTTCCATCTCTCTTCCTCCTCTGCAGCAAGATTCTGAGCTGCGATCTGTTGCTCTTCCTACTGAAACTCTTGCTCCTTTCATATTGTTCAATGATGTTTTTCTTAAATTCTATCGTATTTCTCACCTTCTTTACCAAATTTTGACACTAAGAGCTTTCTTTGGAGCCATGGTAGCTTATTTAGCACTTGCAAGCACTAAAATGAATGGAATATTACGAAATATTTCGTATGAACATATGAGGGGACCGTCGCTCACTGGTAAACAATGGCACACTGGCCGGGAACGGCGCAGAGCCGTGTGTACACGTCCAGGATGAAAGACGATTAGCGAGTTAACCCTTTCAGGGTCCAAGGCCAAGATCTGAAATGGTGCCCCAGTGTCCAAGAAATTTTGAAAAAAAAAAAAAAAAAAAAAAAAAAATTATTGGTACCCATATGGTACAGGGTACCATACAGTACACGACACCATATGGTACAGATACAGAGATAACTATGGAAATAAGTCACCCTGACTTTTTTGGGTTATCCTAGGATTTTATATGTATGCTGCTATGTATGATAATCTATGTAATTGTATTTCTGTACACCTGAATAAACTTACTCAAGTGCATGTGTCATCATTTATTTATTTATTTAGGTATACACAAATGAAGTTACATAGAATATCATACTTAGCATCATATGTTTGGAGATCCTAGGATAACCCAAAAAAGTCAGACAGACTTATTTCCATTAGGGTCCCTGTACCCTGTACCATATGGTATAATGTACCATATGGAGGGAGGGGGTAAAGGAGGTTTTGTGTGCGAGGGGCTTGGACTTCCAGCAGGCGTGCGTGAGCGTGTTTGATAGGAGTGAATGGAGACAAATGGTTTTTAATACTTGACGTGCTGTTGGAGTGTGAGCAAAGTAACATTTATGAAGGGATTCAGGGAAACCGGCAGGCCGGACTTGAGTCCTGGAGATGGGAAGTACAGTGCCTGCACTCTGAAGGAGGGGTGTTAATGTTGCAGTTTAAAAACTGTAGTGTAAAGCACCCTTCTGGCAAGACAGTGATGGAGTGAATGATGGTGAAAGTTTTTCTTTTTCGGGCCACCCTGCCTTGGTGGGAATCGGCCGGTGTGATAATAAAAAAAATAAAAATGGTACAATGTACTATATGGTACATTGTACCATATGGTACCATTGTACCATATGGTACCATTGTACCATATACCACTATGACATGGCACCATTGTACCATATGGTACCATTGTACCATATGGCACAATGGTACCATGTGGCTCAAAACCATAGAATTCGTCTTCAGCTCCACTTCCAACAGTCTTAGAACTGTAAGTTGTGAAGAGGAGAGTCAAAATTCACCCAGAGAGAGAGTGGGGAGTGAGAGCTTCCTTGCCGCCAGGCACCACGAACAAAGCCACTTTGCCGGCGTTCCCACAATGCCATGCAGGCGTCCAGATTTTTTCTATAGTGTGCACACTGACCACCCAGACCCATTCTCTCAGATGTAGGCCAACCAGCCTTCTCGCGCTAAATTTGGTGCCGCTAGAATTTTGGCGTAGATCTACGGTTTGGACCCTGAACGTAAAGCCGCAGATCTACGGTACGGGCCCTGAAAGGGTTAACAGACCATTTGCGAGCCAATGTTTAGACGAAATAACGGGACTATTTCCGAAATGGACGACTTTCAGGCTGGACGATTATTGAGGGACCACTGTACTCATAAATTCTAGCGGCTTCAAATCAAGCAGGAGAAAGCTGGTAGGCCCACATGTGAGAGAATGGGTCTGTGTGGTCAGTGTGCACCATATAAAAAAATCCTGGAGCATGCAGTACATAATGAGAAAAAAAAACTGACCTTTTTTTTTTTAATTAAAATGCCGAATTTGTGGTCTATTTTCGTGTAGTATTTATGGTTGTATTCTCATTTTCTTGGTCTCATTTGATAGAATGGAAAACATATTATAGAAATAGCAGTGATTTTGATTAATTTTACTATAAAAAGAACCTGGAACTACAGCTCAAAATAGGGGAAATGTTTGACTTTTGCCGATGTTCAAAAGTAAACAAATGATGCCATTTTCCAATAAATGTCCAAGTAGCCATTCTAATATGCAGTCATGAATGGGTTGATGTTATTTATACAATTATTACAGTATTGCAGTAGTCTGCATAATAGTAAGTCTTCTATTTCTTGTTTGAATAAAAATTCAAAATAGAAAGCAAGAGTAATATCAGAGGGGCCTGGAGACATGACTGATGAACAAAGAAAATGTTATTTTAGAGCCAGGAATGTCTGCATTGTTCATTCTGGACCTTATTTTGAAATTGTCATATTTTTTAATTTTCATGAAATTGGCCAAATTGCAAATTTCTGACCACGTTACTGGGTAGTTGAAATTGGTAAATGGGCAGCTTCTTGTACTCAATCTATAGAAAAAATAGAGTTCTAAAGAAATAGCTATGAGTTTGGTCGACTGGAACAATGGAATTAGCTGAAAATAAGGCTCAAAGTGGGCAAAATCACAGATTTGTAAATATCGCCGAGGTCGCTAACTTCGCAAGAGCGTAATTCCGTCAATTTTCCATCAAATTTTTTTTTTTTTTTGGTGTCATTACAATCGGGAAAAGATTCTCTATCATTTCATAAGAAAAATAATTTTTTTTTTTTGAAATTTTGCGACACCAGGAGACACCTCAGGATTGGGGGTTGTGACAGTCAAGGGGTTAAGATACTTTAGAACAAAAAATTAAGCAGAGATTTATTAGGCACCAAAGTTAAGTTTGTTGTCTAAAACATTTGGACTGATAAATATATTTACTCAAATATACACTGTTTTCATATACAATGTATATTTGAGTAAATATATTTATCAGTCCAAATGTTTAATCCTTTATCATTGTTACAACCTAAATGTACTAATGTTTTGATCATGTGTATAGACCTATCAATAAGTAGGTAATAAATTATGGTGCCTCTAGTTAACAGTAAGTCTTTTGCTTCCCTCATCGACTCACTCAGTTCCATAACTCTTTCCTGGAAGAAGCGAGGTGGTGGGATATGAAGCAGTGTAGTTCTAGAGTTGGCAGAGTGTGGTTCCCAGTAGCTCAAAAGTAGAAATAATGAATATCTGGACTCACTTTCAAAAATTTATAAAAAACTGTAAAAGTTATATGAAATGTCTTAGGGCCACTCTAGAAGGGCCATACTAGAAGCACATCCAAATCCTCCATTATTTCAATGATGGAACATAAAAATTTGTGTTAAAAACTTCTACTATACCATCTGCCACTGAAGTGCAAGCCTTGAGTGGCCACATATTGTAGTTTAAGTGTTAATAATTGCAGAGATCATCTTGCTCACAGCCTGGTCCCAGACCAGGCCTCTTCACTGGAAGGAAAATATTACACCAGTAGGAACTATTGTGAGAGACAACTTGCATCACAGCCAAGCAAATACAACTGATATAGTTTTCGTTAATAAAGACGTGCATATTTTTATATCCTTATTTAAGTGCTTAACCTCTAGGAGCATACAATGCCTTGGACAGTAGGTAATCACATTTGATCCAAGGAATGAGCACGCAGCTCTAATTCTTTGTATCAAGAGTCCTTCAACATCAAGGAACCCCTGTGCAGGAGGCATACACATAGCATGGGAGATTCTTCCCTTCACAGCATTTACACCACCACCAAACAATGATGAAGAAACAGCTCCTTTTAAGGGAGAGGCCTTTTCCTGCAGAACTGTTTATTAAATATCAATTTTTCTTACATAAAAAAAAAAAAAAAAAAAAAAAAAATAACTGAAGGAATATTTTGCTGGTTACAATTTGTTCCTATGAATTTTCAAAACTGAGCTATTAAGAAGTATGAATTTTACAAATACAATTTTGCATCCAAAATACAGTGGACCCCCGCATAACGATTACCTCCGAATGCGACCAATTATGTAAGTGTATTTATGTAAGTGCATTTGTACGTGTATGTTTGGGGGTCTGAAATGGACTAATCTACTTCACAATATTCCTTATGGGAACAAATTCGGTCAGTACTGGCACCTGAACATACTTCTGGAGTGAAAAAATATCGTTAACCGGGGGTCCACTGTATTATATATTTTTAAGTACTGTTTGCATTTCTACTTTTATTTTTTAATGTCATAAAAATCACTATTATGTAAATGAAGCATAAAAAATGAGCGGTGAAGAAAAATTATAGGCATCTTAAGACACAAAGTACATTATTTCTTACTGTGATTATCTCGGAAGTAATGTGCTTGGCTCTCTCTCTGTAGCTTCATTATTTATTGGAGAATCATAAAAATTTTCAGATATTGTACAAGGAGTCATTATTGTCTCATGTCATATTCACTTTCATCAAATTCACTCAAAATATTTCATTTTGGTTTTAATTGAAAAATTTGATTTTTTTCTAAATTTCTTATTTTAAAACATACATAATACATTTTTATATTTTTGACAATGTGAAAAATTCAAGCAACCCGTTTTTAATTATTTGTGCTCATCTGGCCTGGTGGTTAACGCTCTCGCTTCACACGGCGAGGGCCTGGGTTCGATTCCCAGCCAGAGTAGAAACATTGGGCGTGTTTCTTTCCACCTGTTGTCTATGTTCCCCATCAGTAAAATGGGTACCTGGGTGTTAGTGGACTGGTGTGGGTCGCATCCTGGGACACTGACCTAATTTGCCCGAGATGCTCAGCATAACAAGTGGCTTTCTATGTAGTAGTATGTCATTGTTGTCAGCTAGGACTGTATACCATGTACATGTACTTGTAGTAAATAAAGATTATTATTATTATAATTCTCCTGTGCACATAGTGCACTCAGCTCACACACTGAGGTCCGGAGTTCAAATCTCCAGTACGGATGGAAAACATTAGGGACATATTTCCATAAGACACCTGCTGTCCCTGTTCACCCACCAGTATAAAACGGGTACCTGGGTGTTAGTGGACTGGTGTGGGTCACATCCTGGGACAAAACTAACCCAATTTTCCTGAAATGCTCAGCATAGCAAGAGGCTTTCTATATAGAGTAGCATGTCACTGATGTCAGCTAGGCCTATATACCTTTTACATGTACTTGTAGAAATAAAGATAATATTATTATAAAAAACTATATAGACGCACTTTCAGTAAAAAAAAAAAAAATCAGGCTAATAAAGGAGTAAGGGCAGGAAGAGACCTCCCCCTAAAGTATTTTACAATTCACAACTCTCAAATTGAATTAGAAACTAGATAGCATTTGAGTCCATCCAACACCAACAGCACGCTGCAACTTGTTGGTCCAGGACCAATAACAAGCTGCAACTTGTTGGTCCAGGACCAATAACAAGCTGCAACTTGTTGGTCCAGGACCAATAACAAGCTGCAACTTGTTGGTCCAGGACCAATAACAAGCTGCAACTTGTTGGTCCAGGACCAATAACAAGCTGCAACTTGTTGGTCCAGGACCAATAACAAGCTGCAACTTGTTGGTCCAGGACCAATAACAAGCTGCAACTTGTTGGTCCAGGACCAATAACAAGCTGCAACTTGTTGGTCCAGGACCAATAACAAGCTGCAACTTGTTGGTCCAGGACCAATAACAAGCTGCAACTTGTTGGTCCAGGACCAATAACAAGCTGCAACTTGTTGGTCCAGGACCAATAACAAGCTGCAACTTGTTGGTCCAGGACCAATAAGCTGCAACTTGGTCCAGGACCAATAATAAGCTGCAACTTGTTGGTCCAGGACCAATAATAAGCTGCAACTTGTTGGTCCAGGACCAATAACAAGCTTTCAACTGTTGTCGGACCAATAAGCTGCACTTGGTCCAGGACCAATAATAGCTGTCAACTGTGGTCCAGACCATATAGCTGCAACTTGTGGTCCAGACAATAACAAGCATTAACTGACATGTCACATGCTCTATTCACCTCTAACTGCAGAGTAAGAGCGTTCCTGCTGGAGCACAATGGCTTCCTTCACCTGCATTCCTTCAGTAATATTCTTGAGTGGTTAATATAAATTTTCTTTCTGGAGATAAGTGGTGATTACAACCTCATCGTGAATATTCAATGATATTATTCTAGAACCATGACACCCAGTGGCAAGTTCAAACACTGTTGAAGATCATTTACAAGAAAGTTCCAAGTGTGATGAACAAGTGTTGTCCCCTCAACGAATGTTTGTTTTAATTTTACCACATTACCTACAGTTAGCTCCCTCATAAGATTACAACATAGAGTACTGCATTTTCCTGCATATAAGGCGCACGAGCATGTAAGCCACACAAGACGATGTTTCCAAGCAGTTGTAATGGAACATTAGTAGGCAACTGCTAAAGTGTAACCCCAGGCTGATTTTTCAAGGCTTATTGTGGGAAGAAAACTGTGCCTTATATGCCGGAAAATGTTTTAATTCTTCACAAGTGCAACTGAAAAAAATCATCAAAAACTGAACAGCACATATTACAAAAGGCCTTTCCATATGCAATTCAATTTTGGATCTCCTTAAATTGCATTTATGAAAAATTGCAGTATACAGAGGAACTTTAAGAGACCTGACTGTGTATCACACTAACTTCTATATGCATTTCTATCATGGTAATCCTCCTCTTAAGTGACCAGATTTAAGTGATCAATTGATACTCACTATTAAGAATAACAAACTATGCTCAGTAATAACCCACATGGAGGCAAACTAAAAAAAATTAATTGACCTAGATATTTCGACCCCCTGCTAGGGTCCTCTTCAGCAGATACACAAAAGAGGACCCCAGCAGGGGGTCGAAATATACAGATCTAATTTTCTGAGTTTGTCTCCATGTCAGTTATTATTGAATACTGAGAAGTGTTCATTACACTTAAAGTTATTCATAAACTGTATCTTGAAAAATGGCAATATACTATTAATTTATTAATACTGTAGTACTAATAATATTACTAAAGTAATAATGGATACATTAATACAATAATACCTAAAGGTAGTTGAACCCCCAAATTCCTATGTTAAGCTCCCAGGGTTATTCACAAATTCAGAGTTTATAAATGAAACCCAAGTGTGTAGTGAATGGTGAATAACTGATAAACTAATTATGTAAAACACACAACAGTGAGCCTTTTATTAGATGTAGTTTTGCCCTAAATGGAGCTTTAGGACAAGTAGAGCTTTAGTTAAACAGATCTTTAGAGAAAAATGCTATTTAATACAAGGTTTACTGTGCTATATAAGCTTTACATTCCTACAACTCAACTCTGCCCATATATATCTTTTATATTTGAGCTCTGTTCTCATTGCTTTACTCTGGTTAATACTGACATTCACAACAATGTCTAGAAATCAGAATCAAAAAGAAGTGTTGGATGTGGGAATTTCAATGAGCATGTTTTCAGCCAAATTCTACGGTAACTTTTGAATTAGGATTCATGTGCCAAGAAAATAAGAGAAGCCACTCAAAAACTGGTAAACAATCCCAGCTATTCACAGGAATCCCTTTAAAAAAAATTACTAGATACTTGATATACAGGAAATGGGAAGATCCTGAATTTGTGAGTTCAACTGTCAATGGTCAATGAGAGATTCGAGACACTTGGTTAAAAAAAAATGAAAATTCCTTGCTTATAAAAAATCATAAACCGAAAATATCTGTCATAAGAATGGTTAACTAAAATGCACATTCAATATCAAAATAAGTGCAGGTGTCCCTCCCTTCATTTGACATGCATTCCAGGTCTGTGGCAGCTCTGTTAAGCTCATTCAGGTTATCAGCACTTAATTCCACTTATAAGAACCTACAATACACTTTATGAACCATATCAAATGTGATAACTACAGAAATGGAACATCACATAATAACTAACATGAAGTGAGGGAAACCTGTAAGTGTAAGATACACATCCATTTGAATATCATTCAGTAATTAGTATTTAAACAAAGCTCAATACATTGTATTAAAGAATGAACCACTACAGTCCCAAAACATATCAACAGATTCATCAATAAATTTAACCCGTAAACGGTCCAAACGTATATATACGTTCACTACCGTACTGCCCCAACTTTTTTGAGAAAAAGACATTGTTGTTTTTTAATAGGAAAAAAGAGCATTGGTACCCAGGCATCCCCAATTATTTTAATATGGTGCACAGTGAGTGCTCACACCCATTCTCATATGTCTAGGCAACTCAGGCTTATCGTGGCAATGTTAAATATAGGACATATAAAACGTATATATACGTTTGGGGCACTAGCGGTAAAAACGTATATATACGTTTGGACCGTTTACGGGTTAACAAGTGCATTATTAACAGAAATCCTTTGATTTCTTTTTAAGAAAACTTACGAGGTTGCAGCAAATTAAGGCAAAAGAAATATTAATCCATTGCATAAATCAGAGCTCCATGGTCAAGGGCTGTGGCAGATTACTTGACAGAACTGATCCTGCGCATGAAAGCCAGCAGCTGGGCGGGGATCTCACGCAACACATCCTGTGATAGTTGTGCTTGGCTTAATTGATGGTTGTCTGACAAGAACTTTTTCAACTCTGAAAAAAGAGAAGAGATATAGCACATACAAATAAAAAAGTTAAAAAACATACATATAGGAGGTCCCAACTTATGAATGCTTAGGATTTCTGGTGTTTCAGTTTCTTATTTTTTTTTATTTACACATAAATGTGTAGGGAGAGTTATACTACCTCGGCTCATTCCCGAGCTTAGCCCTATTGAAGGTACAATACCATCCCCATCAGAACGTGACCCACAATGGTTGGCTAATACCCAGGTACCTGTTTACTGCTAGGTGAAGGGGACAGCAGGTATAAGGAAGCATACCCAGCATCTTCATCTGCCCAAGATTGTGAGGCGATGATAGTACCGATAAACACAGCCTTAACCTATTTTCCAATTAAAAAAAAAATCAAAAGGGATGATTATGTCACATGTTTGCAGCAGCTAACGGACATTCAAAAAAATTTTTTTTTCCAATACTGCATTATGTTTCATGAACCCCATTTGCATGCGTGAACCATTATAACTCAGGTGTTTATGCACTGTGAATCCTTCTTCTGGGAAAGTTAGTGCACAAGCATAATTGTGATAACATAATTATTACCCGAGTTTAAAATGTGTAAGAGTGGATAAAACTGTAGTCTACTTCTATATACCATGGGATTGGTATTATATGGAGATACGTATACAGCCTCTCCTCACTTAACGATGGAGTTCCATTCCTAAGTCTACGTCTGTAAACAAATTTGTCACGAAGTGAGCAGCATACTATAATGGTAGTGGGTTTGTGTCAACCATCTTTGATATTGTTTTAATGTCATCTTTGCACCATTTATAACATTTCTGGTATATTTATAAATGTTTATACAGTAGTGTACTGTATATTGTAATGAACAGAATACCATGGAGGAAATCAGCACTAATATTTAGGTATTGCATACTGGTCAGAGAGCCCATCTCAAGTCTGAGTTGTTGGTAAACGAGTATGTTGCTAAGTGAAGAGAGGCTGTATACATATTATGATAGTTACAACTATATGCCTGCCCATCGGCATATCTTAAGTGGTTTCTTCATGTTTTTATCATAATATCTAATGAAAATAGTGAGCAAGTTGGAAAACACAAGACTTTTATTTATAGAGGTAAACTACATTGTGTCCACAAAATGAAACTAAGAAAATATGGGAACACAAAGACAAGCTAGTATATATATTTATATACTGTAGTAGAGAGGATGGAAGTATGTCAGGGAAAGGTGGAGAAGTGGCTGGTGTATTTAAGTGTGGAAGGGATAGTAGATACACTGCAGTGCTCTCATACCCAAGAATGATAGAATAGGGCCCCACTTTAAGGCATTCCGCTAATACGGACATTTCAAATTATAACCAAATACAGTGGACCCCCGGTTAACGAACTTTTTTCATTCCAGTAGTATGTTCAGGTGCCAGTACTGACCGAATTTTTTCCCATAAGGAATATTGTGAAGTAGATTAGTCCATTTCAGACCCCCAAACATACACGTACAAACGCACTTACATAAATACACTTACATAATTGGTCGCATATGGAGGTGATCGTTAAGCGGGGGTCCACTGTATAGCCAAAACTCGCTATATGGCTCTCCCCACCTGACTTTCTAATACGGTCACCACGCCCCACCCAGTTTGTTTACATTCTCTGTGAGCTCAACATCTCTCCATTATGTCTGGAAACTCCAAGATTTCAAGCATTTTAAAGTTATTTCATATTTTATATATATATATATGTACGTACTCTGGTAACTGTACTTATGTGTACCTGTACCTAAGTAAGCTTACATATTGTGCTGACATGCAGGTACATATTAAAATCAGTAAGTGTGTCTTATGTCTCGAGATGCCATATTAATAATAATAATAATAATACAGGTCAGCCATCACTAATCCAGCATCATTGGGACCTACAGTGTGCCGGATTAGTGAGCTTGCCGGATTACAGAGTGGTTAGGTTAGAATACACCTAATTAACCTATCAACAGACTCTTTCTGCTACATCTTCCTCATTTTCATCACTGTTTTCTCCTCCACTGGCTTTCTGCTGTAGATTTACAACCATCTGCACAATTTCTGAGTCAGTATAATGATTTCAGTCAATACAGTGGACCCCCGACTTACGTTATTAATTCATTCCAGAAGGCTGTTCGGGTGCCATTACCGAATGAATTTGCTCCCAAAAGGAATACTGTAAATTAGATTAGTCCGTTTCAGACCCCCAAAAATACACTTACATAATTGTTCGAGTTGGGAGCTGATCGTAAGTCGGGAGTCCACTGTATAATGATGAAATTTGAAATTAGGTTAACTGAAATTAGTGCCAGATTACTGAAGGAACCGGATAACTGACTGCTGGATTAGTGATGGTCGACCTGTACTCAACAATAATCACTGAGGCACATTAAATGTTGTATATTACGTTAATGTACATATTTTCATAAACCCATCTATGATGTTTTTTCAAAATTATATAATAAACACACTATGTAATATATAAATATGATAAATACACCCCACAGTAGAATAAAATAACAAACATGAGACGTGGTAGCCAGGCGGCTTGTAGGAGTGACGGCAAGAATTACATTTTCTCTAGCCTAACACTATATTGTGTGTGCAATTAGTGTATATTTCAATTATATTATTGTTCAAGGCCCTTAACTATCTTTTGCTAACTAGTACCAACTACCTCATATTTTTTTTTTCTACTTTTTTTATTATTTTGCTACCTTAACTTGCATATTTTATCTTGTCAATTTAAATCTAGTTATACTCTAATTCTTGTAAACAACTTATATAACACCTTAGTGCATTTACAATTGAGAGTCTTGTGCCTTTTTATATCATTAGATTAAACTCAGTTGTACTATAGCTCATTCTAGCTCAATACATAGTCAATACCAAATTCATTATATTAGACCATAGTGTAATTACTAGTGAGTCTGGTGCTATTTTTAATTTGTATTTTTCTATTATTAGATTAAACCTTGTTGTACTATAGCTCATTCTAGCTCAATACATAGACTATACCAAAGTCATTATATTAGACCTTAGTGCAATTACAAGTGAGAGTCATGTGCTATTTTTAACCCTTTCAGGGTCCAAGGCCCAAATCTGGAGTCACGCACCAGTGTCCAAGAATTTTCAAAAAAAAATTTTGTTATTTTTTCTTATGAAATCGTAGAGAATCTTTTTGTGAAGGTAATAAAACAAAAAGTACGAAATTTGGTGGAAAATTGACGAAATTATGCTCTCGCGAATTTTGATGTGTCAGCGATATTTACGAATCGGCGATTTTGCCGACTTTGACTCCCATTTTAGGCCAATTACATTATTCCAATCAACCAAATTCTTAGCTATTTCACTAGTATTACTTCTATTCTATCGATTGAGCACAAGAAATCGCCAAGTCAACTGTTTCAACTACAAAACAAAGTGATCGGAAATTGTTAATTTGGCCAATTTAACACAAAGTTCAAAATATTCCAATTTCAAAATAGGGTCCAGAATGAACAATGTAGGCATTCCTGGCACTAAACTAACATTTCCTCTGTTCATTAGTTATGTTTTGAAGCTTTACAAATAAATTCCATTTTGATTTTTTATTCACATAATGAATTTTTATTCACACCAAAAAATAGAAGATTTACTGTTATGCAATACTGTAATAATTGTATAAATATCATCACCATATTTGTGAATGCATATTAGACCCACCAGCTGACGTGTATTAGACGTGTGAGGTCGTTTGTTTACTCTTGAATATCGGCAAAAATTTAACATTTCTGCTACTTTGAGCTCAGTTTCAAGCCATTTCCAGTGCTAAAACCAATCAAAATCATCTCTATTTCTGTAATATGTCTTCCATTCTATCAAATGAGACCAAGAAATCGCAAATACAACTATAAAAAACATACGAAAAAACACTGCAAAGTTGCTGTTTTAATCGAAAAATCATGATTTCATTTTTTTTCTCTCATTATACACAGTGTGCTGCAGGCTCTGTTTTATGTGGTGCACACATACCACATAGATGTATTCTCTCATATCTAGGCCCAAATGTACCACTCACAGTTTATCAGAGTGAGCTGAGCTCATGGCGTAGATCTACGGTTTGGACCCTGAACGTAAAGCCGTAGATCTACGGGACGGACCCTGAAAGGGTTAATTGGTATTTTTATATTATTAGTTTATACCTAGTTGTACTTTAGCTCATTCCAGCACAACACATAGACAACACCAACTCCATTATGTGTATTAGTGACTATACTCTACATGACCAAAATGCTATAGCTATACACTTGTCCAAACTTCCCACCACTACAGATATCAGTACTAAAACTCAACCCATAACTCAGGATATAACTAACCATAATTTAAACCTAGAAGATGATTGATCACGTCGACCCTGATCTAAACCTCCATAATCTGACACACAATCAGAACCTACTGGAAAGTAACTGCCTTTACTACACAGCATCACAAGCCAGCACTATCCTAAACAATGCTAAAAGTTTATCAGTACTTAACTACAACATTAGGTCCTTAAGCAAACACTATGATGACCTCCTGGCACTCCTTGAATCACTAAAGACACCCTTCTCCTGCATTGTTCTTACTGAGACCTGGCTTAAGCAGGACATAATAGATATCTACCCTCTACCAGGATACACAGCAATCCACAACTGCAGACCATACCAAGTTGGGGGTGGTATTGCAATCTATTACTCTAACCAATTATCTTGTATTAGCACCACTTGCATTAGTGATGAATATGGAGAATACATTTTTGCTAATTTTACTGTAAAAAACCTTAAGACGCCTATAACAATCGGTGCCATTTACCGGATACCCCACATAAACATCCCAAATTTCAGTGAGAAACTAAAGGCACTAATAACAAACAGACAAATGAATAAGCACCACCTTCTCTTAGCTGGAGACTTCAACATCAACCTTGGCTTACTAGATGATCAGCCTGTAACTGATTTCATCAACAATATGAACAACACACTTCTCATACCAACAATAACTAAACCAACCAGGATCACTGAAACAAGTGCAACCATAACAGACCACATATGGACCAATATACTAGCCCCCCTTAAATCAGGGATAATCACAGATAGCACTACAGACCACTACCCTACCTTCCTCTTGACAAACATTAGTAAACCACCACTTGAATACAACAAAGTTTCATTTAGACTCCATGATGAGGCCTCAATAAGAAAGTTCACAGCTGACCTAGAGACTGTTGACTGGCCTACAGAATTCTCCAAGGCCAATGGTATTGATGACTGGACAGACATTTTTCTTAACAAATTACTTAGACTATACAACAAACATTGTCCTATAAAAACGAAATAGATCACAAACAAACGGCTTGGTTGCCCATGGCTAACCAGCACCATTCTGAAATCCATTGATAAGAAACACCAATATGAAAAGCAATATAGGCTCTGTTCCACAAGGCACAGTTCTCGCTCCCATCTTGTTCCTCATCCTCATATCCGACACAGACAAGGATGTCAGCCACAGTACCGTGTCTTCCTTTGCAGATGACACCCGAATCTGCATGACAGTGTCTTCCATTGCAGACACTGCAAGGCTCCAGGCGGACATCAACCGAATCTTTCCGTGGGCTGCAGAAAACAATATGAAGTTCAACGATGAGAAATTTCAATTATATACTCAGATATGGTAAACACGAGGAAATTAAATCTTCATCAGAGTACAAAACAAATTCTGGCCACAAAATAGAGCGAAACACCAACGTCAAAGACCTGGGAGTGATCATGTCGGAGGATCTCACCTTCAAGGACCATAACATTGTATCAATCGCATCTGCTAGAAAAATGACAGGATGGATAATGAGAACCTTCAAAACTAGGGAGGCCAAGCCCATGATGACACTCTTCAGGTCACTTGTTCTATCTAGGCTGGAATATTGCTGCACACTAACAACACCTTTCAAGGCAGGTGAAATTGCTGACCTAGAAAATGTACAGAGAACCTTCACGGCGCGCATAACGGAGATAAAACACCTCAATTACTGGGAGCGCTTGAGGTTCCTGAACCTGTATTCCCTGGAACGCAGGCGGGAGAGATACATGATTATATACACCTGGAAAATCCTAGAGGGATTAGTAAGTAAGTAAGTAAGTAAGTAAGTAAGTAAATTTATTCAGGTATACACAATACAGTTACATAGAATTATCATACATAGCAGCATATGTGTAGAGAACCTAGGATAACCCAAAAAAGTCAGACAGAGTGACTTATTTCCATTGGGGTCCTTTTACCTTATTATTATAATATAAAGGTTATAATATTTTCTTATTATTCTATAATGAAGATAACATCTTATTATCATACTAAAAAGACTATCTACTACACGAGGGTCATTAAGACTATCTACAATACGAGGGTCATTAAGACTATCTACTACCCGAGGGTCATTACGACTATCTACAATACGAGGGTCATTACTAGGGATAAGGTAAAATTTACACGTATTTTAGCTAAAAAATAGAAAATCATTCCCCTCCCTTTCTGTTGCTTCATTCATCAGACACTTTTTGGCAGTCTTCTTGAACTGGTTCAAGCTATGACTGGCCTTGACATTTGTGGGTAGTCTGTTCCATTCCTTTATTGCTGTACAATAAAAGGTGTTTGAAGCCTGGCCACTGACTGTGGGTACTACAAAGTTGTGCTCTCTCCCCCTAGTACTATGATTGCTTTGGTTCCCAACCTTGACAAAATTGACAGCAAGATATTCTGGACACTGTTCGTGAGCAATTTTATAAACATGATTTAGCTTCAGTTGTTTTACTCTGTCTTCAACATTCAGCATATCCAACTGCTGTAATTCATCCTGGCCTACATGTTCTCTTGGTCCCAGCCCCAGGATGAATCTTACGATTTTGTTCTGGGTGATTTGCAGTCTATCTTTCAGTTTTTTTGTCAAGGCAGAGTACCAAGAAGAGCAAGCGTAATCCATATGGCATTGTATAAGGGCTAGACATAGGGTTCTGCAAGCCTCAGTAGGTAGACACTGTGCTTGTCTATACAGGAACTTGCACACGAACTTGCACACGAACTTGCACACGAAAATCACTCACTACGAAAGCAAAAGACTTGGCAGACGATGCAACATCCCCCCAATGAAAAGCAGGGGTGTCAGTAGCACGTTAAGAGACCATACAATAAGTGTCAGGGGCCCGAGACTGTTCAACTGCCTCCCAGCATACACAAGGGGGATTACCAACAGACCCCTGGCAGTCTTCAAGCTGGCACTGGACAAGCACCTAAAGTCGGTTCCTGACCAGCCGGGCTGTGGCTCGTACGTTGGTTTGCGTGCAGCCAGCAGCAACAGCCTGGTTGATCAGGCTCTGATCCACCAGGAGGCCTGGTCACAGACCGGGCCGCGGGGGCGTTGACCCCCGGAACTCTCTCCAGGTAAACTCCAGGTAATCAGTCCTCACCAAAGTAATAAAGAAAGCCAAACAACTATACTACTCCAGTAGATTCACTGACACAAGAGGAGATATAAAAAAGACCTGGAAAACACTCTCTCAGATTCTAGGGACCCACAAACTGAAAAAAACCCAAGAATATTGCCCTAACTAAACCTAATGAAACACCACTGCATCCCACTGACACAGCTAACAAGATAAATGACTTCTTCTCAACCATAGGTTCTAATCTCACCAATAAAACCCATGCACCAATGCCCATGCCGGGGACTACCTAGATGGGAATTTCCCAAATTCCTTCTATCTTGCTCCAACTGAGCCCATGGAAGTCACTGAGATTATAGAGTCACTTAAAAATAACTCAGGGAATCTGTCTCATGTCCCACCATTATTGTACAAGAGAGCAGCCCATGTCCTCTCGCATGCTATCTCATTACTTTGTAGATGAATGGTTCAGAGAACCGACATGTTGATAAATTAGACACATGTTGAAGAACAGGAGGAGAATGAGGTAATCAGTCCCTCAACCTTGAGTCGATGTGGTCAGTCCATCAAGATTGATGGACTGACCACATCGACTCAAGGTTGAGGGACTGATTACCTCATTCTCCTCCTGTTCTTCAAGATTCTCCTTTGTATGGACTGATGAAGCCACTGTGTGGCGAAACGTTTCCTCAATAAAGATACCCAAGAGTTGCACATGTGTCTAATTTATCTCATTACTTTTTAACAAGCCACTAGAAACTAGCACCTTCCCGAAACTACTCAAGACGGCAAGGGTAACACCAATACATAAAGGTGGTGACCCTACAGATTTAAACAACTATAGGCCAATATCAAACTTACCATTGCTATCCAAAATCTTTGAGAAACTCGTGCACAGGAGACTATATTCATTTATAACGGCACAAAACATACTCAACCCCTGCCAATTTGGATTCAGGAAAAATAAAAGCACTAATGATGCAATCATAAAAATGCTAGATCTGCTTTACACAGCATTGGAAAATAAGGAATATGCACTAGGAATTTTTATTGACCTAAGAAAAGCTTTTGACACAGTAGACCACGGCATCCTACTCCACAAACTTGACCATTATGGTATAAGAGGCCATGCGCTTGCATATTCCAAATCTCACCCTAATCTTGCCACCCTCAACACCATTGTTAATGAGGAGCTGATCAAAATATCGACTTGGATGACAGCCAATAAACTTACGCTTAACACTGACAAAACCTACTACATTATGTTTGGTAGCAGAGCAGGAGATGAGCAAATTAACATTAAGATCGACAACACTCTAATTGCCAGGCATAATGAGGGCAAATTCCTAGGCCTATACCTCGACAACAACCTGAACTTCAGCACCCATATCCAACACATAACCAAAAAAGTATCCAAAATGGTTGGGATCCTCTCCAAGATACGATACTACGTGCCGCAAACTGCCCTTCTCACACTATACCATTCACTTATATATCCATACCTCACCTATGCTATCTGTGCTTGGGGTTCAACTGCAGCAACACACCTAAAGCCAATAATAACCCAACAAAAAGCTGCAGTAAGAATAATCACTAAATCCCATCCCTGGCAACACCCCCCCCACTCTTCATAGATCTAAACTTACTCCCTGTTCAGTACATTCCACAAATTACTACTGTGCAATCTACATCTACAGGACCTTAAATTCCAATATCAACCTTGACCTAAAACGCTTTCTTGATAGTTGCGACAGAACCCACAGGCACAACACCAGACACAAACATCTCTATGACATTCCCAGTGTCCGACTAAACCTTTTCAAAAATTCAATGTATGTCAAAGGCCCTAAAATCTGGAAAAACCTACCTGAAAATTCTAAAAAATGCAGACACATTCATCACCCTTCAAAACTACCATCAGAAAACATCTTATCTCCCTGATACACCCTGTCAACTAATTATATGAATACCACCTGGTGGTTCACACTTACACTCACTCACCCACCCATTTGACCATAAACAGAAATATCAATCTCAATCTCAAAATAATGAATCTTAACTAGTCATAAGTTGGCCTGTGATACTCCAATACTGAAACTATGTATAGTGCCAAAACAAAAGCATTCACATTGCTAAACTCACAAACTAGTATTTAGTCACTTAGCCATAATACCAACTTACCTCATAATTTTTTAACATTTTAAACTTAAGATTTAATTTAAGTCTGCCCAAAATGCCTAGCCATGCTAAGTGTTCTAGTGGTACACTCTGTAATTATTATTTTACTACATGTAAACCACACAATAACCAAATTCTGTAAACTCAGCATTGTAATCCTTATAGAGAATAAACTTTGAATTTGAATTTGAATCAGAAAATGTGTACACTACAGTATTACTGGGGGCAACTGTACAAAATTATGACTTTCGTATGCCTTCACCCAGAGCGTCATTTCTTCTAAAAATGGTGTTACACAAGAATGGGAGTGTTGCTCTTTATTTATTCTACTATATCAACGTGGAGACAACTTGTACACACTGTAAAGTGTTTGTATTATGGTATAATACAAACGTATGAACCAAAACCAGATATGTTTGCCTGGTTTGTTTGCATAACTCTGTGCCTGTCCTCTCTCACGTACTCAATCGCTTTTTCTCATTTATTTGTTTTATCTCGTTTACTCACCTCTGACCCTACATTAAGACTACAAATATTTTAAGTAATGAGTGAAGTGTATATGCATTTTATTGCTCAGGAACACTTTAGATAAGATAAGATTTCATTCGGATTTTTAACCCCGGAGGGTTAGCCACCCAGGATAACCCAAGAAAGTCAGTGCGTCTTCGAGGACTGTCTAACTTATTTCCATTGGGGTCCTTAATCTTGTCCCCCAGGATGCAACCCACACCAGTCGACTAACACCCAGGTACCTATTTGCTGCTAGGTGAACAGGACAACACGTGTAAGAAAACGTGTCGAAATGTTTCCACCCGCCGGGAATCGAACCCGGGCCCTCCGTGTGTGAAGCGGGAGCTTTAGCCACCAGGCCACCTAAACTCCAGGCCAGTGTGTAAGGCACTGGGCCAGCTGGCCCAGTACATTATGTGTGGGTGAGGTGGCCTGGTATGGTAGCCTGGCTGGCTACCATACTTACCACACCTGATTTCTAACAATAAATACTACTCATCTCACCCTACATTAAGACTACAAATATTTTAAGATAGGTAATGAGTGCACTATATGTGTATTTTACTTTTTTATTGTTTTTTAATGCCTAGTTCTATTGGTAACTTAATGTATGTTAGTGTAAACTTGTTATTTAGTATTTATACGCTTTTATAAATGGAAAAAAAGGGCATTCCACTTTGCAGCAATTTTCGCTTTACGGCGGTAGCCTGAAACCTAACCTGATGTATATGTGGGGCCTTACTGTATTAGGACTGAGCTGTACAAGTATGTTTGCCTTTTGTTTGCTACTGTTGTTGAGTATTATGTGGGCAAGGGGTAAAGCTAAATTAGAACCCACTCTACTCTGAGGAACAGTGTCAGTAATCAGCTACTTATATGCACCACTGGTCCCCCCCTTTCCAAAATTTTCTCAATTGGGCATTTTTTTTTCCTGAATTTAAAAAGGTTTTCCTTTGCTTTTTAAGGGCCCCCCTTTTTAAAAACCCAATTTTAATTTTTTTCCATTCCAGAAAGGATGGTAAAGGTCCCAAAAACCCGGGGCCGAATTTGGGTTCCCATAAAAATTAATTTTTTGAAAATTTGTCCAATTCGGCCCCCCAAAAAATACCCGGGTTTTAAAAAAAACGGGGGCACTGCTAAATTAACCATTTACAATTCAATTGGAAAATCTAAGGGGGGTTTCCATTAAATTCTGGGAAAAAGGGTTAAAAACATTAAACCTCCTTTCACGCCCAAAACCACCAAACTCACTTTTTTTGAGCCAAGCCCTTTTTTGTGAAAAAACCCTTTTTCCCCCTTTTCCCTCCTTAAACCTTTTCCAGGGTGCCCCTACCAAACCCCTTCCCCTCAAACAATTTATCCCCCCCCTCCAATCACCTTTTTGAAAACCTCTCAAAATTTTTCCCAAACCCTTTTCCAAAACCCCACTCCCCCTTTAAATATTTTTTAACCCCATACCATCCAATCTCAATTTACCCAAAATCTTTGGAAAAATTTATTTAACCCCCCAAAAACTTTCCCTAAAAAGACAAAAATCCCAAATTGGTCAAGGGGGGTTCTTCCCCCACTAAAATTCAATAAAATTCACCCAAAAAAACTTATTCCAAACCCTAAACAATCTTTTTTTTTTTTCAATTCAAAAAAAATTTTTTTCTTTCCCCCCTTCAATTTCCCGGGTTACCACCACCCCCCCAAAGGAAATCACCCTCCAAACCAAATTTTCCCCTTTTCCCCTTTAATTTGTCCCCCAAACCCCCCCAAAACCCTCGGAAAAACCCCAAACCCCATCCCCTTATTCTCCTTTTACAAAATTTTGTAAAAACCCCAAAAAAATTTTCCCCCCCGGGAAAGCAACCCGGGTCCCATCCTTTTACAAAAATTTCCCACCCAGAACCCCAAAAATTGGAAATTAGAAACCCCAAAAATAAATTTTTTTTTAATACAAAAGGACCCCCCGGGATTCCCCCGGGCCCCCAAAAAATCCGCTTTTGGAAACAATTTTCCGGGGTTTTAAATTTTCCCCCTCCCCCAACCCCAGCCCCAAACCCCGGTCCTTTTTGCGCTGTTGCCAAGGACGGTTGGGGGTGCGGTTTACCCCCCTTCAACCCCGGGCCCCCGGTGGGGGGGGGTTTACCAAACCCAGCCCCGGGAAAAAATCCCTTAGCACCAATTAAATTTTAATAATATTACAGGGGAATTTTGGTTAATTTAAATTCTGAAAAATTTTTTAATTTTGCCTGGCCCCAAAAAAAAAGGTTCAAGTGCCCAACCCAAACGGGAATAAGGGGGGTTTTTCCCATAAGTATAAAAGAATAAAATTAAATTTAATTTTTTAAAGTGGGTTTTTTTTCCCCAAAAAGGCCGGGGCCCAAGGTTTTAAAATAAACCCCGGGGTAAAAAATGGTTACTTTTGGTGGAAAAAAAGGAATAAGGGAAAAAAGGGTTGGTTCTAGGGGCCAAGGTTTCCCAAACCTGTTTTGGGGGGGAAAAAAAAAAGGCAAAAGGGATTTTTTGAAAGGGGTTCAAGGGTGTTTGAAAAAAGATCCCCAGGAGGAAGATTTAAGGATTTTTTGGGTAAAATTCATAAAATTAAAAAAATCCCGGAATGGGATCTTAAGTAAATTTAAGGAAAGGCAAAGGTTGGTTTAAATTTAAAAAAAATGGAAAACAAGTGTGGGGGGGGGTTTTAAAAAGGGCCCAGGAAAGGTTGGTTTAAGAATTTAAAAAAAGGGGAACATAAAACAATTACCCGCCACCCCAACCCCCACAAACCACCCGAAAAAAAAAGGTGCAGGAATTAAAGGGGAGAAACTTTGGGACAGTGAAGAGAAAAAAAACCTGAACAATGTTTAATTGTAAAGGGAAACGGGCCTTTTTTGGAAAAAAAAGCAAGTAGGACCACATTACTCAGGAGGAAAAGGCACTCCCAGGACATAAGCCAATGAAAAAAACAGGCTTACTCTTTTTGATGTTTTTTCCAATGCTAGTGGTGTTGCAAAGTGAACCCTTTTTTTAGTGAAACACTCAGAAACCCCAAGTTTTTGGGGAACAAAAGAATATCCTAAAGGAAATTTGGGGGTGTCGTGGAGGGAAAACCCAGAAAGGCCAGGGGTCACTGGGGAAACTTTTTTTTTAAGACTGGTTAAAAACCATGCTTTCCCCCCCAATGTGAAAGTTTCCCCTAACTGAAAAAAAAATTAGCCCTTTAAAGTGCCCCCGGGTGTAAAGAAAAAGCCCCTGGTAACCTACAAGGGGGCCCCAAGAGAAACCCTTTAAAGGGACATGGGGTTTCATTATTTTTATTTTTTAAATCAAAAAGAACCCCAAAGCCAAAAGGACAAAAAGCGCTGCGGGGCGGGAAAGGAAGTGGGGGCACCCAGGTGGAAAAAAGGGAGATGGATGAGAAAACAGGTTTAACGGATAACAGCGGGGCAGTGGATGGTGAAAGGGGGAAAAAGGGCCCGCAAGAGACTGAACCAAAAAGGGGGGTTTGGGGGTGAGTGCAAAAAATTATCATCAGATTTGGGGATAAATCATCGTTGCCCAAAAATTCAATGAAGAGCAGGATTTAAAGAGGGCCATCAGCAAAAAAGGGAAAGGGGTAAAGGAGGGTAATTTAAAAACGAAGATGACTTTGGGAAAGGAAATTCGCGTGCTCGTTGATAGAGGGGGCCCATCTAAAAAAGGGGGGGCCCCCCCCTAACCCCGATATGGAATTTGACATGCTCACAGAGGGGAAACGGGTTTTGCCTCCCCCCATGAGATACCCAGGAGTAAGAGGGTGGGGGCCCAATGCAAAGGGGGGGGAAGAGGGGTCCCCCAAACCCTTCGGCACTGAGGGAAAAGAAGGGGCCAGAAACCCTATGCTGGGTTTAATAAAATGAAGTTTTTAAACCGAGCGGGAGTTGACCAACGTTTTTCCCAAAACCGGGTGCAAAGGGTGGGTAGTTTTGGGCGCAAAAAAATCCAGAAATGGAACACCTCGATGGGAAATTTGGGTTTGGGTCATTTTACTGCTACCGCGCAGCAGTGTTCCCTGTTCATTGCCCTGAATTTCGACATGACCAGGGCCCCCAACAAAAAACAATATCTTTATTTTTTGGTGGGAGATCCCGGCATGGGAAAAAATTTTGGTACGGAGAAACTGGGGTTTGGATGAAATCAAATTTTCGAAATACCTGTGGGAGCATTTAAGGGAGTCGGAGATTTCACAAAGATGACACAGGCATAGATGAAATTTCGAAAAGTGTTCCCAAGAATGGCATACATTTAAAGCTTTAAAAAATGCTAGCTGAAGATAGTAAATGCCCTCGTACACGCTGCCCGGAAACACGTGCAACCCCGACGCCGTCTGAAAAAACTTAGAGCCATCTGTGTACCCCGCGGTGGCAGGGAAAGGGGAGGGGAAAAGTGATCAAAAAAAGGAGCGGGAACCCACCGTAGGCAGTTGGGCTTTCGAGCAAGGGGGGTGGAAAGAAACAGACCCGAACAGCGGGAACTTCCGGGGGGGTTTGGGGAAAAAAAGTGAGATGTTTCAGGGAAAATAAAAGGTGGTAACTAAAGGGGGAAACAAGAGTGAATTAGGCGAAGAGAAAAGGGAGGGGGAAGCAAACAGGGGCGGCAAAACGAAATAAAGAATGTCAAACTAAAACGGGGGGCCCCTTCTTAAAGGGAAAAGGATTGTGAAATCGTGAGAGCGTACATAGTAACAAAGGGAAAAGGGCATCACGGCAAAAAGAAAAGGAGGGAACTTTGCTTCTGTAAAGAGGCTCTAAACCGGGGAAAAAGGCGAAAACCCAACCAAAGGGGCACAAACGTAAGCCTTGGTAAATGGATAGAGTTAAGGCTAAGAAAAGAAGCAGGAGAGGCCGCGGAAAAAATCTGGTAAACCATAATCGATTTTTCGTTTTAAAAACGAGGGCTGAATGTGGGGCAAGAAAGGTTCGACGATCGCCCCCCGGGAAAAGATGACCCAAGGGGTTTTAAAAAGGTTTTGCGGCTGTTGACAAGTTCCTTCAAGAGGTAATGTAGGTTTCCTTTTTAAACCCGACGGTCAAAAAAAGGGCCCCTGAAACCGGGGGGGGGGGGGAACCGTATCACGTTCGGGGATAGGGGAGCCATAGAGTTTACAAAGGATGATGGGGAGAAAACCAAGCGTTAGTGAAAGAAAATTTTGGGTGTTTTTGGGAAATTGAAAAAAAAAAAACCATGGGGGGTTGGCCCAAGGGGGGAAAACACGGTCGCCGAAATGGGGAAGAAACTGCAAAAAAGGTGCCAGTCGGGGCCCCTTGCACAAGAAAAACGAAGTCATCAAAAATAGGGGTGATGATTTAAATATTGGGGTGGAAAAACGGGGCTAAATCATTTTTTTCCCCCCCCCCAAGGGGGAAAAATTTTGTTGTGCTTAAACACATCCCTGGGGGGGCCCCTTCAGTTTGGACGAACCCGGGGGAAGGGAACATTATTAAATCGAAAAACGGAAATGTCTGCCCCATTTAAAAAAATTTTTAAAAGGAAGGAGGGGTAAATTCCCTCGGAGGCCAAAGGAAGGGGCCCTGCCCAAAAAAAATTTTAACCCCCAAGTTGGTCATATGCCTTCTAAAGGCCAAAAAATTAGGGGCAATAACGGAGTGATTATTCGCAAAGGCTTACGAACAAAAGTATCCAAGCGTAGTAAGGGGTCTATGGTAAACGACCCTTAGGGGGGAAAAACCCATATTGACTAGGGGGAGGATTTTGGGGAAAGTCAAAAATTTCCCAAACATTAAAACGCCATCTTTTACGGGCCCCGGCCCCCCCCCACACATTTCCCAAACTGCACTTGAAAAGGACAAAGGGGGGGCGTTAGTGGGGGGGCATCATTTCCTGTAGTACCCGGTTTGCGGAAAAAGGGAGAACAATGGCAAAATTTCCCCACAGCGGGGGAAAAACCCCTTGTGCCAAAAAAGAAATTTAAGAGGTGTAAAAGGACACAAAGGGCTGAAACCCATGTAAATGTTGTAAAAATTACGAATATGAATGTCATCAGGCCCAGCTGCCCAAAAAAATTGGAAAAAAGGAAAGCGCGGGAGAGCGTTGCCCCCAGTTTTTGAAATGGTTTAAAAAGGGACATTAAACTGTTCTTTTTCCGGGGAAGAAAAGCCAAGGGGGACTAACTCTCTGGCCCAAATTTTTAGGAAAGAAACGAGGGGCCCTAGGGTGGGGGCCCTCGGGAAAAACGGACCAGATGGGGTGCCCAAATTCAATGGCAAAAGTGAGAGGGGTTTTTCCCATATCAAAAACCCCGTGAAAACCCCTAAAAACGGAGCCCGGGTGGAGAGAAATTTTCCACTCAATTTCCTCACTTTTTTTCCCCAAATGCACTCATAGAAGAACAGAGGGATGGTGGAAAATAGTCTCGCCCAAAAAGTGCGTTTAGCTTTTACGGTGACACGGCGAGCGATCGCAGCTTTTTGCTTTAAAAACAAAAAAGTTTTCTCAGCGGTTTTTTAATTTTAACCGGTACCTGCCCCCATGCAGCAGTTTTTAAACGTACTGCACGAGCACAAAGGGGGAAAAGGGGACCCCCCAAGGAAAAGCACTTCTGAGAAATTTCCCGGCCCGAGGGGTTTTGGGGGAAAAGAATAGGAAGCGGGGGTATAAACTGATGGCGGGGAAGATGTGGGAGGAGCTATCAAGGGGGGTGAAGAAGGCCCCCCACCAAAAAACATTTAGGGTGAAATAAAGATCCCAATTGCCCATCAAAATGCCAGCGAGGGGAAAGGAAAGGGGGTAGGGGAAAAGGGGAATAAAAAAAGATCGGGAAAATGATCGCTGCATGAAAATTGGTAAACAGCCAGGTGAAGTCTATGCGTGGGGGAAGAGCAGACTGATAGATCGATGCAAGAAGAGTATGAGTACGAGGATCAAAATGGGGGGGAGAACCCCGTATTTAAAAAAATGGGGGGGTGAGAGGCAAAAAAGCCTCCCAAATGAAAACCACGTGAGTCACAATGAAAACCCCCCCCCCGGAAATGGGGGGGCATTAAAATCACCAAGTAAAAAGAAGTGGGGGGTGGTAAGGGGGAAAAAAAAGAAAAAGGGAAAGTCTGGGGTTTGGAAAAAGCTTCCGGAAAAAGGAAGAGATATAAAAAAAAAATAATTTAAACCCTTTTTCAAGTGGATACGGGCTGCAGTGTAATGCCGCGATGTATGGACAAATAGTTTGGGCCAATTTCGGAATATCTTTTCGTTTTGGGAAAAAGGGGACTTTTTATTAAAGGCCCATCTGAGAAAAGGGTCCGAAAGGGAAAAAAATAAAATTATAGCCGAGATAGGGTTTGGGGGGAAAAAAGCCGGGGGTAATTTTGGTTTTTTGTAAGCAAGCACCAAAAGGGGGGAAAAAACCCGGGGAAAACAAAAAAACTAACTCACCCCGAATTTCCCCCGAGGGCCCCGGAAAATTCCACTGTAAAGGCCAAGATTGGCGATGAAAAAAAATATCAGGAATCTGTAGGTAAAGGGACCTACGGACTAGAGGGGGGTTTGAAAAGTCAACGGGGTGGCCCTTGGAAGATGTTCAAGTAGGAAGGAAAAGGAGCGTTGCGAAGAATGGGGTTTTGAAAAGGGGGGGAGAGGGGGAAAAAAAGGAAAAAGAAAGTGAATCAATGTCCATTGAAGGTTTATCTCCCGCCCAAAATATTTTGAAATGGGTTCAAGTGTTTCTGAAATTTAAAAAATGTTTTGGGGGCCCCTATTGGAAAATAGGAGGGGGAGGGGGAGTAAAGATTTTTGGGGCAGTAATGGCCTTTTACCAAAGTAGAGGGGGGAGGGAAAAGTGTTAAAAGGGAAATGGAGATGAAATGTTTGGGGGGGGACAGAAAGGCAGAAACCTGGGAGGTGACCCGAAAAGGGGGGAAAAATTGGGGGGGGACGGGGGTGGGGAAAGGGATTTGAAAAGAGGGGGGGGGTGAATTTTCCACACTTGTAATAGCCAGAAAGGGGAAGAACTGGGACAGGACGGAAAGGTAAAGTGTGGGCGGAAAAGGGAAGGGGAAAGGGGCCCCAAAAAAGATTTTAAACAATGTGGATTTTTTGGACTTCTGAGTAAGGGGGCGTTTGGATTAGGTGAGTTAAAGAGGTTTTTTGTCGATTTCTGGGGCTTGTAGGAAGGAAAGCGAAAAGTGAGAAAGATGAGTTTTTAGTCGGGAAAATCAGGCCAAGGACAAACAAAAGGGTTAGATTTCCGTTGTGGCTATGGGAGGGGGGAAAAACAGAGGAATTGGGAGAAGATGGGACCCCCGAATGGGGGGGCGTTTTTAAACACGAGAATAAAAACCCCGGGGAAATCTCCCTTGGAAAGGCCCGGGGATGAGTAACCCGCATTTGCATTTAAGGGGGCCTTTTCCTCTTTTAGGGAACGGAATTTTAGTTTCCCTTTAAGTAGACCGGCCCAAAGCGGGGGGGTCGAAAGGGGGTTTAGCTTCCTTACAAATTTGGGAAGATGGAGGGTTTCTGCAAGAATTTTTAGAATGGTCGGGGCGGCCCACAGACGGGGGATTCGGCCATGATCGCAATATTTCCTGGGGGACCAAAACGCCACCCAATTTTTTTACATTTTTGCGGTGTAGGTAACACCTTTCGGGAAAATTGTAAAAACCCATGGGCCGCGACATATACAGAGGGGCGGGAGTTCTCCCGGGTGTTTAAAAATTAAAAAGAGCCACATTGCAAGGGTTAAAAGTCTTTCCCCCCCCGGGCAGGGGAAAGGGGGTAAGTGTCTACTTTGGAGGAAAGGGGGAAACCTGGAGTTTTCCCGCTGTTTTAAAAAAAGTCATTTCCACATGACTGGAAATTTGTTGGACTAAAGGGAGGGGGGCAGAATGACCGTACCACTACAAGAATTGAGAGAAAGGGTGTTTTTTTAAAAGTATAGGGGTTTGTATCATATTCGAAAGGAAGAAGATCCCTGGCTTGGGGGCATTCGGACAGTGACGATGCGTTTTACCCCTTTGGGGGCGTGAAATGAAAAAATCCTGCCAACATGACGCAGGGGGCGCTTTGGCAATACAAAGGGCAGAAAGGTAGGCGAAAAAAGAAAATTGGTCCTTTTAAGGGAAAAAACATTTTTAGTCCATTTTGTGGTCCGAAACTGGGGCGGGGGAGAGGGAAATGCTTGACGTTTTTCGGGGCGTTTTCCCAAATTTGAAGGGAAGGTAACGAAAGGGCATCATCAAAAAGATTGACTTGGCGTTTAGGGTAGGACCCGGGGTTGGTCCCGGGATGAAATGGGTGGGCGATTCGAAAATTGCCGTACCGGAGGGAGAAGCCGGAAGCAAGTCAAAAGGGGAGCGGGGGTTCAGAAAAAATCGAAGGAGTCAGTCGAAGCCCCGGTACCCGAAGCGGGTGAGGAAAAGCAAACCCGCAAGAGGGGACAGGGGGATCAGGATGTCCGAAAGTGGTCCAAAAAACAAGCAGGGTCAGAAAGGGGTGCGGGATCAAGAAGGGGGCCCCGGGGGGAAATTTTTCATGGACTAAAGGGGTGCATGGTTAGGTTTCTCCTTTTTCTTTTAGTTTTTTAAGAAAAAAAAAAAAAGAAGAAAAGAAAAAAAAAAAAAACAAAAAAAGAATTAAAAAAAAGGGGGGAGCGGGGAGGGGAAAAGTTCCCAGGAGGAAGAAAGGGGGCCCGGAAAAAAAAACTCCCCCCCGCCCAAGAGGGCTCGACAAAACCCCTAGTAATGCAGATGCAGCCTGGGGAACCCCGGGCCCTAACCCCCACCCCCTTTAGCCCGGGAAAAAACCCGCAATCCGGGGGGTAGCAACCTCACATCTGCCGAGCTAAACCCCGGGGACAAAAGAGAGGGCGGCCGGATATCCGCCCAAAGGGAATTTCCTTCCCTTCAGGGCCCCCACCCCCGGAATCCCCAAAGGTGGGGTTCCAGAGATCCCCCCGGGCGCCCAAAAGAAAACCCCCAAAACTTTCTCCGGGGTTCCGGAGAGGGATCGGGACATCCCTAGGCCCCAAACCAGTTTCCAAAGGGGAAAAATTTCCCCACCGCCAAGAAAACCCCCAACGGAATGGGATCGACCCCGGGTTTTCCTTTCCCCCCACCCCAGGAAATAGGGGCCCCCGTGGGAGAAAACACGAAGGCCCAAAAAGAGGAAGGGCAAAAGGGGGGGGGGAGGGGGGGGGAGGAGGAGGAATGGAAAAAAAGGGGAGGATGGGGGGGGGGATGGGAAAGGGGAGGGGGGGGAATGGGGGGGAATTAGGTTCCCTTTTTGGGGGAAAAAGACCGCAGGGCTAATTCCTCAAACCCCCGAGCCTCTTCACCACGCCAAGGAGCCCCCCTTGAAGAGGGGTTTAGGTTATTAAGGGGAAGTTTTTTGCCTCCTAAAACCCCTTCCTCCCTCAGCCCATGGCCCAGCAGGTTATTTCAAAAACCCCAAAAAACTTACACAAAAATTTTGTTTGGGAAAAGGGCTTTGTAGGGCCTCAGAAACCAACTGAAAGAGGTTTTGGAGGGGATCCTTTAATATCCTCAATTGTGTAAAACCCCTTTTAAAGGGAAAAGGGTTTGGGGGGGAGGGGCCCAAGAGGGCCCTTTAACTCTTTCTTGGGGAAAAAATGTGGCCAGAATGTGGGAGGGCCAAAAGGGGTTTTGAAGGGGTTTAGGCAAAACCCCGGAATCCTAAAGCCCCCTTTTAGGAAAACAATTGGGGGCATTGGGGGAAATCCTTGGGGGTTTGGGGGTTAGTGGGGGTGATTTTGGGGGAAAAGGGTTGGGGGGGGGGGGGACAAAAGAAGAACTAACCATATGAGCTGCTAGATCAACTTCAACAGCCAAAGGGCCCGCCCCGAGGAAAATGGTTTTTGGAGGGGGGGACGAGAAAATTTAAGAAGTTGCCTATACAAAATTAAGGAAATCGTGCAATGTGGCTGAAAAATTTCAAACCTTTATGGATGAAATCACCCTCACACAGGGTATTGCAAGCCGTCTGGTGACTATTACCCCTGGGGCAATGTTGTGAAAAACTTTTGGGAAAATCATTTAAAAAAAAAAAGAGGTACAAACCCCTATGGACCGAATTT
This sequence comes from Cherax quadricarinatus, assembly GCF_026875155.1. Classification (NCBI taxonomy): domain Eukaryota; kingdom Metazoa; phylum Arthropoda; class Malacostraca; order Decapoda; family Parastacidae; genus Cherax; species Cherax quadricarinatus. The sequence continues at coordinate 925,169 of NC_069470.1, read as the reverse complement.
TGTTTCGACAGAAGTCCAGTTTACTCTGAAGCGGGCCTAGTGGGGATTAAAAAAAAGGGAAAGGGGGAATAACCCCAGAAAAAAGGGCTTGACACCTTTAAATCTTAAAGGGAAGGGGGTTCCCCTTTAAACCCCTAAGACTTCTCCTTCCCCCCAACCCCCAATCATCACCAGATCTTCAATAAAAGGTAAGTGTCATGCAATTGTGCAGCCTTTTTCAGTTTTTTGTATTAAAATTAATTTTTCAGTGGGTAAAAAAGTTTTTTTTTTTATACTTTGGGGGGTTTTTGCACCGGGGTTTTAAATTTTATTTCCATTATTTCTTAAAGGGGGAAAAAAATTTTTTGCATAACGATAATTTTGCAAAACAATGAGCTTTCATGAACGGATTTAAAATCGTTTTTGCGGGGGGGCCACTGTAAAATAATAATTTAAGGGTACATTCCTCCTCCAAAAACCACCCACCCCCACCACCACTGCTGCTCCACCCCCACCACCACCCGCTGCTGCTGGGCCACCACTACCACCAACACCCTGCTGCTGCTGCCGCCGCCGCCGCCACCCCACCCCCTGCCGCTCCCGCCACCACCACCACCAGCTGCCGGCCCCGCCACCCCCCCAATCACCACTGCTCCCTGACTGACCTAGTAACTGACTCACTGGCTTACTGACCTACTGACTGACTGACTTACCAACACCTAATGATTTACTAAACTACTGATTTACTTACCTACTGACTGACTTACTTTTGGCAGTGTCATTTGTGTGCCTGTTTGCTGCTAAATACAATTTTCAGTAACACCTACCATCCGACTTACGACCGAGTTCGGTTCCAAGAACCGGTCGTAAGTCGAAATGGTCATAAGTCGAACTTTACTACGGAATATCAAACAAAACATTTTTTAATGACTATTTTATTGTTTTATTTTGGTTTTTTCATGTTTTACTTTACTTTTTATGTTGTTAGTACTGTATTTTATACAAAAAGGTTTAGGATTAAACACTGTGTACAACACAAATAGTTGTTTATTTCCCCGAAATTTGGCATAAAAAAACACGGTCGTAAGTCGAGTGGTCGTAAGTCGAGAGGTCGTAAGTCGGATGGTAGGTGTATTTTTTATTCGTCTGATCACCGATCTTAATGAAACTTTATTATGACCATGTTTTATGCATGCTTATTCAGTTAAAAATTGAATGAAATCAGAAGATAAATAAAAAATAAACTGCAAATTGCAACTTTCCCTTTAAAATTTTTTTGGGCCGAGGTTTAAAAAGCGGGTAACTGAAACTGAGGTCATGAATAAGCGGATATGAGGGTTCTACTGTATATTAAACAACCATGGTGACCTCACACATCCTACTTTTAAAGGAAAATAATCTTCCTCTCTCTCCTACACACTCTAACCTGAACCTTGTTATCCTCGTAAAAACCCTTTTAAACCCCTTTCAGTGATCTACCATCTATTTATACACTTGGGAGCATCTGCTACATTGCTTCCCTATCCATCCTATCATTATAGCTTTTTTAAATCCCTACTGCAGTGAAAACTTCTATGTTTCATTTAAATACTGTTCATGTATATGCTTCACTGTAACACTTGGCTACACATCCCTTACTCTATGTAAAGCTTCCTTGTACATCTGCAATCCGCTCTCCATCTTACCCTTATTTTCTTCAGTAATAATTTTCCATACACCTAAACCCAAAATTCAATTAAATTTTTCCCCTATAATTTTTACACAGTTTTGTTCCCTGTTCCTTTATACAAAGGAAAATATTTATGCTCTCTGCCAATCCCTAGGGTTTCCCTTTCCTCTTTCATAATTTTATTGAACAAAAGCACCAACCACTCCAAAACTGTGGCCCAAAAATGGTATATAATACCAACAAGATGAAATTAAGACATATGTGAAACATCTGGGTTTCTTTATTGTAGTGGTTTTGCCATCCAGTGGCTTTATCAATACAAATTCTAGGACATAACTTAAAAGACAGTAGGGACTATATACAGATGAGAGGTAATCAGTCCTAACCTAGGAGTTAGGTGCAAAGAGCATGGTGGCTCTTCACACCTATCCTAGGTTAAGGGACTGATTACCTCATCTTCTGTACATAGTTCTTACTGTCTAAGTTAGTCCTAGAATTTGTATTGATAAAGCTACTGGATGGCTGAAACGTCTACAATAAAGATACCCCAGATGTTGCACATGTGTCTTAATTTCCTCCAAAACTATTATCACACCTGCTTTTAACATTCCTGTCTTGATCTTATCTATCCCAGCTGCTGTACCACCCTTTCATTTTACCCATGCCACACTATGGTTAGTACCTTCCTGACTGGCTTCTGTCTAGAACTACTATATAATAATTTATATATCTTTTAAATTACCAAGCAAACGTAAATGTTCTGCAATCACAATTATACATTGCATTTTTGGAGACAAATGTCATTGTTATTCTGGGTTGTTTAATAATGTGAGTGCAACTGCAGGCAATTTGTACCTTGCTTACTCACTCTATATTAGTTCTTCCTAAATGGCTTTGCAATTTTTCAAAATGTGGCTGAAAAGTTCATCCAAAATTTGAATTGTATAGTATGAAGTTTTTGGTGGTAATTGTGGTGTTGGAACACCTCTTGGCTAGCAGTGATGGTGTGAGTGGTCACCATGCTCGAGTGGGAGGAAAATGGCCGATGTGTTAATAAAATTTATTGAAGTCCTTGCCATGTGCTCTCCAATTTTGGATGAACACTTTCAATTGCATTACAACAAAATCCCTTAGAGAGGTGCTTATAAAGAGGGATGTTACATGGGAAACTTGAGATCTGCAGGCGTTATGATCAAGCAACGTTAGCACTGCAGGTGTTTATGATCAAGCAATGTTAGCCTGCAGGTGGTATGATCAAAGCAACGTTTAGCACTGCAGGTGTTATGATCAAGACACGTTCGCACTGCAGGAGTTGATGTCAAGCCAATGTTAGCACTGCAGGTGTTATGATCAAGAACGTTAGCACTGCAGGTTGTTATGACAGTATACGTTGCACTGCAGGTGTTATGATCAAGCAAGTTAGCACTGAGCTCTCTAACAAATATTCCAGCTGAGTTGTCTTTAAAAAAATTGTTAGTTATTACCATACAATGGGGCAACTATTACCATGTGAGGGGCAACTGCGCCATGTGAGGGGGCAACTGCACCATGTGAGGGGGCAACTGCACCATGTGAGGGGCAATTGCACCATGTGAGGGGCACTGCACCATGTGAGGGGCAATTGCCACCATGTGAGGGGCAACTGCACCCTCAAAGTTGTTTTTAAAAAAAAAAATTTTTGTAAATTATACATGACTATTAAATAGATTTTAAATAGACTTGTTTTTAGTTGCCCAAAAGCACTGTATACCAGTGGCTTTCTGTTGTGGCTTTCTACCAGTGTTTAATTGCATATAAACTACTTTATTTTGTATTGCATAAATAAAAATTTGTCTACCATGGGGAACAGTAGAACAGAATTCTTCCTCTATAAGCATTGGTGTTGTAAGAGGCGACCCTAAAATGCCAGAAGCAAAGGGGCTAGTAAACCCCTTCTCCTGTATACATTACTAGTGTTAATAAGAAAACTTTCATTTTTCTTTTTCCTATGCGAATTCATACACACTTGCCTTGGTGGGAGATGGCCTGTGCGTTTGAAAAAAAAAATTGTATTGTAAAGTAGTTCCATATTTTGGTCACTACTCAAATAAAATGAAGCACTTTATGGTGGTGGCAAAATTATCCCTTCAGGCAGGGACAATTGTCCCATGGTACAGCAATAAAAATTTTTATTTTCGACAGTACCATATTATTTTTTTTATTAAACACACTGGCTGATTCCCACCAAGGCAGGGTGGCTCGAAAAAGAAAAACTTTTCACAACATTCACTCCATCAATGTCTTGCCAGAAGGGTGCTTTGCTATACTTACAGTATAAAAAACTGCACATTAACACCCCTCCTTCAGAGTGCAGGGCACTGTACCTTTCCCATCTCCAGGGACTCAAAGTACCGGCCATTTTTGCTGGTTTCCCTGAATCCCTTCATAATTGTTACTTTGCTCACACGTCCAAAAGCACTGTGAAGTATTAAAAACCATTTGTCTCCATTAACTCCTATCAAACACACTACGCATGCCCGCTGGAAGTCCAAGCCCTCGCACACAAAAACCTCCTTTACCCCCTCCCTCCAACCTTTCCTAGGCGATCCCCCTACCCTGCCTTCCTTCCACTACAGACTGGATACACTTCTTGAAGTCATTCTGTTTCCATTACATTCTCTCTACATGTCCAAACCCCCTCTACAACCTTCCTCAGCCCCTCTGGACAACAGTTTTGGTTAATCCCGCACCTCCTCCTATCTTCCAAACTACAATTCCTGCATTATTTTCACACCACACATTGCCCTCAGACATACATTCTCCACTGCTTCCAGCCTTCTCCTCATTGCAACATTCATCACCCATGCTTCACACCCATACAGTGAGATTGGTTTTAAAACTATACATTCCCCTCCTTACTTCCAAGGAACAAAGAGTTCTTTTGTCTCCACAGATCCTTAGCTGCACGCTCACCCTTTTCCCCTCATCAGTCTATGATTACCTCATCTTTCATAGACCAATCGCTGACTCGTCACTCCCAAATATCTGAATACATTCACCTCCTGCATCTCTCTTCTCTCTCCAATCTGATATCCAAACTTTCATCACCTAATCTTTTTGTTATCCTCATAACTTATCTTTCCTGTATTCACTTTTCAATTTTCTTCTTTTACATACCCCAAATTGTGAAAACCTTATAGGTAAGCTTGGGAGGGAGTGACTAAGAGGGCCTTGAACTCTGCTTGGAAGAAACTGGGGCCCAGAATGTGTAGACCAAAGGGATTTTGAAGGGTTTGAGGCTAACCCTGGGAATCCTATGCCAGTTGAGGAATCAATTGTGGCTTTGGGGGAAGCCCTTGGGGTTGGAGGTTAGTGGGGATGATGTGGAAGAGTTGGTGGAGGAGGACAATGAAAAAACTAACCACTGATGAGCTGCTAGATCAACTTCAACAGCAAGAGGCCAGCCCTGAGGAAACTGGTTCGGAGGAGGGAGAGAGAAATTGAAGAAGTTGCCTACTACAAAGATTAAGGAAATCTGTGCAATGTGGCTGAAAGTGCAAACCTTTAGGGATGAAAATCACCCTCACACAGTATTGCAAGCCGTGCTGGTGACTATTACACTGACAATGTTGTGAAACACTTTAGGGAAGTCATAAAGGAACGAGGGGTACGGGACCACTATGGACAGACATGTTGTGCGACAGAAGTCCAGTGACTCTGAAGCTGGTCCTAGTGGCATTAAAAGAAGAAGGGAAGTAACCCCAAAAAAGGACTTGACACCTCAAGTCTTAATGGAAGGGGTTTCCCCTTCTAAACACAAAGACTCTCTCCTCCTCCCATCCCAATCAATAAACCAGATTTTCAATAAAGGTAAGTGCATGCAATTGGCATGCCTTTTTCCAGTTTGTGTGTATTAAAATTAAATATTTCATGTGGAAAAAATGTTTTTTTTCATACTTTGGGGTGTCTGCACGGATTAATTTGATTTCCATTTTTTTCTTAGGGGGAAAATTCATTTGCATAACGATAATTCGCATAACAATAGCTCTCATGAACGGATTAATACGTTATGCGGGGGTCCACTGTAATAATAATAATAAGATACATTCCTCCTCCACCACCACCCACCACCACCACCAGCTGCTGCTGCCACCACCACCACCACCACTGCTGCTGCCACCACTACCACCAACACCAGCTGCTGCTGCTGCCGCGCCGCCGCCACCACCACCTGCCGCTGCCGCCACCACCACCACCGCTGCCGCCGCCACCACCATCACCACTGCTGCCTGACTGACCTAGTAACTGACTCACTGGGTTACTGACCTAAATGACTGACTGACTTACCCAAATAACCTTTAAAGACTTACTAAACTACTGATTTACTACCTACTGACTGACTTACTTTTGGCAGTGTCAGTGTGTGCCTGTTTGCTGCTAAATACAATTTTCAGTATACACCTACCATCCGACTTACGACCGAGTTCGGTTCCAAGAAACCGGTCGTAAGTCGAAATGGTCATAAGTCGAACTTTACTACGGAATATCAACAAAACATTTTTGTAATGACTATTTTATTGTTTTATTTTGGTATTTCATGTTTTACTTTACTTTTTATGTTGTTAGTACTGTATTTATACTACAAGGTTTAGGATAAACACTGTGTACAACACAAATAGTTGTTTATTTCCCAGAAATTTGGCATAAAAAAACACGGTCGTAAGTCGAGTGGTCGTAAGTCGAGCAGGTCGTAAGTCGGATGGTAGGTGTATTTTTTATTCGTCTGATCACCGATCTTAATGAAACTTTATATGACCAGGGTTTTATGCATGCTTATTCAGTTAAAAATTGAATGAAATCAGAAGATAAAAAAAAAATAAAACTGCAAATTGCAACTTCCTTAATATTTTTGGGCCGAGGTAAACAGCGGGTAACTGAAACTGAGGTCACTGAATAAGCGGATATGAGGGTTCTACTGTATATTAAACAACCATGGTGACCTCACACATCCTACTTTTAAAAGGGAAAATAATCTTCCTCTCTCTCCTACACACTCTAACCTGAACCTTGTTATCCTCGTAAAAACTCTTAACCGCTTTCAGTGATCTACCATCTATTCTATACACTTGCAGCATCTGCTACATTGCTTCCCTATCCATCCTATCATATAGCTTTTCTAAATCCCTAACTGCAGTGAAAACTTCTATGTCTTCATTTAAATACTGTTCATGTATATGCTTCACTGTAAACACTTGGTCTACACATCCCTTACTCTATGTAAAGCTTCCTTGTACATCTGCAATCCTGCTCTCCATCTTACCCTTATTTTCTTCAGTAATAATTACCATACACCTAACCAATATTCAATAAATTTATTCCCCTATAATTTTTACACAGTTTTGTTCCCTGTTCCTTTATACAAAGGAACTATTTATGCTCTCTGCCAATCCCTAGGTTCCTTCTCCTCTTTCATAATTTTATTGAACAAAAGCACCAACCACTCCAAAACTGTGCAAGAATGGTATATAATACCAACAAGATGAAATTAAGACATATGTGAAACATCTGGTATCTTTATTGTAGAGGTTTTGCCATCCAGTGGCTTTATCAATACAAATTCTAGGACATAACTTAAAGACAGTAGGACTAATACAGAAGATGAGGTAATCAGTCCCTCAACCTAGGAGTAGGTGCAAAGAGCATGGTGCTCTTCACACCTACTCCTAGGTTAAGGGACTGATTACCTCATCTTCTGTACATAGTTCTACTGTCCTAAGTTACGTCCTAGAATTTGTATTGATAAAGCTACTGGATGGCGAAACGTCTACAATAAAGATACCCAGATGTTGCACATGTGTCTTAATTTCACTCCAAAACTATATCACCACCTGCTTTAACATTCCTGTCTTGATCTTATCAATCCCAGCTGCTGTACCACCTTTCATTTTACCCACTGCCACACTATGGTAGTACCTTCCTGACTGGCTTCTGTCTACAGAACTACTATATAATAATTATAATTCTTTTAAATTACCAGCAAACGTAAATGTTCTGCAACACAATTATACATTGCATTTTGGAGACAAATGTCATTGTTATTCTGGTGTTTAATAATGTGATGCAACAGCAGGCAAGTGTACATGCTATACTCAACTCTATTATTAAGTTCTTCTAAATGGTGCAATTTTTGCAAATGTGGCTGAAAAAGTTCATCCAAAATTGAATAGTGTATATATGAAGTTTTTGGAATTGTGGTGTTGGCACAACCTCTGGCTAGACAGTGATGGAGTGAGTGGTCACCATGCCTCGGTGGGAAATGGCCGATGTGTTAATAAAAATATATTGAAGTCCTTTCCATGTGCTCTTCAATTTTGGATGAACACTTTCAATTGCATTTACAACAAAATCACTATAGAGGGTGCTTATAAAAGAGGGATGTGTACATGGGAAACTTGAGATCTGCAGGCGTTATGATCAAGCAACGTTAGCACTGCAGGTGTTATGATCAAGCAATGTTAGCACTGCAGGTGTTATGATCAAGCAACGTTAGCACTGCAGGTGTTTATGATCAAGCAACGTTAGCACTGCAGGAGTTATGATCAAGCAATGTTAGCACTGCAGGTGTTATGATCAAGCAACGTTAGCACTGCAGGTGTTTATGATCAAGTAACGTTAGCACTGCAGGTGTTATGATCAAGCAACGTTAGCACTGAGCTCTCTAACAAAACATTAGCTGAGTTGTCTTTAAAAAAATTGTTTAGTTAATACCATACAATGGGGCAACTATACCATGTGAGGGGCAACTGCGCCATGTGAGGGGCAACTGCACCATGTGAGGGGCAACTGCACCATGTGAGGGGCAATTGCACCATGTGAGGGGCAACTGCACCATGTGAGGGGCAATTGCACCATGTGAGGGGCAACTGCACCCTCAAAGTTGTTTTTAATGTAATTCTACTTGACTATTAAATAGATTTTAAATAGACATGTTTTTAGTTTGCCCAAAATGCACTGTATACCAGTGGCTTTCTGTTGTGTCTACCAGTGTTTAATTGCATAAAACTACTTTATTTTGTATTGCATAAATAAAAATTTGTCTCCATGGGGAAGTAGAACAGAATTCTTCCTCTATAAGCCATGGTGTTGTAAGAGGCGACTAAAATGCCAGAAGCAAAGGGCTAGTAACCCCTTCTCCTGTATACATTACTAAGTGTAAAAAGAAAAACTTTCATTTTTCTTTTTAGGTCACCCTGCCTTGGTGGGAGATGGCCTGTTCGTTGAAAAAAAAAATTGTATTTGTATAAGTAGTTCATATTTTGGACACTACTCAAATAATGAGCACTTTATGGTGGTGGCAAAATTATCCCTCAGGCAGGACAATTGTCCCATTGTACAGTAATAATAATATTTTATTTTGACAGTACCATATTTATTTTTTTTATTAACACACTGGCTGATTCCCACCAAGGCAGGGTGGCTCGAAAAAGAAAAACTTTCACCAACATTCACTCCATCACTGTCTTGCCAGAAGGGTGCTTTACACTACAGTTATAAAACTGCAACATTAACACCCCTCCTTCAGAGTGCAGGCACTGTACTTCCCATCTCCAGGACTCAAGTCCGGCCTGCTGGTTTCCCTGAAATCCCTTCATAAATGTTACTTTGCTCACACTCCAAAAGCACGTGAAGTATTAAAAACCATTTGTCTCCATTCACTCCTATCAAACACACTCACGCATGCCCGCTGGAAGTCCAAGCCCCTCGCACACAAAACCTCCTTTACCCCCTCCCTCCAACCTTTCCTAGGCCGACCCCCTACCCTGCCTTCCTTCCACTACAGACTGATACACTCTTGAAGTCATTCTGTTTCATTACATTCTCTCTACATGTCCAAACCACCTCAACAACCCTTCCTCAGCCCTCTGGACAACAGTTTGGTAATCCCGCACCTCCTCCTAACTTCCAAACTACGAATTCTCTGCATTATATTCACACCACACATTGCCCTCAGACATGACATCTCCACTGCTTCCAGCCTTCTCCTCATTGCAACATTCATCACCCATGCTTTCACACCCATACAGGAGCATTGGTAAAACTATACATTCCCCTCCTTACTTCCAAGGACAAAGTTCTTTGTCTCCACAGACTCCTTAGTGCACCGCTCACCCTTTTCCCTCATCAATTCTATGATTCACCTCATCTTTCATAGACCAATCCGCTGACACGTCCACTCCCAAATATCTGAATACATTCACCTCCTGCATACTCTCTCTCTCTCCAATCTGATATCCAAACTTTCATCACCTAATCTTTTTGTTATCCTCATAACCTTACTCTTTCCTGTATTCACTTTCAATTTTCTTCTTTTACATACCCTACCAAATTCATCCACCAACCTCTGCAACTTCTCTTCAGAATCACCCAAGAGCACAGTGTCATCAGCAAGGAGCAACTGTGACAACTCCCACTTTATGTGTGATTCTTTATCTTTTAACTCCACACCTCTTGCCAATACCCTCGCATTTACTTCTCTTTACAACCCCATCTATAAATATATTGAACAACCATGATGATATTACGCATCCTTGTCTTAGGCCTACTTTTACTGGGAAATCATCTCCCTCTTTCCTACATACTCTAACTTAAGCCTCACTATCTCCGTAAAAACTCTTCACTGCTTTCAGTAACCTACCTCCTACACCTGCAACATCTGCCACATTGCCCCCCTATCCACCCTGTCACACGCCTTTTCCAAATCCATAAATGCCACACAAACCTCTTTAGCCTTACCTAAATACTGTTCACTTATATGTTTCACTGTAAACACCTGGTCCCACACCCCCTACCTTTCCTAAAGCCTCCTTGTTCATCTGCTATCCTATTCTCCATCTTACTCTTAATTCTTTCAATAATAACTCTACCATACACATACCAGGTATACTCAACAGACTTATCCCCCTATAATTTTTGCACACTCTTTTGTCCCCTTTGCCTTTATACAAAGGAACTATGCATGCTCTCTGCCAATCCCTAGGTACCTTACCCTCTTCCATACATTATTAAACAATAGCACCAACCACTCTAAAAACTATATCCCCACCTACTTTTAACATTTCTATCTTTATCCCATCAATCCCAGCTGCCTTACCTCCTTTCATTTTACCTACTGCCTCACGAACCTCCCCCACACTCACAACTGGCTCTTCCTGACTCCTACAAGATGTTATTCCTCCTTGCCCTATACACGAAATCACAGCTTCCCTATCTTCAACAACATTCAACAATTCCTCAAAATATTCCCTCCATCTTCCCAATACCTCTAACTCTCCATTTAACAACTCTCCTCTCCTATTTTTGAGTGACAAATCCATTTGTTCTCTAGGCTTCCTTAACTTGTTAATCTCACTCCAAAACTTTTTCTTATTTTCAACAAAATTTGTTGAAAATTTGCTTCACCACTCTCTTAACCTCTCTCTTTTTCTCCATATACTCTTCCTTCCTTGCATCACTTCTACTTTGTAAAAACTTTTCATATGCCAACTTTTTCTCCCTTGCTACTCTCTTTACTTCATCATTCCACCAATCGCTCCTCTTCCCTCCCCCACACACTTTACTGTAACCACAAACTTCTGCTGAACACTCTAACACTACATTTTTAAACCTACCCATACCTGTTTGACCCACTGCCTATGCTCTCATTAGCCCATCTATCCTCCAATAGCTGTTTATATCTTACCTAACTGCTGCCTCTTTTAGTTTATAAACCTTCACCTCTATCTTACCTGATGCTTCTATTCTCTTTGTATCCCATCTACCTTTTACTCTCAGTGTAGCTACAACTAAAAAGTGATCTGATATATCTGTGGCCCCTCCTATAAACATGTACATCCTGAAGTCTACTCAACAGTCTTTTGTCTACCAATACATAATCCAACAAACTACTGTCATTTCACCCTACATCATATCTTGTATACTTATTTATCCTCTTTTTCTTAAAGTATGTATTACCTATAACTAAACCCCTTTCTATACAAAGTTCAACCAAAGGGCTCCCATTATCATTTACACCTGGCACCCCAAACTTACCTACCACACCCTCTCTAAAAGTTTCTCCTACTTAGCATTCAGGTCTCCTACCACAATTACTCGTTCACTTGGTTCAAAGGTTTCTATACATTTACTTAACATCTCCCAAAATCTCTCTCTCCTCTACATTCCTCTCTTCTCCAGGTGCATACACGCTTATTATGACCCACTTTTCGCATCCACCTTTATTTTAATCCACATAATCCTTGAATTTACCCCACTCATATTCTCTTTTCTCCTTCCATAACTGATCCTTCAACATTATTGCTACCCCTTCCTTGGCTCTAACTTTCTCAGATACTCCAGATTTAATCCCATTTATTTCTCCCCACCGAAACTCCCCTATCCCCTTCAGCTTTGTTTCGCTTAGGGCCAGGACATCAACTTCTTTTCATTCATAACATCAGCAATCATCTGTTTCTTGTCATCCGCACTACATCCACACACATTCAAGCATCCCAGTTTTATAAAGTTTTTCTTCTTTTCTCTATTAGTAAATGTTTACAGGAGAAGGGGTTACTAGCCCATTGCTCCCGGCATTTTAGTCGCCTCATACGACATGCATGGCTTACGGAGGAAAGATTCTTTTCCACTTCCCCATGGACAATAGAAAGAAATAAAGAAGAACAAGAGCTATTAATTATCCAGGATTATTAACTAGTGTAATATTCATGTTGAATAGGTGTTAAATAGCACAACAACAGTGGTAATATTGACACTCATAACAAATGCCAACGAAAAGTATTATTCTGGAGTAAGGGATGAGAAAATATATTCTACTAGACCTATAACCACTACACTTTCTACAATAACGCAATGATAATTATATTATAACGATAATATAATCCCAAGTTGATGGCAGAATACACGAGTAAGATTATAGACAAAAATGTTGTGGCTGTGTTGCAGTGCAGGTTAATGTTTTGTTGATAACAATATACAGTGTTGCATGCGTCTTATTCACAACTGTTGCAGTTATACACCAGAATGTGCCAGCAGTCATATGCTGGCGACAAAGACCTATCATGTGCTAGCAACAAGGACCTATCATGTTGACAAGGACCTATCCTATGCTGGCAACAAGGACCTATCATGTGTTGACAAGGACCTATCATATGCTGGCAACAAGGGCCTATCATGTGCTGGCAACAAGGACCTATCATGTGCTGGCAACAAGGACCTATCATGTGCTGGCAACAAGGACCTATCATGTACTGGCACAAGGACCTATCATGTACTGGCAACAAGGACCTATCATGTGTTCACAAAGACCTATAATGTGCTGGCAACAATGACCCATCATGTGCTGGCAACAAGGACCAATCATGTGCTGGCAACAAGGACCAATCATGTGCTGGCAACAAGGACCTATCATGTACTGGCAACAAGGACCTATCATATATTAAGAACATAAGAACATAAGAACGAAGGAACACTGCAGAAGGCCTACTGGCCCATGCGAGGCAGGTCCAAGTCCCTACCGGCTTAAGCCAATGCACCCAACCTAGTCAGGTCAGGTCACATTGACTTAAGGGAGGAACACGGCAACCGACCTGTTAGCACAAGCTATCAGGTCCAACTCACACCCACCCACATCTACTCATGTATTTATCCAACCTATTTTTAAAGCTACACAACGTTCTGGCCTCTATAACGGTACTTTGGGGGTTTTGTCCCACTCATCCACAACTCTATACCAAACCAGTACTTTTCCTATATCCCTCCTGAATCTGAATTTTTCCAACTTAAAAACCCTTGCTGCGAGTCCCGTCTAGGCTAGATATTTCAGCACACTATTTACATCCCCTTTATTTATTCCTGTCTTCCACTTATAAACCTCAATCATATCCCCCCTAATTCTACGTCTTTCTAGAGAGTGCAGTTTCAGGGCCCTTATCTATCCTCATAGGGAAGGTTTCTGATACATGGGATCATCTTTGTCATCCCTTTGTACATTTTCCAGAGAATTTATATCCATTCTGTAATACGGTGACCAAAACTGTGCAGCATAATCTAAATGAGGCCTAACCAAGGATGTATAGAGTTGAAGAACAACCTGAGGACTCCTATTATTTATGCTTCTTGATATGAAGCCAAGGATTCTATTAGCTTTATTGCGAACACTTATGCACTGTTGTCTTGGTTTCAGATTACTGCTAACCAGAACTCCTAAATCTTTTTCGCAATTCGTAATATTAAGATCTACATTATTTAGTTTATATGTGGCATGGTTATTGTCCTGTCCAACATTTAGAACTTGCATTTGTCTATATTAAACTGCATCTGCCCCTTCTCCGACCACTGCATCAGTCTATTCAATCTTCCTGGAGTGCTCGAATGTCCTCGTCAGAATGAATTCGACGGCCTATTTTGTGTCATCGGCAAACTTGCCGATGTCGCTCTTTATGCCCTCATCTATGTCGTTTAAAGTAGATTGTGAACAGCAGGGGGCCCAACACTGACCCCTGTGGAACACCGCTCGTGACGCTTCCCCACTCTGATTCTCCCCATTTATGCAAACTTCTGCTGCCTATTTGTCAACCATGCCTCTAACCAGGAAAAAATTTTCTCCTCCTATTCCATGTGCTTTAATTTTCCTCAATAGTCTCTGATGTGGGACCCTGTCAAAAGCCTTACTGAAGTCCATATACACAATATCATATTCATTAACCATGATCTACCTCCTCAAATACCTTAGTGAAAAAAGTTAATAAATTCGTAAGGCAGGAACGCCCCTTTGTAAAACCATGCTGAATTCGTTGATTAATTTATGCTTTTCAAGGTGGCTACGAACTGCCTCGGCAATTATTGATTCCATAAATTTTCCCACTATGGAGGTTAGGCTTATTGGTCTATAGTTCGAAGCTAAGGACCTGTCACCTGTTTTGAAAATAGGTATCACATTTGCCATTTTCCACTTATCTGGCACCATGCCAGTTTTTAGTGATATGTTGAAAGATTAGCCAAAGGTGTGCTAAGCTCCTCTTTACATTCCTTAGAACCTTGCATACAGTTCATCAGGGCCTGGGGATTTGTTAGGTTTTAATTTATCTATTTGCCTAAGGACCATGTCACTTGTGACCCTAATAGTGCACAGTTTATTATCGTCCTGTTCTACATAATTTATCATTACTGGAATATCGCTGGTATCCTCCTGTGTAAAAACTGAGAGGAAGTATGTGTTAAAAATTCTACACATTTCCTTATCACTGTCAGTGAGCTGACCCGAGGGAAATTTTGATTGGGCCTATCTTGTCCCTGATCTTACTTCTGTATACCTGAAGAATCCTTTTGGGTTAGTCTTCGATTCTCTTGCAACTTTAACCTCATAATCTCTAAATTTTCTTTTCTAATTCCCTTTTTTATTTCTCTCTTTAACTGAATATATCGATTTCTTAATTGCCCCTCTCCTCTTTTGATTTGCCTATATATGCCTCTCTTTTTTACCAATCAGATATTTTAATCTATTGTTCATCCATTTAGGATCATTTTTGTTTGATCTGATTTCCTATTTGGAACATAATTGACTGAGCACTAGAACTATGCCCTGGAAAGCATCATATCGGCAACCATCACCACCTACCTGACCCCTAGTCAGGTCATTCCAGTTCAGCCCACCTAAGTAATTTTTCAGTCCTATGAAATCAGCCAAGCGAAAGTCAGGGACGGAGACTTGATTGCCATTATTAGGGGAATTCCATGATATGTTAAAACTGAGTGATTTGTGATCACTCTCCCCAAGCTCATCATTAACCTCAAGATTATTAATTAGTGTTTCCCTACTGGCAAGAACCAAGTCAAGGAGGTTATTTCCCCTAGTTGGCTCTGTCACAAACTGTTTTAAAAAACAATCCTGGATCGTATCAAGAAAGTCACCCGACTCTAAATTTCCTGTCAAATTGCTCCAGTCAATCTGTCTATAGTTGAAATCTCCCATTAGCACAACATTTTCGTATGTAGATGCCTTACGAATTTCGTCCCATAGAAGTTTACTGCACTCCCTATCAAGATTTGGGGCCCTGTAAATCACACCCAAAATTAGTTTTTCTCGGCCCTCGAGAAGCTGTAACCAAACAGATTCAGTGGCTGACGCTTCTAATTTAATATCTTGTCTAACACAACAATTTAAATTGTCTCTGACATACATCGCTACTCCACCACCTTTCCTGTTGACCCTGTCAGTGTGGAATAATTTATAGCCTTGTATGTGACATTCAGAGGGCATCTCTCTATCTTTCAGATTGAGCCAGGTCTCTGTTATAGCAATAATATCTATGTTTCCTGCACTTGCAATTAATCTTAGCTCATCTATCTTATTTCTAACACTCCTGCTATTAGTATAGTAAACCTTAAGGGAGCTAGTCCCTTGCTGCCCTCTGCTGTCCCCCTTTGTTTGCTGACCTGTTCTATTGTCTTTATTTATAACTTCATGCTGAATGCCTTTTATACATTTACTGTTTCCAACCCTAGTGTTGCAACCTGCTTGTTTCCCACACACACCCATACCTCTATCTTCCATCAGTTTAAAATCATAGGCATTTCACCAATGGCCTTCTCAATCGAGTCTGCAAGTGCTACCACCCCTGCCCCAGAGAGATGAACCCCATCCCTTGCATACATATCATGTTTGCCATAAAGTTGTTCCAGTTGTCAATGAATGGGATTGCAAGTTCCTTGCAGTATCTGTCTAGCCAGAAAATTTACACCAATTGCCCTAGACAACCATTCATTTCCTACTCCCCTTCTAGGCAAGATGCTACATATGATTGGGATCCCTCCTTAGACTTAATGAAATCTATAGCTGACCTGTACTTATCTAGCAGCTCTTCTCTCCTACCCTTCCCAATATCATTCCACCAGCACTGAGACAGATAATGGGCTTGTTCCCATTACCTGACATGATATTATCCAGTCTGTTGACAATGTCCCCAACACCAGCTCCAGGGAAGCACACTCTATCTCTCATCTTCTTATTCCTATTACAAAAAGCACGATCAACATATCTTACCTGAGAGTCACCAACCACAAGAATGCGCTTACCTTCATTAGCAGGGCAGTAGTACCCTTACCTTCACTGGCCACTGAAGTACATTCATCCTGGAGAACAGAGAAGCGATTCCTACCTTCAGATCTGCACTCTTAACTTTCCTTACTCTGATGCGCCTCCCATTACTGTGAACAACTCGCCACTTGTAGCAGGTGCTGGGCTGCACCTCACTGCTGGTAGCCGTTGCTACCACCCCACCTACAGCCTCCTCACAGTGAGAGACAGACTGCACCTCACTGCTAGAAGCCTCATTCCCCACATCTCCAACCACCTCACACTCTCTCCCAGGCCCATTGAGGTGGACCTTCAGCCTCCTAATCTCCTCCTGGAGAAGCAAGACCTCCTCCTTCAACTCTCCAACCTCAGCTTTTAAAACACTGTAGAAGCAAGCCATGCTTTGTAACCGTCCACGCTAATCCCCAAGCAGCTCAGGGTCTGTGACCTCACGTGACGACTGACCACTGAACACAAGGACCTATCATGTACTGGCAACAAGGACCAATCATGTGCTGGCAACAAGGACCAATCATGTGCTGGCAACAAGGACCAATCATGTGCTGGCAACAAGGACCAATCATGTGCTGGCAACAAGGACCCATCATGTGCTGGCAACAAGGACCAATCATGTGCTGGCAACAAGGACCAATCATGTGCTGGCAACAAGGACCAATCATGTGCTGGCAACAAGGACCAATCATGTGCTGGCAACAAGGACCAATCATGTGCTGGCAACAAGGACCAATCATGTGCTGGCAACAAGGACCTATCATGTGCTGGCAACAAGAATCACACCAATATTAACTTCAGCACTCTGCATGTTACTGTATATATTATTACCTCATACCCTTATTATTTTAGACAAATACTTTTGTAAATTTAGATAATTTTTAAACCTGCATTCTATTATAAAAAAATCTGAATTGGCATGAAGAATCAGGTATCAGGTACTTCACACAACCAGACTCTTACTTTAGCTCACAAATCTGACTAGGCAAAATTTTGTGGATAAACTTTGCAATTTATCTAAACAAATATTAAAAGTAAAGCATTTGAGATATAATGTTATGTATAGAAATATATATATTCATATGGAAGCACTAAGCCTGTTGGGGCCATTCAGCACCTGGGAATAGACTGTTATCAGTCTAGCCTAGCCATGCTAGGTGTTCTAGTGGCACCCTCTGTAATTAGTATTTTACTACATGTAAACCACACAATAACCAAATTCTGTAAACTCAGCATTGTAATCCTTATAGAGAATAAACTTTGAATTTGAATTAATTCAAGGAAAAGCATGTTAGTTACAATTGTTGGATCAAGAGCCCTTGATCAGAATGAAAGTGTCCTGCTTGAAGGAAGACTACCTCACAGAAATGATCTGATTAACAACTTTAATACCTACTGTGTGTCTAGTATAGTAATATATCAACAAAGTATCAGGTATACTAATGAATCAACAACAGTAATAAGCTGCATTAACTTGGAACGTAAAACACACGTGGCTGAATAAACATTTTCACCAGGTGAGGTTTCCCCTGATATTGAGCTTTATCAACTTTATACAGAATGTGAAAACACAAATCTTGTACAGTTAATTCTCAGTTTAATGTACCATAATTTAACAGATTTCAGAAATATGGGACAAAATCCACTGGGTCAGTTGATTTGGAAACAACTGGCAAAGTGTTAGTTACAGAATTGTGTGTTATTGTTTTAATCATGGCAAAACAAACTGATCTCTATCCACCACAATCACCATTACTGGTTACCCACTCCCCCATCCATATTAGTCTGTTACATGAAAGGTTTACTGCAGTAGTTCCTGGAGAGCCTGGAAAGGTGAAGAGTGGTATTGGCGGAGTAGTTGAGAGGACCAAGGAGCACTACGGTTGGCCTACTGGACTATCTAAGGTGGGATTTCAGTGTGTGTGTTTATTGTATTTAAAAACAGAGAACTCAATGACACCTCTACCCACAACACTATCCCTCCTAATAAATAATAATAATAATTCATCTTTATTTCTACAAGTACATGATACAATTTATACAGACCTAACTGACATCAATGACATATATAAAGCCCTTGGTTATGCAGAGCATTTCAGGAATTAGGTTAATTTTGTCTTCTTGCATGCAACCCACACCAGTTGGCTAACACCCAAGTACTTACTTTTGCTGCTAGGTGAACAGGGACAACATGGTGTCTTAAGAAACATTCCCAAAGTTTCCACCCTTACCAGAGATTGAACCAGGACCTCAGTGTGTGAGCTGAATGCACTACCAAACAAGCTACAGGACACACACTATTCTTCCTATTAACCCTTTCAGGGTTCAGACCCCTAATCTGAAACTTGTCCACAGGGTCTAAGAATTTAAAAAAAATATTTGTTATTTTTCTAATAAAATGGTAGAGAATCTTTTTTCGAAGGTAATAAAACAAAAAGTATGAAATTTGATGGAAAATTTACTTTATTTTTATTTATTTATTCATTTATTTGAGCATGAAACAGTGAAGTACAAAGGAATACAGTTATTACAGTGCAACATGCCAAAGCCCCTTGTATGCAGAGCATTATGGGCAGGCTTAAATAACTAAAGATTAACTAAGCAATGATGTATTCAGTGGTAAAAACATTATTATGAGAGGTTTTTACAAAGTAGAAGTGTTATAAGAAGAGCAGAGTGTATGGAGAGTAAAAGAAAGGTGAAGAGAGTGGTGAGAGAGTGCAAAGGAGAGCAGATGATAGAGTGGGAGAGGCACTGTCAAGAAATTTTAACGAAAATAAGAAAAAATTTTGGAGCGAGTTAAAAAAGTTAAGAAAGCCTAGGAAAAGTATGGATTTGTCAGTTAAAAAACAGAGTAGGGGAGTTAGTAGATGGGAGATGGAGGTATTAGGTAGATGGCGAGAATATTTTGAGGAACTTTTAAATGTTGAGGAAGAAAGAGAGGCGGTAATTTCATGCACTGGTCAGGGAGGTATACCATCTTTTAGGAGTGAAGAAGAGCAGAATGTAAGTGTGGGGAGGTACGTGAGGCATTACATAGAATGAAAGGGGGTAAAGCAGCAGGGACTGATGGGATCATGACAGAAATGTTAAAAGCAGGGGGGGATATAGTGTTGGAGGGGTTGGTACTTTTGTTTAATAAATGTATGAAAGAGGGGAAGGTACCTAGGGATTGGTGGAGAGCAATGTATAGTCCCTTTATATAAAGGGAAAGGGGACAAAAGAGATTGTAAAAATTATAGAGGAATAAGTTTACTGAGTATACCAGGAAAAGTGTACGGTAGGGTTATAATTGAAAGAATTAGAGGTAAGACAGAATGTAGGATTGCGGATGAGCAAGGAGGTTTCAGAGTGGGTAGGGATGTGTAGATCAAGTGTTTACATTGAAGCATATATGTGTGAACAGTATTTAGATAAAGGTAGGGAAGTTTTTATTGCATTTATGGATTTAGAAAAGGCATATGATAGAGTGGATAGAGGAGCAATGTGGCAGATGTTGCAATGTACGTATATGGAATAGGTGGTAAGTTACTAAATGCTGTAAAGAGCTTTTATGAGGATAGTGAGGCTCAGGTTAGGGTGTGTAGAAGAGGAGGGAGAACTACTTCCTGGTAAAAGTAGGTCTTAGACAGGGATGTGTAATGTCACCATGGTTGTTTAATATATTTTATAGATGGGGTTGTAAAGGAAGTAAATGCTAGGTGTTCGGGAGAGGGGTGGGATTAAATTTTGGGGAATCAAATTCAAAATGGAATTGACACAGTTACTTTTTGCTGATGATACTGTGCTTATGGGAGATTCTAAAGAAAAACTGCAAAGGTTAGTGGATGAGTTTGGGAATGTGTGTAAAGGTAGAAAGTTGAAAGTGAACATAGCAAAGATGAGGGTATCATATGATTTAGATAAAGAAAAATTGGATATCAAATTGGGGAGGAGTAGTATGGAAGAAGTGAATGTTTTCAGATACTTGGGAGTTGACGTGTCGGCGGATGGATTTATGAAGGACAAGGTTAATCATAGAATTGATGAGGGAAAAAAGGCGAGTGGTGCCTCGAGGTATATGTGGAGTCAAAAAACGTTGTCTATGGAGGCAAAGAAGGGAATGTATGAAAGTATAGTGGTACCAACACTCTTATATGGGTGTGAAGCTTGGGTGGTAAATGCAGCAGCGAGGAGACGGTTGGAGGCAGTGGAGATGTCCTGTTTAAGGGCAATATGTGGTGTAAATATTATGCAGAAAATTCGAAGTGTGGAAATTAGGAGAAGGTGTGGAGTTAATAAGAGTATTAGTCAGAGGGCAAAAGAGGGGTTGTTGAGGTGGTTTGGTCATTTAGAGAGAATGGATCAAAGTAGAATGACATGGAAAGCATATAAATCTATAGGGGAAGGAAGCGGGGTAGGGGTCGTCCTCGAAAGGATTGGAGAGAGGGGGTAAAGGAGGTTTTGTGGGTGAAGGGCTTGGACTTCCAGCAAGCATGCATGAGCGTGTTAGATAGGAGTGAATGCAGACGAATAGTACTTGGGACCTGACGATCTGTTGGAGTGTGAGCAGGGTAATATTTAGTGAAGGGATTCAGGGAAACCGGTTTTTTTTCATATAGTCGGACTTGAGTCCTGGAAATGGGAAGTACAATGCCTGCACTTTAAAGGAGGGGTTTGGGATATTAGCAGTTTGGAGGGACATGTTGTGTATCTTTATACGTATATGCTTCTAAACTGTTGTATTCTGAGCGCCTCTGCAAAAACAGTGATAATGTGTGAGTGTGGTGAAAGTGTTGAATGATGAAAGTATTTTCTTTTTGGGGATTTTCTTTTTTTTTGGGTCACCCTGCCTCGGTGGGAGACGGCCGACTTGTTGGAAAAAAAAAAAAAACATTGTAAACAGATAACAATTAAGCACAAATGAGTATTTCAAAGACAGGTCATATGGTCATTTACTGTGTTGCTGAGTATTCAGTAGAATGGAGTATTCTGTTAGGTAATGTAATTAAAAAATAAAGTTTGATTGGGTCACAGGTTAGACATTTATGAGATACAATAATGAGAAACATTTACAAGATACAATTTATGAGATACAATTATTCAGTATTTATTTAGTTGTGGGTGAGTGATTTTTGAGAAGAGACTTGAATTTATAAACAGACAGTGTTTTTTTTACATTCACAGGTAATGAATTCCAGATTTTAGGGCCTTTTATGTGCATTGAGTTTTTGCATAGAGTGAGATGGACACGAGGAACATCAAAGAGTGATCTGTGCCTTGTATTATGGTCATGTGTTCTGTTGAGATTGGTAAGGAGTTGTTTGAGGGGAGGGTTTACATCATAATTAAGTGTTCTATGAATGTTGTAGGTGCAGTAATAAGTATGGATGTTTTGTATGGTGAGTAGGTTTAGAGTTTTGAATATTGGTGGAGTGTGCTGCCTGTAGTGGGAATTTGTTATCATTTTGACTGCATCCTTTTGTTGGGTGATTAATGGTCTGAGATGGTTAATTGTTGTTGAGCCCCATGCACAAATTCCATAGATGAGATAGGAGTAAATAAGTGAGTGATATAGGGCCAGGAGGGCTGACTGTGGAACATAGTACTGTATCTTCGATAGTATGCTACGGTCTTGGAATTTTTCTTAGAAATTTGTTGTATATGTGTATGAAATTTGAGTCTATTATCAAGGTGGATTCCTAAGAATTTTCCCTCTGTTAGCTTTGTGATAGGTGATCTGTTTATCATTATGTTAAGAGGGACATCTGTAGCTCTGTTACCAAACTGAATGTAGTAGGTTTTGTCAATGTTTAGTGTAAGTTTGTTGGTCCTCATCCAGGTAGATATTTTCTGTAATTCGGTATTTACAGTATTGGCTAGCGTGACTGGGCTCGGTGAGAGAAGACGTATGTAGTGTCATCTGCATATAGTGTGGGTTTGAGTAGTTGCAATGCATTTGGTAGGTCATTTATGTATATGAGAAAGAGAAGAGGGCCAAGGACACTTCCCTGTGGGACACCAACTGTAATTGGCTGTGCTGAAGAGTTTGCCCTGTTGGTGTACACATATTGGCTTCTGTTGCTGAGGTAAGACTTTAGGTAGTTGAGGGAATGACCTCTTATACCACAGTGCGACAATTTTATATGGAGCATGTCGTGGTCAACTGTATCAAAAGCTTTACGCAAGTCTATGAAGATCCCCAGTGGGACTTCTTTTTTCTCTATTGCAGTGTATATGTGTTCTAGCATGTGTATAATAGCATCATTAGTATTTTTATTAGGCCTGAACCCAAACTGACAGGGGTTGAGTATGTTGTGGGAGATGAGGTAGGAATAGATTCGCTTACGAATTAATTTTTCGAAGATTTTAGAGAGAGGGTGTAAGTTGGATATTAGCCTATAGTTATTCAAGTCTATTTGGTCTCCTCCTTTATGGATCGATTTGAAATTATGCTCTCGTGAATTTTGCTGCGTCAGTGGTATTTACGCATTGGTGATTTTGCCCACTTTGACTCCTATTTTAGGGAAATTACATTATTCCAGTCTACCAAATTATTAGCTATATCACTAGTATTACTTCTATTTTATTGACTGAGCACAAGAAATCGCTCAATCAACTATTTAAACTACTTGATAAACTGATCAGAAATTGGTAATATGGCCAGTTGCACACAAAGTTCAAACTATTCCAATTTCAAAATAAGGCCCAGAATAAACAATGCAGGCATTCCTGACATTAAAATAACATTTCCTCTGTTTATTTGTTACATTTCCAGGCCTTACAAATGAATTCCATTTGTTTTTTCCTTTACATAAAGAATTTTTATTCACACCAAAAAATAGAAGATATACTGTTATGCAATATTGTAATAATTGTATAAATAATATCAGTGCATTCGTGAATGCACATCAGAAACCCCCCAGCTGATGTGTATTGGAAGCATGACGTCATCTGCTTACTCTCGAACATCGGCAAAAATTGAACATTTGTGCTACTTTGAGCTCAGTTTCAGGCCATTTTCAGTAATAAAACCAATTAAAATCATCTCTATTTTTGTAATATATCTTCCATTCTATCAAATAAGACCAAGAAACCATGAATACAACCATAAAAAATATACGAATACAGCCTCTCCTCACTTACCAACATAACTCGTTTACCAACAACTTGGAGTTATGACAGGCTCTCCCTGACGAGTGGGTATTGTATGCTGTATGAGAACTTGGGTCATGGAAACAGGCAGCGCAGTGTCTCAGCATCAAGCATCTCAATCTCCTTCCTACAACCACTCAGTACACTAGCTTTCACAAATTTGTACTGATTATGCATCCCATAGTACAAGATGGAAGTGCAGCAGCACTTGGAAGAGGAAAATGGAAGAAGTACAAAAGAAGTTCACAGTAAAGGGGGTTAGCTGGTGTGTTCGTCTGTGTGTTTACATTCTCAGTGTCTCTCGTGGCAGCTTAAGAAATGATTAAACTCAGTGAACGAGGTACAGTGAACCCTTTGCTAACGATGACATCATCTAGCGATAAAATCGGATAGCGATGCGTTTTAGCGTAAAAATATTGGCTTGGCCAACAATGAAAAACCTGGCCGTCTGGCCTGAGTGCTTCTTAGCTGCCCTGCCTTCAGCTAGTGTGGCCATGGTTTACAAGCCAGGGCGGACGGTTCCACGCATACATTCGATACATTTTGTATTATTCCGTTGTTTTTAGTGCTTGTAACTGCAAAATAAGCCACCATGGGCCCCAGGAAAGCTTCTAGTGCCAACCCTGTGGGAAAAAGGGTGAGGTGTACAATCAAACTGAAGACAGAGATAATTGCAAAGTATGAAAGTGGAGTTTTAGGTAGTAGGTTGGTAGACAGCAACCGCCCAGGGAGGTACTACCGTCCTGCCAAGTGAGTGTAAAACGAAAGCTTGTAATTGTTTTACATGATGGTAGGATTGTTGGTGTCCTTTTTTCTGTCTCTTAAACATGCAAGATTTCAGGTACATCTTGCTACTTCTACTTACACTTAGGTCACACCACACATACATGTACAAGGATATATGTACATACTCCTCTGAGTTTTCTTCTATTTTCTTTCTAGTTCTTGTTCTTGTTTATTTCCTCTTATCTCCATGGGGAAGTGGAACAGAATTCTTCCTCCGTAAGCCATGCGTGTCGTAGGAGGCGACTAAAATGCCAGGAGCAAGGGGCTAGTAACCCTGTATATATTACTAAATTTGAAAGGAGAAACTTTCGTTTTTCCTTTTGGGCCACCCCACCTCGGTGGGATACAGCTGGTACGTTGAAAGAAAGTGGAGTGTATGGCTCCGAGCTGACCCGGTTGTACAAACCCCAATCAACCATCGCTACTATCTTGGCAAACAGAAAGGCAATCAAGGAAGCTGTTGTTGCAAAAGATGCAAGTATGCTTACAAAACAGAGATCGCAAATACTCAAAGATGTGGAGAGACTTATTAGTGTGGATCAACGACAAACAATTATCAGGAGATAGTGTTTCAGTCAATCATATGTGAAAAGGCAAGGCAGTTGCATGATGATTTAATTAAAAAAAATGCCTGCAACTAGTGGTGATGTTAGTGAATTTAAGGCCAGCAAAGGTTGGTTTGAGAGATTTAAGAATCGTAGTGGCATACAGTGTGATAAGGCATGGTGAGGCTGCCAGTTGTGACCAAAAAGCGACTGAAAAAATGTGCAGGAATTCGAGGAGTACACAGACACTGGAAAATTAAAAACCCCAACAAGTGTTTAACTGTGACGAAACAGGCCTGTTTTGGAAGAAAATGCCAAACAGGACCTACATTACACAGGAGGAAAAAGCACTGCCAGGACACAAGCCTATGAAAGACAGGCTAACTCTAATGTTTTGTAGTAATGCTAGTGGGGATTGCAAAGTGAAGCCTTTACTCGTGTATCACTGAAACTCCCAGTGTTTTCAAGAAAAACAGTGTCGTCAAGGCTAATTTGTGTGTGATGTGGAGGGCAAACAGTAAGGCATGGGTCACTAAGGTCATTTTCCATGATTGGTTCTATCATGTGTTTGGCCCTACTGTGAAAAATTACCTCCTGGAAAATAAATTGGACTAATTTAAATTAATTAATTTAAATTAATTAATTTAAATTTAATTTAATTAGACAAAGCTCCTCCTCATCCTCCAGACTTGCAAGAGCGAGTTGCGGAGGAGTTGAGCTTCATCAAAGTGAGGTTTTTGCCTCCTAATACCACTCCTCTCCTCCAGCCCATGGACCAGCAGGTCATTTCAAATTTCAAAAAATTGTACACCAAAGCAGTGTTTCGAAAGTGCTTTGAAGTGACCTCAGACACTGAACTGACCCTAAGAGAGTTTTGGAAAGATCACTTTAGTATCCTCAGTTGCATAAACCTTATAGGTAACGTTTGGGAGGGAGTGACTAACAGGACCTTGAACTCTGCTTGGAGGAAACTGTGGCCACAATGTGTACAGGAGGGATTTTGAAGGGTTTGGGGCTAACCCTGAGGAGCCTATCCCAGTTGTGGAATCTATTGTGTCATTGGGAAAGACCATGGGGTTGGAGGTCAGTGGGGAGGATGTGGAAGAGTTAGTGGAGGACGACAATGAAGAACTAACCACTGATGAGCTGCTAGAGCATCTGCAACAGCAAGAGACCACAACTGAGGAAACTGCTTCAGAGGAGGGGAGAGAGAGATGGAGGAAGTTGCTTTCTTCAACGTTTAAAGACATTTGTACAATGTGGACAAAGGTGCAAGCCTTTATGGAAGAACATCACCCTGACACAGCTATTGCAAGCTGTGCTGGTGACTTTTACAAGGATAATGTTGTGGCCCATTTTAGGAAAATCTTAAAGGAACGCCAGATACAGAGCTCTACAGACAGGTTTTTGGTGTGACAGAGGTCCAGTGACTGTCAAGTTGTTCCCAGTGGCATTAAAAAAAAGAAGGGAAGTAACCCCAGAAAAGGACTTGGTACCTAAAGTCCTTATGGAAGGAGATTCCCCTTCCAAACAATAATACACCTCTATCATCTCCCCTCCCATCACTCATCACATCATCATCAATAAAGAACATAAGAACATAAGAAAGGAGGAACGCTGCAGGAGGCCTGCTGGCCCATACTAGGCAGGTCCTTTACAATTCATCCCACTAACAAAACATTTGCCCAACCCAATTTTCAATGCCACCCAAGAAATAAGCTCTGATGTGAAAGTCCCACTCAAATCCAACCCCTCCCACTCATGTACTTATCCAACCTAGATTTGAAACTACCCAAAGTCCCAGCCTCAATAACCCAACTAGGTAGACTGTTCCACTCATCAACTACCCTATTTCCAAACCAATACTTTCCTATGTCCTTTCTAAATCTAAACTTATCTAATTTAAATCCATTACTGTGGGTTCTCTCTTGGAGAGACATCCTCAAGACCTTATTAATATCCCCTTTATTAATACCTATCTTCCACTTATACACTTCGATCAGGTCTCCCTGATCGAAGTATTTATTTGTAGTATTTATTTGTAGTATTTATTGTGCATGTAGTATTTATTCTTCATATATCATTGTTTTGTGTGTTGGAAATTGTATATTTCATGCAAAAAAAATGGATTAATTGGATTGCTATTATTTCTTATGGGGAAAATTAATTTGGCTAACGATAAAATCGGTTAAGGACAAGCTCTCTGGAACGGATTAAAATCGTTAGCCGAGGTTCCACTGTATGTCGATGGTAATAATAATAAATAATAATAATAATAATAATAATAATAATGATAAATAATAATAATAATAATAATAATAATATAATAATAATAATAATAATAATGATAAATAATAATAATAATAATGATAAATAATAATATAATAATTATAATGATAAATAATAATAATAATAATAATAATAATAATAATGATAAATAATATAATAATATAATAATAATAATAATAAATAATAATAGTAATAATGATAATAATAAATAATAATAGTAATAATGATAAATAATAATCGCTCTGGAGTGCTTTAACCCTTAAACTGTCCAACGCAGATCTACGTTCACGTGCGTAGCGTTCCGACCTTTGTTTTCCCCATTTGAAAGCATGTAAAAAATGTAGATCTACGTTTAGACAGTGTATATGTATTTCGTATAAGTTTGGTAAATGACATTGAAAGCACTCCACAGAGATTGTTATTATTACATCTTCTCCTCACTTAGCGACGTACTCATTTACCGACAACTCGGTAGAAATAGGCCAAAATCTTACTTTTGAGATAGAGGAAAACGCGAATACAGCTAATTACGTCAAAAAATTATTGAAAATCGTGCTACTTTGGGCTTTTTCTATGCCATATAAGTGATTTATTATTATTTCCCTAATATGACCAGAGGTAACAGAAAACCCTTCTCTTGATAGTGAAGTGTACAGGAGTGATTTATTCATCGCGGTCGGCCAGCCCCGTCTGGTATACTGCAATATGCAAATATTATTTTGGTCTTTCAGAAATTGGTTATTTGGCCAATTTCCACACAAAAGTCAAATATTTCAATTTCAAAATAGAGTCCAGAATGAACAATTTGGCATTCCTGGCACTAAAATAACATTCCTGTGTTTATTAGTTATGTTTCAAGGCATTACACATGAATTCCTTTTTGTTTTTTACTCGCATAAAGAATTTTTATTCACACCAAAAAATAAAGATTTACTGTTATGCAATATTGTAATTGAATAAATAATATTAGTGCATTTGTGAACTCATATTAGATCCACCAACTGATGTGCTGTGGACAGGTGATGTGATTTGTTTACTCTTGAACATTGGGAAAACTTGAACAATTCCACTACTTTAACCCCAGTTTCAATCCTAAAATCAATCAAAATCATCTCTATTTCTATATCTTTCATTCTGTCAACTGAGACCAACAAATCATAAATATAACCATAAAAATCATACAAAAATACACCACAGTCGCTGTTTTAATCCAAAAACATGGTCGCTGTTTTTTTTTTCTCATTATGCACCGTGTGCTGCAGGATTTTCTTTATATGGTGCACACTTACCCACACAGATGCATTCTTTCATTATCTAGACCCAAATTTACCGCTCACAGCTTATCTGAGTGAGCGAGCTCGTGGTGTAAAACTACAGCACTGACTGACTTCAAAGCCGTAGAACTGCGACATGGACCCTCGAAGGGTTAAGCTACCTGTACACCTCCTTTTTAACAGTCTGAATCTCACTGAGTTCATTAACTATAATTCTTTGAAGCAGTAAGTTAAAAATTTTTTTTATAGCTCTCTTGGAGGTCTTAGGAATGCATCTCTATTTCCTATAGATTTTTCATTCCATAAACAGGGTCCAAGCCATAGATATACGCCTTGTCCACAGGGTCCAAGCCATAGATATACGACACAAGCTCAGCTCACTCACATAAGCTGTGATTGGTAAATTTGATTAGTAAATCTGCAGCACACAGTGCATAATGAGAAAATAAAACTTTGACCGTGTTTTTGGTTTAAAACAGCGACTTTGCACTGTATTTTCGTATGGTATTTATGGTTGTATTCTAGTTTTCTTGGTCTCATTTTATAGAATGGAAGACATGTTACAGAAATTGAGATGATTTTAATTGGTTTCATGATGAAAAGTACCTTGAAATTGAGTTCAAAATAGCACAAATGTTCGATTTTTGCCAAAGTTCAAAAGTAAACAAATCATGCCATGTGTTCAATACACGTCAACTGGCGAGTCTAATATTCCTTCACAAGTGTGCTGATATTATTTATACCATTTCTATACTAATGCAGTAGTCTGCATAACAGTAAATCTTCTATTTTTTATGAGAATAAAAATTCTAAGTGGAAAGCAAAAGACTGTAGGTATACTATCAAAGATAAGGTACTACATTCCACAATCAGCTCTCCTGGCACTGTACCATTCACTCATATACCCTTACCTCACCTATGGAATTTGTGCATGGGATCAACAACATTCAATCACCTAAGACCTCTAATAACCCAGCAAAAAGGCAGCAGTCAGAATGATAAATTCCCACTCCCACCAGCATACTCCACCAATTTTCAAAAGTCTGAATCTGCTTGCCATTAACCCTTTGAGGGTCGACAGGCCCTCTCCGAAACTCGTTCTCAGGGTCGGCCAAATTTCAAAGAAAAAAAAAAAAAATTTTTTCTTATGAAAAAATAGTTTTTTTTTTTCTAAACATTATAGGCTAAACAAAAAAATTTTACCATCAATACTTACCGAGATATGGAGGCGTGAAGTTTGCCAAAATTGAACAACATCTGGTAACATCGCCGACTGCCATCACCCGGTATTTTTCTATTTACTTTTTTATGTACTATTTTCAATTATTTTTCAATTTTTCTTTTTCTGAGTAACTTTTTCAATACTACACAATAAGGGCGTAAACACTGTTGTCATTGTTTTGTTTATAGAAAATATTTACACAAACAAACGATATGAAATGTTGCTTATTACTATTTTTCTATATTTATATACACACATACAGTCACAGGGAATGTTTCTAGAAGTTCTGCAGCCTGTGGAACTCTTTGAAACATGGTGTCATGCACAGTGGTGTTTTACATTCCTCACACATAAAACGAGTGTCTCTGTGTTGTTGTGGGCGTTTTTTTTTGTATGTGCACAGACGTAACACCTCTTCTGAGCCTTTTTCTTGAAAGCAGTAGCAGGCAGATTTACCAGGAAGTGATCACCATGCTTCAGACGAGCAGGTAGTTGTTGATAATTTGGTGGGCGGTCTATTGCAGGTGTTCTTCCTTGGTACTTGAATACTATTTGTCTGATGACAGACAAACAGAATTCGCCATACTGTGGTTTGTTTCTGGTCCTCATCTTATACATATTATAAGCATTAAGCATGGAAATGTCCAGAAGATGGAAAGAGAGTTTTATGTACCACTTATAACTCTTGCGAACACAATCAGCAAACCCAATCTGCATGTCACATTTGTCCACTGACGCATGTTGAAGGTGTAATCAATCACAGCTGCAGGTTTTAGAATGCGTTCATTGCTCTCTCTATGCTGCCTGCCACTGTCTGCCCATTTCATTAGGGTGAGAACTGATGACAACAGTGTGACAAATCTCGTTTGTCATGCCACCGAAATGCCATGATGTCATTGGCAGCAAACACCTGCACCTCACCTCTACGAGTGCCAGCGTCGAACCTGGGCATATGTTTCCGATTTGCACACACTGTGCCACACACATCTGTCATGTTCACTCGCAAAAAATCACTGAGTGAGGGGTTTGTGTACCAGTTTATCTGTATAAAATATATGCCCCATACCAAGGTATGGTTTCTATCATTGTTCTAACCACATCACCAGAGATGCCCAATAACTTCCTGGTATTTTGCAATGTATAACTTCCAGTGTACACAATAATATCCAATACCAGACCACCATAACAATCACAAAGCACAAACAACTTTATACCAAAGCGTTTCCTCTTGCTTGGTATGTACTGCTTGAAAGAGAGTCTTCCTTTGAACAGAATCAAAGACTCGTCAATTACAAGCTTCCTGAAGGGATAAAAATGCGTACTGAATTTCTCTTTCAGATACACAAACACATTCCTAATCTTATATAACCTGTCAGTTCTGTCAGGCCTGGTTTTGTCTGAGAAGTGAAGCATACGTAACATTAGCACAAATCGATTCACTAGCATTATATCACTGAAACCTGGGGTTGCAATCAGGCGGTCTGTTGACCAGTATGATTTCACTTTGTGCTTATACACATGTGGCATAAGCATTATTGTGGCAAAGGAAAAGATACATCTCAGCCACAGTTGCCTCCTTCCACTGGTGTAGACGTGATTTTGGTGAAAGTAATGTGTTTGCCATGGTGTACTCGTAGTATGTGTTGCTTTCCATGACAATACTTTCCATCAGTGGGTCGTCAAAGAATAACTCGAAACATTCCAGTTCAGTGGCATTGTTCCCAAGTGTACAAGATGGCCATATTCCACTTTGGCTGTCATCAAACTGGTGGGCATTTGGAACAAAATTGACAGCTTCCTGCCAATCCCAGGTGCGGTCTGCTGGTGGGTACTGGACAATGACAGGTGGTTGTGGTTGTGAAGGTTGTGGTTGTGGAGGCTGGTTGTGGTGGTGGGTGGGGGATGGTGGCCTTTGTTGTAGATCAGCTCGAGGCAGCGGCGTGGGTGGCAGCGTGGGTGGCAGCATGGCCCACTGCTGGTGCCTCACCGCCGGCACCACTACCACCACGCACATTTTCCATCCCAATTGCAACAGTATCATCGTCATTTTCACTCTCTGTTCCTGTTGTACAGCCAAGGGATGTACTCCGAGATGCACTCCTTCCCCTTGGAATAGCATATGGCACACTACCAGAGCGCATATATCGTCGTATATACTGACGCTTCACTGGGGAATATTGCACTTCACTATCACTACTGGAAACTAGTTTGAAGAGCTTGTAGTTCATATTCACTATCACTGTCATCACCCATGCTCTCATCTGAGTCTGGGATTTGGGAAAATAGAAGTTTCCTCTTGGATTCTGGTACAACTGAACGTGAACAAGACGGCCAGCACAGAGGTGGAAGGCTGAGGGTTGTCTGGGTTTTCCTCACTATTACTGATATTATGGTCATTAGTTTCGGTCAAAACCTCACCAATACCTTGAAACTCATTTTCACTGGCACATCCATCTGTATTAGAACTGTCACTGGGGAACAAAAGTGTCCCAATTCGCTGAGGAGTGAGGAGCTTCTTACCGCGAGGCATGGTGGATATTGTTTACTAAGATGGCGTTCCCACAATGCACCACTGGGTCCCAGATTTTTTTTTCTACCCGCACACCGACCACACAGACCCATTCTCTCACATGTAGGCCTACCAGCCTTTTTACAGCGAGATTAACGGCGCTAGAATTTGTGCGTACTAGTATGTCAAAACCCCTGGGCCCCAAGACGTACT
The DNA here is from genome assembly GCF_026875155.1 of Cherax quadricarinatus. Taxonomy (NCBI): domain Eukaryota; kingdom Metazoa; phylum Arthropoda; class Malacostraca; order Decapoda; family Parastacidae; genus Cherax; species Cherax quadricarinatus. The sequence continues at coordinate 892,428 of NC_069470.1, read as the reverse complement.
AGTACGTCCGAAACCCTCAAAGGGTTAAGAACATCCATACTTATTCATGTGCCTACTACATACACAGAATACACACAAATATAAACCCTCCACTTAAACTCTCCTCACCAACCTTAGCAGACACATGACCATAACACAAGACACAGATCTCTTTTTGATATACCTCGTGTCCATATCACACTGTGTAAAAACTCTATGCACATAAAGGGTCCCAAAATTTGGAATTCATTACCAGGAGATACTGAAGTAGCTCGGTCTGAAAATCAATTTAAGACTTCTCAAAAGCCACTTAATCACGCTAAACTCAGTACACACATACTCATTTATGTTATTCCCACATCATAATTTCAACAATTACTTTGAACCTTTTATCCATTGTTGACAGGAATATATTTGCATCATTGTTTTCACAAAAGCATTTCTGAATCATTGTTTTCACAAAAACATTTTTTTAATATATGAATATATCTTTTGTCTTATATAAATTGCATTCACTTATAATTAATAATCTACTGTACAACTATGATATAATTAATATTCTACTGTACAGCTATGACATAATTCTTATGTTAAGTAGTCTGTAAGCCAATAATGTTAAGTTGGCCCATAATGCCTAAGCATAGTAGAGGCTCTCTTTGCAATGCAACCCATTATTCTAAATACAAAATCTTGATTGTACTATTTGTAAAGACATAAATAAATGAATAAATGTAAGAGGGGCCTGGGGGCATGACTAATGAACAGATAAAAATGTTATTTTAGTGCCAGGAATGTGTCTTGTTTATTCTGGACAATAATTGGAAATTGGCATCTTTTGAAATTTGTGTGAAATTGACAAAATTGCAAATTTCTGACCACTTTACTGGATAGTTGAAATCGGAAAATGAGTGATTTCTTGTACTCATTCGATAGAAAAAAAGGAGTTCTAGTGAAATAGTTATGATTTTTGTCGACTAGCACACTGGAATTGGACGAAAATAGAGTTCAAAGTGGGCGAAATCGCTGTTGCGTAAACATCGAGACCACTAAAATTCACAAGAGCATAATTCCATAAGTTTTCCATCAAATTTCATACTCTTGGTGTCATTATGATCGGGAAAAGATTCTCTATCATTTCATTAGAATTTTTTTTTTTTTTTTTTTTAATTTTTAACCCTGAGAACAAGTTTAGGTGAGGGGCTCTTGATCCTGAAAGGATTAACTGTCCAAACGTAAATCTATGTTCTTACACTACATTTTATTTTTCCTGCCTCCAAATTTGGCGCGGTTGGCCAAAGATGCCTGGGCAGCATAGAATGGGCCTTAACCCTCGGTGTGCGCTGTATAAAAAAAATCTGGACCATTTAGTATCTTGTGGGAGCACCAGTTCAATTGAGCGTCAGCTAAAGCAAACAGCGCGGCAAACACCAAGGATTCAATGATGTCGTGTCGTATTAACACTCCACTTTTAAGAGGAAAGTGTCAAATTGCCATAATGTCCTATAACCTATGCCCTAAGTAAACAGAAACAATTATGGAACTGTAATTTCGGCAGGCTGGCTGGCTGATTGGCTGTCTCTATCTCCGTCTGTCTGTCTGTATCTGCCTCCGTCTCTATCTCACAGGAACACACATGTAAATACAATTATACATAGTGTAAATTACCTAGGATAACCCAAAAACATCCATACAAAGTGCTATAGATAGTGATCTGTGTAATACCAACTGGTTCATGAGCAAATCTCTGAGACAGACAGATACATAGACAGATATATTTATGTGTAAGTGAAAACAAATAAAGCCAAGGCTCATCAAATGTCACCACTGTAATTAGCGGAGAGATAAGATAAGACGACCTCATCAAATGTCACCATCATTAGCGGAGAGATGAGACAAGATGACACTCATCAAATGTCACCACTGTCATTAGTGGGGCGATAAGATGATGCTCATCGCTGTCAGCAGTAGAGTGAAAAGATAAGATGAGACAAGTGACACACTCTTATATCAAGCTTCAAGGGAACTTATTATTATTATTTATCATCCCTATTTTTTTTTTAACAAGTCGGCCGTCTCAAACCAAGGCAGGGTGACCCAAAAAGAAAAAATCCTCAAAAAGAAAATACTTTCATCGTCACTCAACACTTTCACCTCACTCACACATAATCACTTTTTGCAGAGGTGCTCAGGATACAACAGTTTAGAAGCGTATACGTATAAAGATACACAACATATCCCTCCAGATTGCCAATATCCCAACCTCTCCTTTAAAGTGCAGGCATTGTACTTCCATTTCCAGGACTCAAGTCCAGCTATATAAAAATAACCGGTTCCCTGAATCCCTTCACTAAATATTACCCTGCTCACACTCCAACAGATCATCAGGTTCAAAATACCATTCATCTCCATTCACTCCTATCTAACACGCTCACGCATGCTTGCTGGAAGTCAAAGCCCCTCGCCCACAAAACCTTTACCCCCTCCCTCCAACCTTTTTCAGGATGACCCCTACCCGCCTTCCCTTCCCTATTATTATTATACTCCATGCATCCAAAACATTGCTGAGGACCTATAAATACTATGTATATATTTCTAGACAATAGTATATGACAAAGGTAGGTGAAAATGTTCACCTGTCACTGTCTTCATGACTACTTAGGCACTAATTCAGTACCTAATATATTAGTGTCAGAACAAAGATTAACTATGAAATCACAAGAACTACTACAAATTGTCATCATCAGAACTAAAAATTATATAAATTAAAAAAAAAATGAGAAAAAAAGGTTATTCGGCAAGTGGCAGCGCTTCCTGTTGCCAGGCGAGTGACAAGTGCCGGAATTTTTTTTTACATTATTATTTATTATTATTATTAACACACTGGCCGATTTCCACAAGGCAGGGTGGCTCAAAAACAAAAACTTTCACCATCATTCATTCCATCACTGTCTTGCCAGAGGGGTGCTTTACACTACAGTTTTAAACTGCAACATTAACACCCCTCCTTCAGAGTGCAGGCACTGTACTTCCCATCTCCAGGACTCAAGTCCGGCCTGCCGGTTTCCCTGAATCCCTTCATAAATGTTACTTTGCTCACACTCCAACAGCACGTCAAGTATTAAAAACCATTTGTCTCCATTCACTCCTATCAATACGCTCACGCATGCCCGCTGGAAGTCCAAGCCCCTCGCACACAAAACCTCCTTTACTCCCTCCCTCCAACCTTTCCTAGGCCGACCCCTCCCCCGCCTTCCTTCACTACAGACTGATACACTCTTGAAGTCATTCTGTTTCGCTCCATTCTCTCTACATGTCAGAACCACCTCAACAACCCTTCCTCAGCCCTCTGGACAACAGTTTTGGTAATCCCGCACCTCCTCCTAACTTCCAAACTACGAATTCTCTGCATTATATTCACACCACACATTGCCCTCAGACATGACATCTCCACTGCCTCCAGCCTTCTCCTTGCTGCAACATTCATCACCCATGCTTCACACCCATATAAGAGCGTTGGTAAAACTATACTCTCATACATTCCCTCTTTGCCTCCAAGGACAAAGTTCTTTGTCTCCACAGACTCCTAAGTGCACCGCTCACCCTTTTCCCCTCATCAATTCTATGAATTCACCTAATCTTTCATAGACCCATCCGCTGACACGTTCCACTCCCTAAATATCTGAATACATTCACCTCCTCCATACTCTCTCCCTCCAATCTGATATCCAATCTTTCATCACCTAATCTTTTTGTTATCCTCATAACCTTACTCTTTCCTGTATTCACTTTAATTTTCTTCTTTTACACACCCTACCAAATTCATCCACCAACCTCTGCAACTTCTCTTCAGAATCTCCCAAGAGCACAGTGTCATCAGCAAAGAGCAACTGTGACAACTCCCACTTTATGTGTGATTCTTTATCTTTTAACTCCACGCCTCTTGCCAAGACCCTCGCATTTACTTCTCTTACAACCCCATCTATAAATATATTAAACAACCACGGTGACATCAACATCCTTGTCTAAGGCCTACTTTTACTGGGAAATAATCTCCCTCTTTCCTACATACTCTAACTTGAGCCTCACTATCCTCGTAAAAACTCTTCACTGCTTTCAGTAACCTACCTCCTACATCATACACCTGCACATCTGCCACATTGCCCCCCTATCCACCCTGTCATACGCCTTTTCCAAATCCATAAATGCCACAAAAACCTCTTTAGCCTTATCTAAATACTGTTCACTTAATGTTTCACTGTAATAAAATGTCTTCATAAAAAAAGAAAAAAATTATTTTTCAAAATATTTGGAACGCTGGGAGAGAGAACGTAGATCTATGATTGGACTGTTAAGGGGTTAAAACAGTAACTTTGCGGTGCATTTTCATATGGCTTTTATGGTTGTATTCTCAGTTTCTTAGTGTCATTTGATAGAATGGAAGGTATAGTACAGAAATAGAGATGATTTTGATTGATTTTTAGTACTGAAAATAGCTTGTAATTGAGCTCAAAGTTAGTGGAAAGTTTGATTTTTGCCTATGTTCAAGAGTAAACTAATCACATCACGCGTCCAATACACGTAAACTGGTGGGTCTAATATACATTTACAAATGCACTGATATTGTTTATACAATTATTACAATATTGTACGAGAGTAATTAGTCTATATTTTTGGTGTGAATAAAAATTCTTTATGTAAATAGAAAATCAAAATGGAAACATAACTAATAAACAGAGGAAATGTTATTTAGTGCCAGAAATGCCTGCATTTTTTATTCTGGACCTTATTCTGAAATTGGAATATTTTGAACTTTGTGTGAAACTGGCCAAATTCTGATCACTTTACTGGGTAGTTGAAATAGTTAATTATGCAGTTTCTTGTTCTCAATCGATAAAATAGAAGTAATACTAGCAAAATAGCTAAGAATCTTGGTCAGCTGGAATAATGTAATTGGCCAAAAATAGCAGTCAAAGTGAGCAAAATCGCCAATGCATAAACATCGCTGACACAGTAAAATTTACAATAGTGTAATTTCATCAGTTTTTTTTTATCAAATTCCGTACTTTTTGTTTTATCACCTTCAGAAAAAAATTCTCTACCATTTCGTAAGAAAAAATATTTTTTTTTTTTTAAATTCTTGGACCTTGTGGAGAATCTGTAGAACTACAACTTGGATCCTCAAAGGGCTAAAGGCCTTCCGAATGTGTAGCAGTAACTTCCCTGAAGACTAATACCATTTTATCTTCAACCCTGGTGTAAAAAGACAATTGCAGATGGGAACTTTACTGAGATGTTTTAGCAATGGGTGGACTTGTCTCTATCTCTAATGCTGTCACTGCCCTTCAGTTCTTACTTCATTTCTTCTCTGGTTTCCAGTGTCAGACAAGATTTTTTCCAGTTCTCATACTCACCCTAACTCTTAACTTTAAGACTCGTCCAACTTCCTACTGACCTTACTGTTGAAATCTTCACACTGCATAGAGTCAACACTGTTCTCTAGAGCTATCAGAAATATTAGGCTCAGCTGAGTCTTACACCCAGTACAGCCTGCATCTACACCATACCATGCTCAGGATGCAACAAAGTCTACGTTGGTGAAACTTCTTGTGACCTCCCAACTAACTTCAGAGCACAAATATGTCTGAAAGGTTATTATTTATTTTTTTATTATCACACTGGCCGATTCCCACCAAGGCAGGGTGGCCCGAAAAAGAAAAACTTTCACCATCATTCACTCCATCAGTCTTGCCAGAGGGGTGCTTTACACTACAGTTTTTAAACTGCAACATTAACACCCCTCCTTCAGAGTGCAGGCACTGTATGTACTTCCCATCTCCAGGACTCAAGTCCGGCCTGCCGGTTTCCCTGAACCCCTTCATAAATGTTACTTTGCTCACACTCCAACAGCACGTCAAGTATTAAAAACCATTTGTCTCCATTCACTCCTATCAAACACGTTCACGCATGCCTGCTGGAAGTCCAAGCCCTCGCACACAAAACCTCCTTTACCCCCTCCCCTCCAACCTTTCCTAGGCGACCCCTACCCTGCCTTCCTTCCACTACAGACTGATACACTCTTGAAGTCATTCTGTTTCGCTCCATTCTCTCTACATGTCCGAACCACCTCAACAACCCTTCCTCAGCCCTCTGGACAACAGTTTGGTAATCCCGCACCTCCTCCTAACTTCCAAACTACGAATTCTCTGCATTATATTCACACCACACATTGCCCTCAGACATGACATGTCCACTGCCTCCAGCCTTCTCCTCGCTGAAACATTCATCACTGAAAGGTACACAACCTTAATAATGCCTGCAAACCACTGAGACAAATCTTATCTCATGCACTATGACAGACATAGGAAGAAATGTATAGAAATAACCACAATATAATACAATGACACCACTGAACACACCATAGGATCTTTTCACAAATAACCTGCACATGTGAGAGTGAAACTTATGAAAACATTTTGGTTGGACTTGGACCTGTGTGTGTGTTATTTGTGCAGTGTTCAAGCCATAGCATTCTGCCATTTTATTCTTCATAGGATCATTGCTCCTCCACTTCCACAATGCCTTTATTCTAAATACCACAAACATACACATACTGCTCTATCAACCCACTGAAAGCTCAATATAGATAGTCCAGAAGGGTTACTGTAGTGCTCATTGGCCCTCTCAACTACTCAACCAATGATGCCCCACCCAACACCTGACCAAGAACTCCAGGACAACTGTATATACAAGGCATACAAGGTTTAGGTGTATACATTCTTTACAGATTTAGTAAAGCTTCACTAAAGTGGAAGTGTAATGTGATAAATGGCTCACTGTTAGTCTATTTTACATTCCTTGTTAGACAGCTACACGGCAGTCACTATATATTTTGAAAGGTTATCCTAGGTTAAATCTATATAACTTACCATCAGTGCACACCTATTGCAATTCCTGTGTGTGCTTCCTGCAACTACTGTATAAACAAAATACTATGCTGAAAATGTTTTTATTATTATTATCACACTGGCCGATTCCCACCAAGGCAGGGTGGCCCGAAAAAGAAAAACTTTCACCATCATTCACTCCATCACTGTCTTGCCAGAAGGGTGCTTTACACTACAGTTTTTAAACTGCAACATTAACACCCCTCCTGTGAGGAAGAAATGTAACAATTCACTGGAGTGATCATACATGATGTGGTGGATTACAGCAAGAAGCTGGTGATCAAAAAAAGTGGGTTTCAATCCTTATCACTCCACTGAATTATATTACAGTCTATGGAAATAAAGACACTGTAGCAGAGAATCCTTCTTAATATAATGTTCTGCCCAAGGCTGAGCTTAATCAGTTACCTAATAAAGCTCAGCCCTGGGGAAAACATTGTACTAAAAAGATCCTCTGCTACCAGTGTTTTTATTTCCACTTGTCAGCTTTTGTTATTGTTTACTATTACTGTCTATAAAATTCTAAACAGATAAAATAAAGCTTATAATGTCTTGCACAGAAGCAAACCCTGCAATGTGGCTCATGCAGTGAGGGAGGGACAAATGTAACTATTATACAGTAACCACCTTGTGACTTCAGCTGTTAATGTTGCCAATGTAACCCATATACTGTATTATGTTAAACAAGGCCATGTGTATTAACTGGGCCTTGAATGATGGGAGTGTTAGGAGGGTACCCATGAAATTTCATCCATGACACCAGTTGCTGAGGAATTTCTGCCAGGACATCTTTAGCTAGTCTGGTCTGGCTGAGGTGATAGTTGGTTCCAGTGTGGCCAAAGTGACGCCTCAGCTCTTCCAAAGACATAGAAAGAAAAAAAGCAAGAAAAAGCAGCTGCTGAATTCTGTAGCATTAAGAGGCAATATATAAAATTAATATAAGATGCTTGAGAGAAAAAGATTAAACATGCTATAAAGAATCCATAATGCAGTTTTTACAGGTGATATCCTGATCTATTCAGCCCCTTTAAGGGAATGTGTTGATGCTGGTGAAGGGCTCTTGATTTAAGGAAATGGAATGCTTTTCCCTTGCTCAGATCAATCTCGATTATCTCCCATTCTGCAGGTGCTGTGTGACCTTTACAGGTTCATTGTTTCCCCATGAATATAATAATTTGGCACTATCACTAATACTATTACTACCACTACTAAGAAAAATAATAATAACTACAGTAACAATACATACTACTACTACTAAAATTAATAACAAAAATAACAAATTAAACAATAATTTGCATATTTAAATTAATATTTATGAAAATATTAAACAACAATACTGTAAGCAAACTATGGAATATGTATTCTTAAATTACAGTACAGCCTCTCCACACATAGTGACGTACTCGTTTACCGACGACTCGGACTTACGACGAGCTCTGACCAGTATGCATACCTAAATGTATATTAGAGCTGATTTCCTCTATTTTGTTGATTACAATATGCAGTACACTACTGTATAAACATTTAAAAACATACCAGAAATGTTTATAAATGGTGAAAAGGTAACATTAAAACAATATTAAAGATGGCTGATACAAACCACTACCATTATAGTATGCATCTAAAACATTTCAATGTTCGAAATTTCTGTGCTATTGAATATACCTATAATTATACTAATATTAAAATAACTCACCACCACATTAAAACTGAGCAAATCAGAGGCAAACAAATAAACAGCACATAAAGAAAATCTTTGAATGCTCTGAGTCACTACAAAAATTATAGGGACATTAAAAAAAAAACTGGTGGGCACTGCATGATGTATCTCAAATTCCCACAAGAAACATTCTTTTAATATTCTTTATAGTATATAAATGTAACAAATTAAGTTGATGATAATAAGAATTCTCAAAATATGCGAGATGATACAGCTGAAAAGCAAGAGGTGAGTGGCGTTGTATAATTTATAAAACTCTAGAACTGTTGGATTATTTCGAGGCTGGAGTATGAGCACTGTAACAGTTATCAGCACACCTCTGGTAAGACAGTAATAGGGGTAAGGGATGGTGAAAGTGCTTCTTCTTTTTCAGGTCACCCTGCCACAGTGGAAAACAGCTGTGTTAAAATTTTTTTTTTTAACACAAAGGGCATTTCCCACTGAGGCAGGGGTGGTCACAACCCCCCCCCCCCCAAAAAAAAAGAAAAATCCCAAAAAGAAAAAAAAAAAAACTTTCATCATCATTCAACGCTTTCACCATCACTCCTACATAATCACTGTCTTTGCAGAGGTGCTCAGATATGACAGTTTAGATGTCCCTCCAAACTGCTAATATCCCAAACACCTCCTTTGAAGTGCAGACATTGTACTTCTCATTTCCAGGACTAAGTCTGGCTAACCAGTTTCCCTGAATCTCTTCACAAAATATTACACTGCTCACACTCCAACAGCTCATCAGGTCCCAAAAACCATTCGTCTCCATTCACTCCTATTTAACACGCTCATGCATGCTTGCTGAAGTTCAAGCCCCTCACCCACAAAACCTCCTTTACCCCCTCCCTCCAACCTTTTTGGGGATAACCCCTAACCTGCCTTCCTTCCCCTACAGATTTATATTCTTTCCAAGTCATTATACTTTGTTCCATTCTCTCTCAATAACCAAACCACCTCAACAACACCTCTTCAGCCCTCCAACTAATACTTTTATTAATTCCACACCTCCTCCTAATTTCCACAATATGAATTCTCTGAATAATATTTACACCACAGATTGCCCTTAGACACAACATCTCCACTGCTTCCAGCCTCCACCTCACTGCAGCATTTATAACCCATGCTTTGCACCCATATAAGTGTTGGTACCACTATACTCTCATACATTCCCTTCTTTTCCTCCATGGATAATGTTTTTGTCTCCACAGATACTTCAATGTACCACTCACCTTTTTTCCTTCATCAATTCGATGGCTAACCTTATCCTTCATAAACTCATCTGCTGATAAGTCAACTCCCAAATATCTGAAAACATTCACTTCTTCCATACTCCCTCCAATGTGATATCTAATTTTTCTTTAAGTCATTTGATATCCTCATCACCTTACTCTTATGTATGTTCACTTTCAACTTTCTACCTTTACACACCCTCCCAAACTCATCCACTAACCTTTGCAACTTTTCCTTAGAATCCCCCTAAGCACAGTATCATCAGCAAAACATAACTGTGTCAACTCCCATTTTGTATTTGAGTCCCACCCTTCTCCTCAACACCCTAGCATTTACTCCTTTAATGCTTTCACTGTTAAGACCCGCTGCTCACACACTTGCTCTCAGTGTAAAAAAAAAAAAAAAAAAAAAATAAACTCACAAAATGAGAGAGAATCTTTTCCCAATGGTAATGACACCAAAAGTACAAAATTTGATGGCAATCTTATGGACCAGTGTTATTTCTGGTATACGTGAATAACATGACAGAAGGGATACACTTGGAAGTGTTCCTGTTTGCAGATGTGAAGTTAATGAGGAAAATTAAATCGAATGAGGATCAGGCAGGACTACAAACAGACCTGGACAGGCTGGAAGCCTGGTCCAGCAACTGGCTACTCGAATTTAACCCCGCCAAATGCAAAGTCATGAAGATCGGGGAAGGGCAAAGAAGACCGCATACAGAGTATAGGATAGGTGGCCGAAGACTGCAAACCTTACTACAAGGAAAAGGATCTTGGCTCAGTATAATACCGAGCATATCTCCTGATGCCCACATCAACCAGATAACTGCTGCAGCATATGGGCGCCTGGCAAACCCAGAGAATAGCGTTCCAATACCTCAGTAAGGAATTGTTCAAGACATTGTACACAATGTATGTCAGGCCCATACTGGAGAATGCAGCACCAGTTTGGAACCTACACCTGGTCAAGCACATCAAGACTAGTTCCAGAGCTAAGGGAAATGTCTTACAAAGAAAGGTTAAGGGAAATCGACCTGACAACACTAGAGGACAAGAGGGTTAGGGGAGATATGATATCACAAAATACTGCAAGGAATTGACAAGGTGGACAGAATCAGGATGTTCCAGAGATGGGACACAAACAAGAGGTCACAATTGGAAGTTGAAGACTCACATGAGTCAAAGGGATGTTAGGAAGGATTTCTTTAGCCAGAGTTGTCAGGAAGCAGAATAGTCTGACTAGTGATGTAGTGGAGGCAGGAACCATACATAGTTTTAAGATGATGTTTGATAAAGCTCATGGAGCAGGGAACGAGAGAGGACCTGGTAGCAGTGAATAGGCGGGGCCAGGAGCTATGACTTGACCCCAACAACCACAAATAGGTGAGTACACACACACACACTATTCAAAACCGTCACACTTACTAATGTACATACTATATATAAAGACAATTACTGTACAAACAGAACTAACTCCAGCCTACAAGCTCTTCTTAAGAGAGATGCAACAAGAAACACAGACACAAGAAACAAACAGTTCCTCATCTACTACCTGCTTCAAAAATAATTAAAAAATACCTCATGAACCTTACACAATTTTATGAAGATCAAATATAATTATTATTATTATTATAATCAAAAAGAAGCGCTAAGCCACAAGGGCTATACAGCGCTGCAGGGTAGGGAAGGAAGCAAGGGAATTGGATGGCAGGAGGGAGGGGGGATGATCAGCAGGTTACAGAAAACAGCGGGGCAGGGGATAGTACGGGGGTAGAGGGTAGCAAGAGATACAAGTAGAAAGGGCTGAAAGTATCAGAATTTGTGAAGTAAGTCAGTCGTTGTCAAAAAGTCAATAAGAGAGTCCGGATGAAAGGTGGGTCCATCAGCGAGAAGGGAAGGTAAAGAGAGAGCAGCGGGGCGAAGACGACGACAGAGGTAAATTCTGCGTGCTCGTTGATAAGTGGGCAGTCCAACAGAATGTGGCTGACTGATAATGGAGCTTGGCAATTCTCACAGAGAGGAGCAAGACGCCTCTCCATGAGATATCCATGAGTAAGACGAGTATGGCCAATGCGAAGACGAGAGAGAGTAGTCTCCCAACCTCGACACTGGTGATAAGAAGACGGCCAGTAACCTATACTCGGTTTAATAGACTGAAGTTTGTTGCCGAGCATAGTAGACCAACGTTGTTGCCAACGGGTGTGAAGGTGGGAAGATATTACAGCAAAATAGTCCGTACATGGAATACCTCTGTAAGAAACTGGTAGGTCATGTACTGCTGACCGCGCAGCGTGTCTGCCTGTTCATTGCCCTGTACGTCAACATGACCAGGGACCCAACAAAAAACAATATCTTTATGCTTAGTAAAGATGCGGCGTAGCCAAAGTTGGATACGGAGGACTAATGGGTGAGGTGTATCAAATTTTTGTATAGCCTGTAAAGCACTAAGGGAGTCTGAGACAACCACAAATGATGACACAGGCATAGATGCAATACGGATAAGTGCTTTAAGGATGGCATATAATTCAGCAGTAAAAATACTAGCTGAAGATAGTAAATGCCCTTGTACGACGCTGTCCGGAAACACTGCTGCGAATCCTACGCCGTCAGAAGACTTAGAGCCATCTGTGTACACAGCAATGGCATGAGAATGAGAGTGAAAGTGGTCAAGAAAAAGAGAGCGGGAAGCGACCGTAGACAGTTGGGCTTTCGAGCAAGGGAGGGAGAAAGAACAGACTCGAACAGCTGGGACCTCCCAGGGGGGTAGGGAAAAGTGAGATGCTACATGTACATAGAAAGGTGGTAGTTGAAAGAGAAGACAAGAGCGAATGAAGGCGAAGAGAGAAGGGACGGAGTAAGCAGGGGCGGCGAACAAATAAAGAATGTCTACTAATATCAGTGACCATTCTATAAATGGAAGGATTGCGGAGATCATGAGAGCGTACATAGTAGCGCAGGCAATGGGCATCACGGCGATCGGATAAGGATGGAACGTTCGCTTCTGCATAGAGGCTTTCGACAGGGAAGAGCGAAAAGCACCAAGGCATAAACGTAATCCTTGGTGATGAATGGGGTTTAAGGCTAAGAGAGTAGCAGGAGATGCCGCTGAATAGATCTGGTCACCCATAATCAAGTTTCGATAAAATAAGGGTGGAATGTAGGTGAAGGAGGGTTCGACGATCAGCTCCCCACGAAAGATGAGCAAGGGTTTTAAGAAGGTTCACGGCTGTGACAAGTTGCCTTCAGAGAGGTAATGTGAGGTTTCCAGGATAACCTACGATCAAAGAGGAGGCCCAGAAACTTGACTGTATCACGTTCAGGATACGTGAGCCATAGAGGTACAAAGGATGATCAGAGATGACAGAGCGTCTAGTGAAAGTGATTTGGTGGGTTTTAGTGCTGGAAAATTTAAACCCATGTGTGGTGGCCCAATTGGAAACACGGTCGACTGCATGCTGGAGAGAAACTGTAAGGAGGTGACAGTCAGCGCCTGCACAGGCAATAGCAAAGTCATCAACATTAGAGTGATGACCAAATATTTGATGGAAGACTAGAGGCCAAATCATTAATAGCAAGGAGAAAAAGTGTTGTTGCTCAGAACACATCCCTGGGGGACACCTTCAGCTTGGACAAAGTCCGGGGAGAGCACATTATTAACACCGAACACGGAAATGCCTGTCAGTTAAAAAGTTCTTAAGGAAGGATGGTAGATTGCCTCGAAGGCCTAAGGAGTGGGCTTGGGCTAAAATATTATACCTCCAAGTTGTGTCATATGCCTTCTCAAGGTCAAAAAATATGGCAATAACTGAGTGGTTATTCGCAAAGGCATTACGAACATACGTATCCAAGCGCAGTAAGGGGTCTATGGTAGAACGTCCCTTACGAAAGCCATATTGACGAGTGGAGAGACTGTTGTGTGTCTCTAAATACCACACTAAACGTCTATTTACAGACGTTCCATTACTTTGCAAACTGCACTGGTAAGAGCAATGGGACGATAGTGGGAGGTTTCATGTCCGTAGTGCCTGGTTTGCGGAAAGGGAGAACAATGGCGGATTTCCACAGCTGTGGAAGAACTCCTTGTGACCAAATAAGATAGTAAAGGTGTAATAGGACTGCAAGGGCTGACTGATGTAAATGTTGTAGCTACGAATATGAATGTCGTCGGGCCCAGCTGCCGATGATCGACAAGCTGAGAGTGTTGCCTCCAGTTCTTGAAGTGTAAAAGGCACATTATACTGTTCTTCTCTGAGAGAAGAAAAGTCCAAGGGTGCTAACTCTCTGGCAGACTTTGAGGAAAGAAATGAGGGGCATAGATGGAGTCCCTGAGAAATACGGACCAGATGATTGCCAATTTCATTGGCAACATCTAGTGGGTTTGCTTATCAACACCGGCAACCGCAGAACAGGAGCCGGGTCAGGAGAATATTTACCACTCAGTTTTCGTACTTTTTTCCAGGACTGCACTCATAGAGGAAGCAGAGGTGATGGTGGAGACATAATCTCGCCAGCAAGTGCGTTTAGCGTCACGGATGACACGGCGAGCGATCGCACGCTTCTGTTTAAAATCAAGGAGTCGCTCTGTGGTTCTATTGTACGGTACCTGCCCCATGCAGCGCGTTTCAAACGTACTGCACGAGCACAAGCAGGAGACCACCAAGGCACGCATTTCTGAGAATGCCTGCCCGAAGTTTGGGGTATAGAATGAGAAGCTGCGGTGAAAACGGAGGACGAGAAGAGGTGTAAAAGCTCATCGATGGAGACGAAGAAGGAACCTCTTTAAAAACAGTCAGGTTTGAGTAAAGGTTCCAATTTGCCCGATTAAATTGCCAGCGTGGGGTGCGAAGAGGTGGCGAATATGAAGGGGAAGTAAGAATGATTGGGAAATGATCACTGTCATGTAAGTCCGGGAGAACAGACCAAGTAAAGTCTAATGCGGCGGAGGAAGAGCAAACTGAGAGATCGATGCAAGAGAGAGTATGAGTCCGAGGATCAAAATGGGTGTGAGTACCTGTATTTAAAACATGGAGGGGGTGGGTGGCAAGAAAAGCCTCTAACTGAATTCCACGGAATCACAGTGAGACCCTCCCCAGAGGAAATGGTGGGCATTAAAATCACCAAGTAACAGAATCGGTGGCGGTAATGACGAAACAAGGAAGGCAAAATCCGGAATAGATAATGCCGAGAAGGAGAGAGATATAAAGAACAGAGCGTATACCACCTATGTAAGTGGATACGGGCTGCTGTGTAATGCAGCGAAGTATGAACAAATAGCTGATGGTACGGAATATCAGTGCGGAGAAGAAGGGCACTTTCATTAAAGGTCCCATCAGGAAAGGATTGAAGAATACAATAAATTATAGCCTGAGATGTGAGAAATAACAGCAGAGTGTAATTTTGGTTCCTGTAAGCAAACACCAACAGGGCAAACTGGGAGAGTAACATCTGAAGCTCACCCCGATTACCCCTGAGGCCGCGTATATTCCACTGTAAAAAGGCCATGATTGGCAATGATAAAGATGCTTGAAATCCGCAGGTAAGGGTTCCTACGGACTAGAAGGGTTAGAAAAGTCCACATGCGGAGGCAGTGGAAAATGTTCAAGCAGCGAAGGAACGGTGCGCTGTGAAGAAAGGAGTTGCGCAGATGGAGCAGAGGAGAGAGGAAGAGCGGAAGGTGGATCAGTGTCCATTGATGGTTTGGTCTCTGCAATATATTCAGAGATTGCTTCAAGTGTTTCGGAATTCAGAGATGTCGTATGGGAGACAATATTGGGAATGATAGGGGGAGGATGAGTAAAGATTGGAACTGTATTGGACTGTACCAAGGTAGGGGGGGGCGAAAGGGTGGAGGGAACTGGAGAAGCGTGGCAGGGGACAGAAGAGACAGGAACCTGGGAGGTGGCAGAAGAGGAAGAAACTTGGGAGGGAACAGGGGAGGAAGGTACATTACGAGGAGGAGGTGAACCTCTGCACTTGTAACTGAGCCAGTGAGAGGGGAAGAACTAGGGACAGAGACAGGGAGGGTAAAATGAGGAGGTGGAAGATGGGTAGGAGGTGTTACCGGACCTTTTTTGACTTTTGAGAAGTAGAGGGACGATTGGGAAGAGGTGTCGTACGAGGTCTCGTCGATACTGAGGCTTGTAAGAGAGAACTCGAAGAAGCGAGATTTAGACTGAGGCGTTGAAGTAGGGACGTCTGAGCCGAGGACAGCAAAAGGATTAGATACAGGAGTGATTATGGGAGAGGTAACCACAGAGGTGGGTGTAGAAGATGGGATACCAGAAGTGGGGGGACGTTTTGAAACACGGGAATAAGAAACACGTGGGAGTCTCCCTTGGAGGCGGAGATGAGAAACTGCCATGGCATAAGGGAGACCTTCTGTCTCTTTGAGGTAACGGATTTCCCGCTCGTTTAAATAGACCTGACAACGGCGAGAGTACGAAGGGTGAGCCTCATGACAGTTAAGGCAAGAGGAGATCGATTGCAAGACGTATTAGAATGGTCATCGGCACCACAGACTGGGCATTCGGCGATAGATCTGCAATATTTCGCTGGATGGCCAAATCGCCAGCAATTTCTACACTGTTTGTGGTGTAGGGATCACCTTTCGAACTTGTAACCGATGTCCTGCTATATAAACGGAGGATGGGAGTTCTCGGCTGTCAAAAGTTAAACGAGCCACATTGCTAGGGTATCGTCTCCGCCCACGGGCAGGAAGAACGTAAGTGTCTACCTTGAGGATTGGGAGATCTTGGAGTTCCAGCTGTTCTAGAATGTCGGTGCACATGTCTGGAAATTTTGTTGAACTATGGTATGGGGCAGAATAACGGTACCACTACAAGAATTGAGGGAATGATGTTTTTCAAGGGTGACAGGAACAGTATCTATATGGGTAAGACGAGAGAGCTCACGAGCCTGGGTAGCATTCTGTACGGTAATGATGCGCGTACGCTCTTAAGAGCATGAAAAGAAATATCTTTACCAACATGGCGTAGGAGTGCCTTGCCAATACTATGGTCAGAAAGATAGGCAGTAGAGGAAGTTGGTCGTAAAGTGAAGAAATTTAGTCCACTGTTCAGTCTGAAATGAGCGTGGAAAGGTAGTGAAGGACGTGTCGATCGTTTCTGAGAGAACGAGAAGGTGAAGGTGGAGAAGTATCATCAGCAGGTAATTGTCGTTGACGTTTAGGCGTGGGACCAGAGTTGGTCCGACGTGGAACGGGTCGGCGATTTGAAAATTGCCGCACCGTAGAGGGAGAGGCCGGAAGCATAGTCAGAGGAGAGCGAAGGTCTGATAAATCGAAGGAGTCAGTCGAGGCCTCAGTACCTGAAGCGGGTGAGGAACAGCACCGGCAATAGGTACAGAGGCATGAGGAATGTCTGAAGAGTGGTCCAAAGACGAGGCGGGGTCAGAACGGGGTGCGTATCAAGAAGGGGCCCGGGGGTACCAGGTTCATGGACTAGGGCTGCCATGGTTAGGTTACTTCTTTCTTTTTGTTTTTAAAAAAAAAAAGAAAGAAGAAAAGAAAATAAAAATAAAAAAAAGAAAAAAAAAGGGGGGACCGGGGAGGGATAGTTCCTAGGAGGGATGAAAGGGCCAGAAATCTCCCTCCGCGCCAAGAGGACTCGACACCGCTAGTAGCGCAGATGCAGCATGGAACCCGTGCCATACCCTACCCTTCATGCCAGTAAACCAGCAATCTGGGATAGCAACCTCACATCTGCCGAGCTACCTCGGTGGACAAAAGAGAGGGCGGCCGGATATCCGCCACAAAGCATACCTCCTTCAGCCACACCCCGGAATCCGAAAGGTGGCTTCCAGAGCTACACCCGTCGCCCAAAAGACACCCAAAGCTACTCCGGGATACGGAGAGGGATCGGGACATCCCTAGGCAATCCAGATTCCACGGCAAACTACGCCACCGCCAAGAAACCTCAACGGAATGGGATGGACCCCGGTGTCCTTTCTCCTACCTAGGAACTAGCGCGCCTGTGGGAGAAATCCCAAAGGACAAAAAGAGGAAGGGCAAAAGGGAGGAGTGGGGAGGAGGAGGAGGAAAGGAAAAAGGGGAGGATGGGGAGGATGGGATAGGGGAGGGGAGATTGGGGGGTAATTAGGTTCGGTCTGAGGAAGAAGACCGATAGGTCTAATTCCTCAGACCAAGAGCCTCTTCACCACGCCAAGGAGCCCCCCTTGAAGAGGATCAAATATAATAATTAAATATTTCTACTGGAACCTGCAAACCCAATTTCCATTAGAATTCAAACTCAAGTACTTTTTCTCTCCACTTTATTTCCACCTCCAAAAATTTTAATAGCTACAGCTGTCAGTGCTCTTTGATGTTGGTCCTTCACAATTTTTTTTGTTAAACTATCATTGTTAATGACAATGATAGTTTAACATTATTAATAATATGACCTTCAGATACTTTAGATACTCATTGATTTACGTAAAGCTTTTGATACAGTCAACCATGAATTGTTGCACACTAAATTAACACAATATGGTATAAGAGGTCATTCCCTCAACTACCTAAAGTCATACCTTAGTAACAGAAGCCAATGTGTGTACACAAATGGTGCAAACTCTTCCACTCAACCAATCACAGTAGGTGTTCCACAGGGAAGTGTCCTTGGACCACTCCTCTTTCTCATCTACATCAATGACCCACTGAATGCATCACAGCTACTCAAACCCATATTTCCAGATGACACTACATACGTCTTCTCTCACCCAAACCCAGTCATTCTCGCCAACACTGTCAATGCCGAATTGCAGAAAATCTACCTGGATGATGACTAATAAACTTACCCTAAATGCTGACAAAACCTACTTCATTCAGTTTGGAACCAGAGCTGCAAATGTTCCATTTAACATAACGCTAAATGGATCACCCATCACAAGACTCACAGAGGGAAAATTCCTAGGAATCCACCTTGACGGTAACCTCAAATTCCAGACACATATACAACAAATTTCCAAGAAAATCTCAAAGACAGTATGCATGCTATCAGAGATATGGCACTATGTTCCACAATCAGCTCTCCTTACACTGTCTCATTCACTTATCCACCCTTACCTCACATATGGAATTTGTGCATGGGGATCAATAACATTACATCACCTAAGACCACTAATAACCCAGCAAAAGGCTGCAGTCAGAATAACAAATTCCCACTCCCAACAGCATACTCCACCAATATTCAAAAGTCTAAATCTGCTCACCATAAAGAACATCCATACTTATTCATGTGCCTACTAACATAGAACAATACACACAAACATAAAACCTCCACTCAAACTTCTCACCAACCATAACAGGACACACGACCATAACACAAGACACAGATCTCTTTCTGATGTACTCTGTGTCCATATCACACTGTGTAAAAACTATGCACATAAATGGCCCCAAAATTTGGAATTCATTACCGGAAAATACTAAAGTAACCCAATCTGAAAATCAATTCAAGACTTCTCAAAAGCCACTTATTCACCCTAGACTAAATACTCAATATTTAACTTTACCAAAAAATCTCTCAATTACCTAAATCTTGAAACTTCAAGACTAGATGCCAAAGTTTATACACTGACTAATACTACATAGTAGTATAAATACCTACCCAAAACAGTATTGCCCTACACAATATTGTAGCATTCTCGTACTGTAAACTACTTTAACCCTTTGACTATTTCGGTCGTATATATACGTCTTATGAGCCACCGTGTTTGACGCATATATACTCAAATTCTAGTGGCTTCAAATCAAGCAGGAGAAAGCTGGTAGGCCCACATATGAGAGAATGGGTCTGTGTGGTCAGTGTGCACCATATAAACAAAATCCTGGAGCATGCAGTGCATAATGAGAAAAAAAAACTCTGACCTTTTTTTTAATTAAAATGCCGACTTTGTGGTCTATTTTCATATAGTATTTATGGTTGTATTCTCATTTCTTGGCCTCATTTGATAGAATGGGAAACATATTATAGAAATAGAGGTGATTTTGATTGATTTTACTCTAAAAAGAACCTGGAAATGGAGCTCAAAATAGGGGAAATGTTTGAATTTGCCGATGTTCAAAAGTAAACAAATGATGTCATTATCCAATAAATGTCCAACTAGCCATTCTAATATGCAGTCACGAATGGGTTGACATTATTTGTACAATTATTACAATACTGCAGTAGTCTGCATAACAGTAAATCTTCTATTTTTTGTTTGAATAAAAATTCAAAATAGAAAGCAAGAGTAATATCAGAGGGGCCTGGAGACATGACTGATGAACAAAGAAAATGTTATTTTAGAGCCAGGAATGTCTGCATTGTTCATTCTGGACCTTATTTTGAAATTGTCATATTTTTTAATTTTCGTGAAATTGGCCAAATTGCAAATTTCTGACCATGTTATTGGGTAGTTGAAAATTGGTAAATGGGCAGTTTCTTGTACTCATTTGATAGAAAAAAACAGAATTCTAAAGAAATAACTACGAGTTTGGTCGACTGGAACAATGGAATTAGCCGAAAATAGGGCTCAAAGTGGGCAAAATCGCCGATTTGTAAGTATCCCCGAGGTGGCTAACTTCGCGAGAGTGTAATTCCATCAATTTTCCAACAAATTTTGTTCTTTTGGTGTCATTACAATAGGGAAAAGATTCTCTATCATTTCATTTTTTTTTTTTTAAATTTTGCAACTCCAGGAGACACCTCAGGATTGGGGGTTGCGACAGTCAAGGGGTTAAGCAAATCACAATGTTATATTCCCATAATATAATTTGAAACTACTGTCCACAGGAATATAATTGAATCATGTTTCATAAAAAGCAGTTTTGAAAATATGAATACATATTTCCTTTGGTTAATATAAATTAGATTCATTTATAATTAATAGAACTATTGTACAACTTAAACTATGATAAATTTCTTTGACCCCTTGACTGTCACAACCGCAAATCCTGAGGTGTCTCCGGTGTCGCAAAATTAAAAAAAAAAAAAAATTATTATGAAATGATAAGAGAATCTTTTCCCGATTGTAATGACACCAAAAAAAAACGAAATTTGATACAAAACTGAAGGAATTATGCTCTCGTGAAGTTAGCGACCGCGGTGATGTTCACAAATCGGCGATTTTGCCCACTTCGAGCCCTATTTTCGGCTAATTCCATTGTTCCAGTCGACAAAACTCAGCTATTTCTTTAGAACTCCGTTTTTTTTATCGATCGAGTACAAGAAACTGTCCATTTATCAATTTCAACTACCCAATAACGTGGTCAGAAATTTGCAATTTGGCCAATTCCACAAAAATAAAAAAATATGACAATATCAAAAGTGTCCAGAATGAACAATGCAGACATTCCTGACCCTAATATAACATTTTCTTTGTTCATCAGTCACGTCTCCAGGCTCCTCTGTTATTACACTTGCCTTCTATTCTGAATTCTTATTCCAACAAAAAATAAAAGATTTACTGTTATGCAGACTACTGCAATATTGTAATAATTGTATAAATAACATCAACCCATTCATGACTGCATATCAGAAAGGCTACTTGGACATTTATTGGAAAATGACATCATTTGTTTACTTTTGAACATCCTCAAAAATCAAACATTTCCCCTACTTTGAGCTCCATTTCCAGGTTCTTTTTATAGTAAAACCAATCAAAATCACCTCTATTTCTATAATATGTTTTCCATTTTATCAAATGAGACCAAGAAAATGAGAATACAACCATAAATACTATACGAAAACAGACCACAAAGTCGGCATTTTAATAAAAAAAAAAAAAAAATGTTCGGAGTTTTTTTTCTCTTTATGCACTGCGTGCTGCAGGATTTTTTTTTATATGGTGCACACTGACCACACAGAACCATTCTCTCACATGTGGGCCTACCAGCTTTCTCCTGCTTGATTTGAAGCCACTAGAATTTATGAATGTGTATATGCGTCAAACACAGTGGCTCGTAAGATATATATACGACCAAAACAGTCAAAGGGTTAATATTTAGTCGTCAGTAAGCCATTAAATTAAGTCTGCTCATAATGCTTAGGCATGATAGAGGCTCTTTGTACTGCAACTCATTATTGTAAATACATAATCTCAATGTACTACTAGCAAAGAAATAAAATTTGACTGACTCTGATATGATCTAACTATTCAGTCAAGTAATTTTAAGCTCTAATTTTAGTCTGCGAATCTCAAACACAAATGTATATAAAAAAACCAGTTTTCCAAGTTCCAAAAACATCAATATTGATACAGCAGAGAATCCTTTATCTAAAATTCCAAAATCTGAAAACCTCCAAAATCCTCTGTCCGTTGAAGATATTCTTGAAAATGCTGAAAAGGCCTATGGTAACAGTAAAAGAAAAAGAGGAAGCATTTAATAATAATATCTATTTCTACAAGAACATGTACAAGGTATACAGACCATAGCTGATATCAATGACATACTACTATATAGAAAGCTGCTTGTTATGCTGAGCATTTCCCACAAACTAGGTCAGTTTTGTCCCAGGATGCGACCTACACCAGTCCACTACCACCCAGGTACCCACTTTACTGATGGGTGAATATGGACAACAGGTGAAAGGGAAACGTGTCCAATGTTTTTACCCTCACAGGGAATGTTTATCTATATTACAGAGAGTGAAGTTGTAGGAAAAATTTGAGAGCGGTTTAAGTGGGTGACTGAGGAATCTGGTGTTTCAACAACTATTATCTAAGACCTAAAGAAACAGAAGGACAAACTGCTGATGTTCTATGCTGAAAGTGATGAACAGAAATTAATGAAAAATAAAACTACATTTCATAGAGGTGTAAATGAAGATCTCAATCGTGTATTGGAGTGGATTCATCAGCATCGGAATAAGCACATGCTGCTTAATAGAATGCTGATCATGAAACAAGCAAAAATCGATCAAGACAAACTGAATATTGAAGGAAACTGTGAATATTCAGCAGGCTGGTTAAAAAAAATTAAAGAAAAGGCATGGCATTAAATATTTAAAGATCAGTAGTGATAAAGCAGCTGCTGATCATGAAGCAGCTCTAGAGAAATTCATTGATGAAGAACTAACAGAAGAACATCAACACTGCTGACAAGACATGGCTGTTCTGGTGTTATTGCCCTAGAAAAACATTACTACAGCTGATGAGAGCTCCTACAGGATTTAAGGATGCCAACGACAGATTAACTGTGCTGGGATGTGCCAGTGCAGCAGGTACATGAAAGTGTAAACTTACTGTGTCCTTGCTGTTTTAAAGGTGTGAATACCTTACCAGTCCACGAGTTCAATCCCTGCCCTTGGTATGGTTTTGTTTGCAATATTGTCATTATGATTTCAAGAGACATCTTTTCTGACTGGTTTCACAAACATTTTGTACCAAATGGCTCATCCCCAGTGCAAGGAAGCCAGACTGGATGCTAAGTGCAAGATTTTGTTATTCCCTGACAAATGTTATGCTCATCCTCCAACTAAACTTCTTATCAAAAATAATGTTTGGCATCTACTTTCCCCCAAATGTGATTATTAATTCAACCATGTGGCCAAGGCATCCTTAGATCAGTGAAGACTAAATATAGACACAATTCTTGAACAGAATGCTGGCAGCAGTGAACAGCTGTAAGGATGCTCTGAAGGATGCCATACATGCAGCTGCCAATGCATGGAATCACGTAACTAAAGACACCCTTGCATATGCCTGGCACAACTATGTTGAGTGATGATGAACAAAGTGATGAGTTTAAAGGATTCCGCATGTAATGTAATGTAAGTTGACCTTACATACAAAAAATGCATACCTTCAGAATTTATCAGTAATCTGGAGGAAGTGGATATTGAGGAAATTCTTAACATCAATAATGACACACCAGTTGTTTACTCAATGACCAATGGTGAAATAGCTCAAATGGTTCTGAATCAAAGTGATCCTAATGATAATAGTGATGATGATGACGACATTGTTAACACAGTGGAAAGGTGCCAATAGATAACAGTGAAAATATGTTGATGGACTTATTGAAGGACTAGAGCAGCATGCATTTGTAATACAAGAAATCACGTCAGTTATAAAATCAGAGAGAGAATTGCTATGACAAAAATCACCGTTATTGACACTGTAAGAAACACGAAAAAAAGCCATCCCGCACGGTGCTTTTCCCCATCCTAGAGTATCCGCTTCCAGGTCCCTCAACTGCTTCTGATGTTCCTTCTCAGTGATGTCATCAATGATGTACCCTCTCTCTTAAGTGTCTATCTAAGACCTGGTGCAGTTGTAGTGTCAGGACCTGCATTTTATATCTTCTTTTTGTAAGCAGTTAATATGTTTTTTTTTGGTACAGTACTTGTACAGTACCATGTTTAGACTTGGGTCCCATCCCCAAGCTGTCCCATATTTTAGATGCAAATATAGAAATATTCCAAAATCCAAAACACTTCCAGTCCCAAGCATTCTGGATAAAGGATTTTCAATTGTACTACTACCACCACCACTACCACTACTACTACTACTACTACTACTACTACCACCACCACTACCCCATTACCTCTACCACTACTACCATTATACTGCTACCTCCTCTCATTCTCTTGGCCCCGCTCCCAATTTCATAGACAGTGGTCCCTCAATTATCGTCCATAATCCGTTCCTGGAAGTGGGACTATTATCGAAATAGACGATTTTCGAATAAATTTTTCCCCCCAAAA
Organism: Cherax quadricarinatus; assembly: GCF_026875155.1. NCBI lineage: Eukaryota > Metazoa > Arthropoda > Malacostraca > Decapoda > Parastacidae > Cherax > Cherax quadricarinatus. Next base: position 867,854 of record NC_069470.1, on the reverse strand, counting down.
GAAATAATGTAAATACAATTAAATTCGTTCCTGACCCCAGAAGTATTAAAAAAAAATTTTTTACATGAAATATAGATGTAGTACATAAACAGTAAAATTTGGCACCTGATGAATGAAACATTAACAGCATAACACTTACCTTCATTGGCGATTCTTCTTAGTGTATGGGAGACTGGAGGAGGAGAGAGATTGAATTACTTTTTGGGAAGGGGAAATCCCTTCCATCAACCCCTCAGGTACCAAGTGCTTTTCGGGGGTTTAAACTTCTCTTCTTGTTTCTTAATGTCACTAGGACCAGCTTGAGAGTCACTGGAGTCCTGTCTCGCAAAAAAAATGTCCAGAGAGCTCTGTTTCTGGCATCTCTTCAAAACTTCCCTAAAAGGGGCCCAAGACACTGTCACTGTACAAAGTTGCCAATAGGGCCCTTGCAACATCCTTCTCAGGGTGATGTTTCTCCATAAATCTTTCCACCCTACCCCACATTTCAAAAATCTCCTTAATTTCTGAAGAAGCACCTTCTTCCATCTCTCTTCCTCCTCTGCAGCAAAGATTCTGAGCTGCATCTGTTGCTCTTCCTGCTGAAGCTCTAGCAGCTCCTCAGTTGTTAGCTCTTCGTTGTGGTCCCCCACCAACTCTTCCACATCCTCCAAACTCCCATCCTACCCATGAAACTCCCAATGCCACAATAGAGTTCACAACTGAATAGGCTCATCAGGGTCAGCCACAAGCCCTTCAAAATCCCTTTGTGGACACAATCTGGCCACAATTTTTCTCCAAGCAGAGTTCGAAGTCCTGGTAGTCACTCCCTCCCAGCCTTACCTATAAGGCTTATGCAATGGAGAATACTTAAGTGTTCTTTCAAAAATCTCTTAGGGTCAAGTGAGTGTCTGAGGTTGCATTAAAGCACCTTTTCCCAAACATTGCTTTGGTGTAGATTTTTTTAAAAGTTTGAAATGACCTGCTGGTCCATGGGCTGGAGGAGTGGTATTCGGGGGCAAGAATTTTAAATGTGATGAATCCAAACTCCTTCAGAATTAGGTCACCCAAGTTTGGACGATGAGCAGGTGCATTGTCCATTACTAGGAGGCACTTGAGATCCAATTTCTTTCCAGGAGGAAAATTTCTTCACATTGGGCCAAACACTTCACTGAACCATCGACGAAAATGTCCCTCGTGACCCATGCCTTACTATTAGGTCTCCAAAACACACAAATTTACTCTTTCATAACATTGTTTTTCTGAACACTTGGGATTTTCAGAATGGTACATAAAAATGGCTTCACTTTGAAATCCCCACTAGCATTAGCACAGAACATGAGCGTCAGCCTGTCTTTCATAGGCTTGTGTCCTGGCAGTCCCTTTTCCTTCCTGAGTAATGTAGGTCCTCTTTGGCATTTTTTTTCCAAAAGATCCTGTTTCGTCACAACTGAACACTTGTTCAGGTTTCAGTCCTTCAGCCTCTATGTACCCCTTTTAAATTCCTGCACAATATTTTTCAGCGCTTTTTTTGGTCCGAACTGGTAGCCTCACCATGCCTTACCACACTTTTGTATGCCAGTACGCTTCTTAAATCTCTCAAACCAGTCTTTGCTGGCCTTAAATTCACTCGCATCACTAGTTGCAAGCAATTTTTTTACCAAATCGTCATGCAACTCCCTAGCCTTTTCAAAAATTTAAGCGACATCATAAGACTATCTCCAGCTAATTGTTTCTCGTTTATCCACACCAAATAATAACTTCTCAACATCTTCTAGTACTGGTGATCTCATTTTTGTCAGCATATTTACCCCCTTTTGCAAAAACAGCTTCCTTGTTTTTCTTTTTCTTGGCTATGATGGAAGATATGGTTGTATGGGATTTGTTATACATCCTGGCCAGTTCAGCCACATGTACGCCACTTTCATATTGTTCAATGATGTTTTTTTTTAAATTCAATCGTATCTCTCACCTTCTTTTCCAAAGGCTTGGCACTAGGAGCTTTCTTTGGAGCCATGGTAGCTTATTTAGCACTTGCAAGCACTAAAATGAATGGAATATTATGAAATATTTCATACGAACACATGAGGGGGACGTCGCTCACTGGGTAAACAATGGCACACTGGCTGGGAAGGGAGGCCGAGGCGGCTCTGACTGTGAGTACACGTCCAGGATAAAGACGATTAGCGAGTTTAACGGATCATTTGCGAGCCAATGTTTAGACGAAATAAGGGACTACTGTATTTTGAAATGGACGACTTTCAGGCTGGACGATTTATCGAGGAGACAAAATGTATATATACATATATTGGTTTTCCCCTTTCCCTTTTTCGCTTCTGTGTAACTAGTTAATGGGGCCAAAACATTGACGTATATTTTATGCTTCTATGTGGTTGGGGTTGTGCACAACTGTCAGATGAAGGCTCATGATCCTGTTACAGTAAACTCTATGAAACTATTTTATAAAGGTATGATTTTTTTTAAAATGCATCTGAGAAAGTGCATTCAAAATTGAATGGCATGCACTATGATGGCCTTTTTTTCATGCAATTTCAATTTTGGATGCAATTTTTCAACGCATTTACAAAAAACTGCCCTACATAAAAGAGTTTTATAAGAGAGCTTATCTTATTTTCCATTGAAAAGGCATAGAATGTAAGGCAATATATTTGGGAAATTTACTTTTCAGGACTTTTGTGGACCCTAACTCCTTCCACCATAAGGGGCTTTTAATAAAGCAATTTATATATACAGTGGACCCTGCCTTACGATGGCATCGCGTTACGTTAAATCCACCATACAATACATTTTAACGCAAAATTTTTGCCTCGCCTCACGCTAAAAAACTCGCCTTACGTGATTCGTCCAGGACGCATCCCGCATGTGGCTCAGCACCAGTGTTTACAAGCCAGCCAGTGTGATCGCATCTATGCCCCACATTCAGTACATTTCACATTATCCCAGTGTTTTTAGTGCTTGTAACTGCAAAATGAGTACCATGGACCCCCAAAAAAGCTTCCAGTGCCATCCCTGTGGTAAAAGGGTGAGAATTAGTATGGAATTGAAAAAAAAATTAAGGAAATGTGTGCAAAGTGGGTTGAACTGCAACCTTTATGGATGAAAATCACCCTCACACAGCTATTGCAAGCCATGCTGGTGACTATTACAATGATAATGTTGTGAAGCACTTTAGACAAATCATAAAGGAACGGAAGTACAGAGCTCTATGGACAGATATGTTGTGCGACAGAGGTCCAGTGACTCTCAAGCTGGTCTAGTGGCATTAAAAGAAGAAGGGAAGTAACCCCGGAAAAGGACTTGATACCTCAAGTCGTCCTACTGGAAGGGGGATTTCCCTTCTAAACAATAACAACTTCCACACTCTCCCCTCCTCCCATCCCATCAATCATCACCAAAATTTTCAATAAAAGTAAGTGTCATGTATTCTATTTTTAGGAGAGTATTAACTGTGCATGTCTTCTTCAGTTTGTGTGTATTAAAATTAATATTTAATGTGGTAAAAAATTTTGTTCTTTCATACTTTGGGGTGTCTCGCACAGATTAATTTGATTTCCATTATTTCTTATGGGGAAAATTAAATTCGCCTTACGATAATTTCGGCATACGATGAGCTCACAGGAACGGATTAATATTGTAAGGCGGGGTCCACTGTATATATTCAAATTTAAAGTTTATTCTCTATAAGGATTACAATGCTGAGTTTACAGAATTTGGTTATATCAATCACACTAAAATGTATAATATACTATCTGCCACTTAACAGAAATCTAATTTGCTTTTATACAATGAATTTTTGTGGGAAACTGATTCCAAGTATTGAACATGTGAGTTATCAATAAAATTCAGGAATGCAGCTGTTGCAAGCTGGGACACTGTACTAAGGCTCTACTGTAAATAACATGATAGTATCTTAGTGAACACTGCACCCTTAAAGTATAGGTGCCTTAATGCTGCTGAACAGCTCCTGATCCAAGCACCTAAAGGGCCCTGTTCATAATCATAAAAATAATAATAATGATAAAATAATAAATAAAAATAATCACCCTGCCTCGGTGGGAGACGGCCGACTTGTTAAAAAAAAAAAAAAAAAAATTATAAATAAAAATATAATAAAAATAATAAATAAAAATAATGATAAAGGCCTCACTACAGATATACAAGGATATAAAAACATCAATAAAAGTCATCTTACCAACAAACTGCACAATATCACGCTCAGCATATTTTCCTTCAGCACTGAGACGGTTGTCATCTCCGTCCAACTGTTCCATAGCCGAGAAATCTTCGTTGCCAACTCCTACAATAATAACTGACATGGGCAAACTGGAAGCGTGAACCAGAGCTTTACGAGTCTCGGGCAGATCTGTAAGATATTCAGCAATTATTATTTATATGCTGAACACAATAATAATTAATTTTGGATTTTATAATTTTTGACTACCTGTTCTTTTGTGAGATTCACAAATGCTTGCACATCAATCTATAAATACAACAAATATAATTAGAAAAATACTAAATGAACATAAGCTCTGGAAAAGAGATGTGTTTTCAACTGAATATATTCAAAAACTCATATCTGATATAAGTTAACACAAAAAATGTTTGCCTATGGCACTACACTATGTTATCAAAGTGTGTAGATTCAGGACTAGGCGCCTAAAGTATCTTCCATGTAGGTACAATATATACAGTAGGTCCCAGGTCTATAGTGTTCTGCTTTAACAACAGTAATAACAGAACTAATTACAGTAATGACATACAAACATGGACTTTCTCTTCTGACATATGAGGTTATATATAATGCCATTTATCATATACATTTCATGTATATGAGGAAGAGCCAGTTGTGAGTGTGGGGGAAGTTCGTGAGGCAGTAGGTAAAATGAAAGGGGGTAAGGCAGCCGGGATTGATGGGATAAAGATAGAAATGTTAAAAGCAGGTGGGGATATAGTTTTGGAGTGGTTGGTGCAATTATTTAATAAATGTATGGAAGAGGGTAAGGTACCTAGGGATTGGCAGAGAGCATGCATAGTTCCTTTGTATAAAGGCAAAGGGGATAAAAGAGAGTGCAAAAATTATAGGGGGATAAGTCTGTTGAGTGTACCTGGTAAAGTGTATGGTAGAGTTATAATTGAAAGAATTAAGAGTAAGACGGAGAATAGGATAGCAGATGAACAAGGAGGCTTTAGGAAAGGTAGGGGGTGTGTGGACCAGGTGTTTACAGTGAAACATATAAGTGAACAGTATTTAGATAAGGCCTAAAGAGGTCTTTGTGGCATTTATGGATTTGGAAAAGGCGTATGACAGGGTGGATAGGGGGGCAACGTGGCAGATGTTGCAAGTGTATGGTGTAGGTAGTACTGGAAAGCAGTGAAGAGTTTTTACGAGGATAGTGGGCTCAAGTTAGAGTATGTAGGAAAGAGGGAAATTTTTTCCCAGTAAAAGTAGGCCTTAGACAAGGAGTGTGATGTCACCGTGGTTGTTTAATATATTTATAGATGGGGTTGTAAGAGAAGTAAATGCGAGGGTCTTGGCAAGAGGCGTGGAGTTAAAAGATAAAGAATCACACACAAAGTGGGAGTTGTCACAGCTGTTTCTTTGCTGATGACACTGTGCTCTTGGGAGATTCTGAAGAGAAGCTGCAGAGATTGGTGGATGAATTTGGTAGGGTGTGCAAAAGAAGAAAATTAAAGGTGATACGGGAAAGGTAAGGTTATGAGGATAACAAAAGATTAGGTGATGAAGATTGAATTCAGATTGGAGGGAGAGAGTATGGGAGGAGGTGAACGTATTCAGATTTTGGGAGTGGGAGATTTGTCAGCGGATGGGTTATGAAGATGAGGTGAATCATAGATTTGATGAGGGAAAAGAGTGAGTGGTGCATTGGGAGTCTGTGAGAAAAAGAACTTTGTCCTTGGAGGCAAAGGGGAATGTATGAGAGTATAGTTTTCCAACGTCTTATATGGGTGTGAGCGTGGGTGTAAATGTTGAGCGAGGAGAAAGGCTGGAGGCAGTGGAGATGTATGTTGAGGGCAATGTGGGTGTGATTAATGCGGGTGAATTCGTAGTTTGGAAGTTAGGAGGGGGTGTGGGATTACCAAATGTTGTCCAGAGGGTGAGGAAGGTTGTTGAGTGGTTTCGGACATGTAGAGAGAATGGAGCGAAACAGAATGACTTAAAAGGGGTGTATCAGTCTTTCGTGGAAGGAAGGCGGGGTAGGGGTTTGGCCTAGGAAGGTTGGAGGGGGGGGGTAAAGGAGGTTTTGTGTGCGAGGGGCTTGGACTTCCAGCAGGTATGCGTGAGCGTGTTTGATAGGAGTGAATGGAGACAAATGGTTTTTAATACTTGACGTGCTGTTGGAGTGTGAGCAAAGTAACATTTATGAAGGGATTCAGGGAAACCGGCAGGCCGGACTTGAGTCCTGGAGATGGGAAGTACAGTGCCTGCACTCTGAAGGAGGGGTGTTAATGTTGCAGTTTAAAAACTGTAGTGTAAAGCACCCTTCTGGCAAGACAGTGATGGAGTGAATGATGGTGAAAGTTTTTCTTTTTCGGGCCACCCTGCCTTGGTGGGAATCGGCCAGTGTGATAATAAAAAAAAATAATATTTCATGAATTCATTTTATGCATGTATTTTTTTTTTTAACACACGAGCCATTTCCCACTGAGGTAGGGTAACCCAAAAAAAGAAACACTTTCACCATCATTCACTCTATCACTGTCTTGCCAGAAGCATGCAAATACTACAGTTCAGATGAGCTTCGAAACTGCAAACATTCTCATCCCTTCTTCAGGGTGCAGGAACTGTACTTCCCACCTCCAGGACTCAAGTCCAGCTAACCAGTTTCCCTGAATCCCTTTACAAAATGTTACACTGCTCACACTCCAACAGCTCATCAGGTCCCAAAAACCATTTGCCTCCACTCCTATCTAACATACTTTCACATGCCTGCTGGATGACCATGCCCTTTACACATAAAACCTCCTTTACCTCCTCCCTCTCATCTTTCCTAGGGTGACCACTACCCCACGTTTTCTCTCCTACAGATTTATACACCCTTCAAGTCATCCTATTCTATTCCATCTTCTATAAATGTCCAAATCATCTCATAAAACCCCATGGATATTGCTCTTAGTAATCCCGCACCTCCTTCTCATCTCCAAACTATGAATTCTCTGCATATTATTCACACCACCCATTGATATCAGACACATCTCCACTGCCTCCAACCCTCTCCTCACTGTAACATTTGCAAATCATTCTTCACACTCATGTAAGAGTGTTGGCACCGCTAAAAGATGACCACTCTTATCCTAACTAGACTTGGTAGTTTTTAACCCTTTGAGGGTCGCCAGGCCCTCTCAGACTTGTTCTCAGGGTCGCCAAAATTTAAAAAAAAAAAAATTATTTTTTTATGAAAAGATAGAGAATATTTTCCCAATCATAATGACACCAAAAGTATGAAATTTGATGGAAAACTTACGGAATTATGCTCTCGCGAAGTTAGCGGTCTCAACGATGTTTACGCATCGGCGATTTTTCCCACTTTGAGCCCTATTTTTGGCTAATTCCAGTGTACTAGTCGACAAAAATCATAACTATTTTGCTAGAAATCCATTTTTTTTATCGAATGAGTACAAGAAACCACCCATTTACCGATTTCAACTATCCAATAAAGTGGTCAGAATTTAGCAATTTTGCCAATTTCCAAATAGGGTCCAGAATAAACAAGAAAGACATTCCTGGCACTAAAATAACGTTTCCTCTGTTCATTAGTCACGTCCCCACGCCCCTCTTACATTTCTTTTGCTTTCCACTTTGATTTTTTCTCACAACAATAATAAGATTTACTGTTATGCAGACTACTGCATTAGTGTAGAAATGGTATAAATAATATCGGCGCACTTGTGAAAGAATATTAGACTCACCAGTTGACGTATATTGGACGCTTGGCATGATTTGTTTACTTTTGAACTTTGGTAAAAATCGAACATTTTGCTATTTTGAGCTCAATTTCAAGGCACTTTTCATTGTAAAACCAGTCAAATTCATCTCAATTTCTGTAATATGTCTCTTCCATTCTATACAATGAGACCAGGAAAACTAGAATACAACAATAAATACCATACTAAAATACAGTGCAAAGTCACTGTTTTACACCAAAAACACTGTCAAAGTTTTTTTTTTCTCATTACGCACTGTGTGCTGCAGGATTTTTTTTATACTGCGCACACTGACCACATAGACCCATTCTTTCATATGTAGGCCTACGAGCTTCCTCTTGCTAGATTTGAGGGCGCTAGAATTTATGCGTACTAGTACGTCAAAAACCCTGGCACGTAAGCTGTACTAATATGGCCGAAACCCCGAAAGGGTTAAGTACAGTGGACCCCGACTTACGATATTAATTCATTTCAGAAGTCTGTTCGGGTGCCATAACCGAACGAATTTGTTCCCATAAGAAATATTGTAAACTAGATAAGTCTGTTTCAGACCCCCAAAAATACACTTATAAAACAACACTTACATAACTGTTCGAGTTGGGAGCTGATCGTAAGTCAGGGGTCCACTGTATTAGGATTAGTCTGCCCAAAATGCCCTGGCTGATAGTGGCTTTCTTTGTATATGTACTTAACAAATCAAAATTGTAATTATACATTGTTACGTTTGCAAAGAAATAAAATGTTTATCTTTTCTACTATTAATTTTATACATTTCCCTTTTGCCTCCATGGAACATTCACCTCCTTCCCTTCATCAATTCTATGATTCACCTGGTCTTTCATAGACCCATCTGCCAATAAGACAACTCTCAAATATCTAAACACATTTACTTCTTCCATACTCCCTCCTCCTAATCTGATATCCAATCTTTCACTGCATAAATTGTTACCCTCATTACCCTGCTCTTTCCTATAATAATAATAATAATAATAATAATAATAATAATAAATAATATAATAATAATAATAATAATAATAATAATAGTAATACTAACTACTACTACTAATAATAATAAAGATTAGGTGACAAAAGATTGGATATCAGATTGGAGGGAGAGAGTATGGAAGAGGTGAATGTACTCAGATATTTACAAGTGGATGTGTCAGCAGATGGGTCTATGAAGGATGAGGTGAATCATAGAACTGATGAGGGGAATAGGTTGAGTGGTGCATTTAGGAGTCTGTGGAGACGAAGAACTTTGTCCATGGAAGCAAAGAGGAGAATGCATGAGAGTATAGTTATACCAACACTCTTACAGTGGAACCTCAAAAATCGAACTTAATCCGTTCCAGGAGTTAGTTCTAAATTCGAAAAGTCTGAAATTCGAAGCAATATTTCCCCTAAGAATTAATGGAAATACAATTAATCCGTTCAGAAACCCAAAAATATTCACCAAAAAATACATTTTATAGAGATTAATTACAGTTTTACATACAACAAATACTATAGTTTTTAACTATGTATAGTAATACCTATAAAATAAAATTTTTACTTACCTTTATTGAAGATTGGTGATGGCATCTGGAAGATAGGGAGGAGGAAGAGGGAGTTGGGGTTAGTGTTTGGAAGGAGAATCCCCCTCCATGAGGACTTCAGGTAAAGCCCTCTCTGGGGTTACTTCCCTTCTCTGTCTTTTAATGCCACTAGGACCAGCTTGAGAGTCACTGGACCCCTGTCTCACAAAATAACTGTCCACAGTCCTCTGTTTCTGGTGCCTCTTCAACATTTCCCTAAAATGGGACATGGTTCTGTCACTGAACTTGTTGCAAAGATGGCTTGTTTCAGCTTGCTCAGGGTGGTACTTCTGCACAAACATTTGGACATCATTCCACTTGGCACAAATCTCCTTAATCTTTGAAGAAGGCACCTCATCCACTCCCTATATTAACACCTTTCGCAACATAAGCTTCCTTGATTTGTTCTTTCTTTGACAGGATAGAACCGATGGTCGACTTGTTTTTCCCATACATCCTGGCAAGCTCAACAAGTCTCGCATCACTCTCATACTTCTGTATTATTTCCTTCTTCACATATATGTGTTCCTCACTTTCTTTACCACAGGGGTACCACTAGCAAGTTTCTTTGGGCCCATGGCAGCTTATTTCACAGTCCCACAAGCACTAAACACAACAAAATAATCGTAAAATGTGTGAATGAGAGCGCAGGTTAGTGTTCACTCAAGCATAAACAAAGCTAGACTGCTCACGGCGCCTGCGCGGGGACGCGGACAGAGTGGGCGGCAGACAGGTCCCGTACCTGGCGGTCTGAAAATAGGGGCGCATTCGATAATAGGGAACACAGTTTGTCTGAAAAAATGGTCCTATTTTCGAAACGTTCAGTATGTGATACGTTCAATTTTTGAGGTTCCACTGTATATGGATGTGAAGCACGGGTGGTGAATGTTGCAACATGGAGAAGGCTGGAGGCAGTGGAGATGTCATGTCTGAGAGCAATGTGTGATGTGAATATAATGCAGAGAATTTGTAGTTTGAAAATTAGGAGGTGTAGGATTACTAAAACTATTATCCAGAGGGCTGAGGAGGGGTTGCTTTAGTGGTTTGGACATGCTGAGAGGATGGAACAAAATAGAATGACTGAGTGTGTATAAATCTGTAGTGGAGGGAAGGTGGGGTAGGGGCCAGCCTTGGAAATGTTGTAGAGAGAGGGTAAAGGTTTTGTGTGTGAGGGGCTTGGACTTCTAGCAAGCATGTGTGAGCGTATTTGATAGGAGTGAATGGAGACAAATGCAAATGGCTTTTAATACTTGATGTGCTGTTGGAGTGTGAGCAAAGTAACACTTATGAAGGGATTCAGGGAAACTGGCAGGCCAGACCTGAGTCCTTGAGGTGGGAAGTAAAGTGTCTGCACTCTGAAGGAGGGGTGTTAATGTTGCAGTTTTGTAGCTGTAGTGTAAGCACGCCTCTGGCAAGACAGTGATGGAGTTTATGATGATGAAAGTTTTCCTTTTTTGAGCCACCTTGCCTTGGTGGGAATCGGCCGATGTGTTAATAAATAATAAGAGTAACAACAACAACAAATAATATAAAACCTTTATACCATGGTCATCTCCCACTGAGGTATGGTGACAAGAAAAAAAAAGAGGAAACACATTCACCAGCACTCATTCAAATGGTATTTTGCCAGAAGTGTGTGCATATAACAGTTGAGATTACCCTCCAAACTGCAACATTGCCTCCCCTTGTAGAGAGTGCTGGCTCTCTACAGTATTTCCTTCATCCAGGACTAAAGTTTAGCTAACTGATGTTTCTGAATTTTTATGTTGCTCACACTCCAACAAGAAGTCAAGCCATAAAAACCCATCATCTCCATTCACTTTAATCTAACATGTCCACACAAGTTAATTGTTGCTCAAACACCTAGCACTCAGTCTCTCCCTGACCACCACCTTCCAGTCCTTCCTGGGATGACCTTTACTTCCTCCCTCCAGTCCTTCCTGGTATGACCTTTGCTCCCTCCCTCCAGTCCTTCCTGGGATGACCTTTACTCCCTCCCTCCAGTCCTTCCTGGGATGGCCTTTACTCCCTCCCTCCAGTCCTTCCTGGGATGACCTTTACTCCCTCCCTCCAGTCATTCCTGGGATCACCTCCTTTACTCCCTCCCTCCAGTCCTTCCTGGGATCACCTCCTTTACTCCCTCCCTCCAGTCCTTCCTGGGATGACTTTCTTTACTCCCTCCCTCCAGTTCTTCCTGGGATGACCTCCTTTACTCCCTCCCTCCAGTCCTTCCTGAGATGACCTCCTTTACTCCCTCCCTCCAGTCCTTCCTGAGATGACCTCCTTTACTCCCTCCCTCCAGTCCTTCCTGAGATGACCTCCTTTACTCCCTCCCTCCAGTTCTTCCTGGGATGACCTCTGCCTCTCTTCCCTTCCTCTCTAGATTTATACACCCTCTAGTTAGTCATCCTATTCTGCTCCATCCATTCTCAATATCCAAACCTCATCAACAATTCATCTTTATTCCACTGAATTCTCTCTCAGGTAACACCACACTACCTTCTAATTTTTGGAAATAAATGGTATCAAATACCGACACAGTGGAAATATAAACACATATGCAGTATAATGTGATCCTTTATTGACAACGTTACACCCACACAGTGGGCTTTTTCAAGTCACACACAGATCTACCTGGGGTGGAAGGTACAGGTACCTTCTGCAGAAGGTCTACTCACAACTTGTCCAATACCCCTGCCAAGCTACCCAAAACTCTTTAACTCCACCCGGTAGATCATCAGATGCAGCATTCTCCACCTGACCTCAACATTCTGAACATGACTATAAATACTCCCGTACCTTCCACCCCAGGTAGATCTGTGTGTGACTTGAAAAGGCCCACTGTGTGGGTGAAACGTTGTCAATAAAGGATCACATTATACTGCATATGTGTTTATATTTCCACCTTCTGATTTTTATTTGTGTATGAATGTGCTAGATAGGAGTGGAGGTAAATAATTTTTGACTTGACATGCTGTTGGAGTGTGAAGCAAAGTAACACTTATGAAGGGATTCAGGGAAACTGGTAGGCCAGACTTGAGTCCTGGAGGTGGGAAGTACAGCGTCTGCACTCTGAAGGAGGGATGGAAGTATGTTGCCTCTAGCAAGAGAGTGACAGAGTAAGTGATGATGAAAGCATTTCTTCTTTTTGGATCACCCTGCCTCAGTGGGAAATTGGCGATGTGTTAAAAAATTTTGCATAATATTCACACCACAGCCTCCTCATGACTGCAACATTTAAGGCCCATGGCTTATACTCATATAAAGGTGTTGTTACCACTATAGTCTAGGTACATTCTCATTTTTGTCTCTGTAGATAAACTTTTTCACAAATGCATCAACACACCATTTTTGGTTTACCTAGTTTTTTATAAATCCAAGTGCCAACATGTTCACTCCCAAATTTTTAAATATATTTAGCTCCTCCACACTCCTTCCCTTTAATCTGATATCAAATCTTTTGCTGCCTAGACTTTGTTACTCTCATCACCATGCACTTTTTTATATTCACGTTTAATTTTCATCTTTTATACTTTCTTCCTAAAATTCCTTCACTAGCTGCTGCAACTTCTCTTCAAAGTCTCGAAAGAAAATGTGTTATCTACAAAGAACAACGGAGAAAACTCTCTAATGACCTGGGCCAAGACCTGTCCTGGGAAATCTACTTCAACCTGAATCTGAGTGATCATCTCTTAATCTAACACATCTTCCCAACATCCTAGCATTAACCTTTTCTTTACAAAATCCCTCTTTAACCCTTTCAGGGTCCCCAGGCCCTCTCCCAGACTTTTTCTCAGGGTAAAAATTGAACATTTCTACTACTTTCAGCTCAATTTCAAGGTACTTTTCTTTGTAAAACCAGTCAAAATCATCTCAATTTCTGTAATATGTCTTCCATTCTATAAAATGGGACCAGGAAAACTAGAATACAACAATAAATACCATACAAAAATACAGTGCAAAGTCGCTGTTTTAATAAAAAAACACGGTCAAAGTTTTTTTTTCTCATTACACACCGTGTTGCAGAATTTTTTTTATACTGTGCACTGACCACATAGACCCATTCTTTCATATGTAGTCCTACCAGCTTTCTCTCACTAGATTTGAGGGCGCTAGAATTTAGGAGTACTAGTATGTCAAAAACCCTGGTGTGTAAGCCGTACTAGTACGGCCGAAACCGTGAAAGGGTTAAATTTGTTAAACCCACATACAGTGGACCCCCGCATAACGATGGCATCACATAGCGATTTTTCCGCATACCGATTACTTTTATCGCAAAATTTTTGCCGCGCATACCGATTAAAAACCCGCTCACCGATTTTCGTCCGAGACGCGTCCAATGTGCCCTCAGCCAGCCTCACATGTGCCGCCCGTCCCATTGTTTACCAGCCAGCCTCCGCGGTAACATCCAAGCATACACTCGGAATATTTCGTATTATTACAGTATTTTCGGTGCTGTTTCTGGAAAATAAGTGACCATGGGCCCCAAGAAGCTTCTAGTGCCAACCCTACACCTCAAAGGGTAAGAATTACTATAGAAATGAAGAAAGAGATAATTGATAAGTATGAAAGTGGAGTGCGTATAGCCGACCTAGTCAAGCTGTACAAGAAACCCCAATCAACCATCGCTACTATTGTGGGCACCAGAAAGACAATCAAGGAAGCTGTTCTTGCCAAAGGTTCAACTGTGTTTTCGAAACAAAGATCGCAAGTGATGGAAGATGTTGAGAGACTCTTATTGGTGTGGATAAATGAAAAACAGCTAGCAGGAGATAGCATCTCTCAAGCGATCATATGTGAAAAGGCTAGGAAGTTGCATGAGGATTTAATTAAAAAAATGCCTGCAACTAGTGATGATGTGAGTGAATTTAAGGCCAGCAAAGGTTGGTTTGAGAGATTTAAGAAGCGTAGTGGCATCCATAGTGTGATGAGGCATGGTGAGGCTGCCAGTTCGGACCACAAAGCGGCTGAAAAAAATATGTGCAGGAATTCAAGGAGTACATAGAAACTGAAGGACTGAAACCTGAACAAGTGTTTAATTGTGATGAAACAGGCCTGTTCTGGAAGAAAATGCCAAGCAGGACCTACATTACTCAGGAGGAAAAGGCACTCCCAGGACATAAGCCTATGAAAGACAGGCTTACTTTGTTGATGTGTGCCAATGCTACTGGTGATTGCAAAGTGAAGCCTTTATTAGTGTATCACTCTGAAACTCCCAGAGCGTTCAGGCAAAAGAAATGTCCTCAAGGATAATTTGTGTGTGCTGTGGAGGGCAAACAGTAAGGCATGGGTCACTAGGGAATTTTTCTATAACTGGTTACACCATGCATTTGCCCCCAATGTGAAAAATTACCTAACTGAAAAGAAATTAGAACTTAAGTGCCTCCTGGTGTTAGACAATGCCCCTGGTCATCCTACAGACGTGGCAGAGCGACTTTATGGGGACATGAGCTTCATTAAGGTGAAGTTTTTGCCTCCCAATACCACTCCTCTCCTGCAGTCCATGGACCAGCAGGTTATTTCCAACTTCAAGAAACTGTACACAAAAGCTCTGTTTGAAAGGTGCTTTGTAATGACCTCAGAAACTCAACTGACTCTAAGAGAGTTTTGGAGGAGATCACTTTAATATCCTCAATTGTGTAAACCTTATAGGTAAGGCTTGGGAGGAAGTGACTAAGAGGACCTTGAACTCTGCTTGGAAGAAACTGTGGCCAGAATGTGTAGACAAAAGGGATTTTGAAGGGTTTGAGGCTAACCCTGAGAATCCTGTGCCAGTTGAGGAATCCATTGTGGCATTGGGAAAGTCCTTGGGGTTGGAGGTTAGTGGGGAGGATGTGGAAGAGTTGGTGGAGGAGGACAATGAAGAACTAACCACTGATGAGCTGATAGATCAACTTCAAGAGCAAGAGGCCAGACCTGGGGAAACTGGTTCAGAGGAGGGGAGAGAGAAATTGAAGAAGTTGCCTACTACAAAGATAAAGGAAATCTGTGCAAAGTGGCTTGAAGTGCAAACCTTCATGGATGAAAATCACCCTCACACAGCTATTGCAAGCCGTGCTGGTGATTATTACACTGACAATGTTGTGAAAACACTTTAGGCAAGTCATAAAGGAACGAGAGGTACAGGCCACTATGGACAGATATGTTGTGCGAAAGAAGTCCAGTGACTCTGAAGCTGGCCCTAGTGGCATTAAAAAAAGAAGGGAAGTAACCCCAGAAAAGGACTTACTACCTCAAGTCCTAATGGAAGGAGATTCCCCTTCTAAACAGTAAGAAGATAATGCTCTCCCCTCCTCCCATCCCATCAATCATCACCAGATCTTCAATAAAAGTAAGTGTCATGTAATTGTGCATGCCTTTTTCAGTTTGTGTGTATTAAAATTAACATTTCATGTGGTAAAAAAAAATTTTTTTCATACTTTTGGGCGTCTTGCACGGATTAATTTTATTTCCATTATTTCTTATGGGGAAAATTCATTCACATAACGATTATTTCGCATAACAATTATCCCTCTTGCACGGATTAAAATCGTTAACCGGGGGTCCACTGTATTAATAATAATAATTTTTTTCAATGAACTGGCTATATCCTACTGAGGAAGGGTGACCTAAACAGCAAAAGGAAAGTTCTCTTTTTAAATTTAATAATTTATACAGAAGGGGTTACTAGCATCTAGTTCCCAGCATTTTATTCGCCTCTTATGATACGTATGGCTTACGGAGGAAGAATTCTGTTCCACTTCCCCATGGAGAATAATAATAACAACAACAATAATAATAATATTAATAACTAAATAAATAAATAATAACACCATTAGTGTCAGCGGATTGATCTATGAAAGATGAGGTGAATCACAGAACTGATGAGGGGAAAAGGGTGAGTGGTGCACTTAGGAGTCTGTGGAGACAAAGAACTGTGTCCTTGGAGGCAAAGAGGGGAATGTATGAGAGTATAGTTTTACCAATGCTCTTATATGGGTGTGAAGCATGGGTGATGAATGTTGCAGCGAGGAGAAGGCTGGAGGCAGTGGAGATGTCATGTCTGAGGGCAATGTGTGGTGTGAATGTAATGCAGAGAATTAGTATTTTGGAAGTTAGGAGGAGGTGCGGGATTACCAAAACTGTTGTCCAGAGGGATGAGGAAGGGTTGAGGTGGTTCGGACATGTAGAGAGAATGGAGCGAAACAGAATGACTTCAAGAGTGCATCAGTCTGTAGTGGAAGGAAGGCGGGGTAGGGGTCGGCCTAGGAAAGGTGGGAGGGAGGGGGTAAAGGAAGTTTTGTGTGCGAGGGGTTTGGACTTCCAGCGGGCATGCGTGAACATGTTTGATACGAGTGAATGGAGACGAATGGTTTTTAATACTTGATGTGCTGTTGGAGTGTGAGCAAAGTAACATTTATGAAGGGATTCAGGGAAACCAGTAGGCCGGACTTGAGTCCTGGAGATGGGAAGTACAGTGCCTGCACTCTAAAGGAGGGGTGTTAATGTTGCAGTTTAAAAAACTGTAGTGTAAAGCACCCTTCTGCAAGACAGTGATGGAGTGAATGATGGTGAAAATTTTTCTTTTTCGGGCCACCCTGCCTTGGTGGGAATCGGCCAGTGTGTTAATAAATAATTAAATAAATAACCACTAGTATTTATAATGTGACACTAAAGAGTGTGAGGAAATCTTACCAGAGATGATGCCATCAGTGATGATCAAGGGGAACAAAGTAGTTGTTACCATCCTGGTGAGACTGGGCAAACTTGGACACATGTCTGTTTCACTGGAGCAAAGTTGGTTGGACCAAACAAACCAACTGCAACAAAAGACAGTATCATAAAAAAAACTACATGTGGTAAATACAAAAGAATCTATGTTTATAAACCAATACACAATTTATACATAAATTTTTCTACAATTTATAGATAACCTGCACATAAGAGAGTGAAAACTTGTGATGTTTTAGACCAACTTGGGCCATTAACTTAGACCATTGCCTAGTTAGTGGTCCAAGTCGGACCGAAACATAGCTGTAAGTTTCCTTCTCCTATGTACGAGTTATTTGTGAATTGTTTCAGTCACGGTACTGTGCCTTTTTATTCTTCTAAATTTTTGATAAATTCTGGGACATCAAGACACAAGAGGTCAGAGTTATTCTATTATTATAATCTTGTACACAACATACATTAAAAGCAGACTTCTGAGTAACACCAATCTGAATATGTTTTTAATAAAATACTATTGAAAAACTGTATTGTACCAAAGTTCATAATGCATGAGAGGAAGACCAGTACAGCATGCAACAATTTAGGGAAAAATATATATTGGCCTTTTGACATCAAATCTCTCACTGTAATTAGTTATCATTTTTACAGAGGGAAGCCTAGTCTCTCACTTGACATAAATGCTCTCCCACACTCCAGTTGTCTTGTAGATGCTGTTATGGGTTATAGGACCCATTAAATCCTAGCAATGATGAAGGGTTTTGAAAAACCGACAAGTTGAAGATTGAGACACTTATGCAACATATGGGAATCTTTATTCCTGAATAAAGATTCCCATATGTTGCATAGTGTCACAATCTTCAAATCCTAGCAATACTGGGTTTAAATACCTATATAGCAGGAAATGGTTTTATTTGTAATACCTAGTTATACTGAATTGTTGGAGGCAAAAACTGCCTTGATTTTCTTTTAAGATTTGATCACACTTATGGGGATAAGCAAACTGTGCTCCTAACAGTTTATTACAACTAGATATTACAAATAACATAATTACCTGCTATATAAGTACTGACCAGGTACTGCTAGGATTTAGTGGGTCCTATAACTCCATAACAATGCATGCCATACCTTACTCAGTGGTGCTATTATTTATGCAATTTTCAATCTTTTCATTACCTTAACTCTTGATGAAAATGACAAATGAGCAACATTTAAGTATCTTTATTACCCAAACATTTCATCTGCACATTAGGATATGTCAGTCAAAAACAGACAAATATAACACTAGAAAGAACAGTTGAAGTCTATCAGCCTTGGTATGAGGTGGTCAGTCCCTCAAGCCTAAACCACAGACAATGTGTCCTGACTGTATATAGGGAAGCAGCTGGAAATCACGTAACACCTGGGGACACCCAGGTGTTCTGGGTGCTTGGTGGCCTGGTGGTTAACGCTCTCGGCTTCACATGGCGAGGGCCTGGGTTCGATTCCCAGCCAGAGTAGAAACATTGGACGTGTTTCTTTCCACCTGTTGTCTATGTTCCCCATCAGTAAAATGGGTACCTGGGTGTTAGTCGACTGGTGTGGGTCGCATCCTGGGACACTGACCTAAGGAGGCCTGGTCACAGACCGGGCGCGGGGGCGTTGACCCCGGAACTCTCTCCATGTAAATCCATTGTAAACCACTAGTGTAAGTAGGTCATGCTAAGCACATGTTTGCGAAGGAGTTGCTGTACAAGATACCATGGTGTTGCTGCATCAGACAAGTATCATATTATTGATGGTACAACAATATCAATAAGTTGATAAATAAGGTGTGTAATACCCGGGTAGTTTTGTTGTCAAAAACTTTTCACCTGCACTATGGTTTCTTGATACAGGTGAATATAAAACTGGAGAGAGTTACCTGGAGTCTACCCGGAGGTTATTCCCGGGATCAATGTCCCGCGGCCCGGTCCACGACCAGGCTTCCCAGTGGATCAGGCCTGATCAACCAGGCTGTTACTGCTGGCCGCACGCAGTCCAACGTACGAGCCACAGCCCGGCTGATCCGGCACTGATTTTAGGTATCTGTCCAGCTCTCTCTTGAAGGCAGCCAGGGGTTTATTGATACGTCCTCTTATGCTTGGTGGGAGGCTGTTGAACAGTCTTGGCCTGGACACTTATGGTGTTTTCTCTTAGTGTACCAATGATGCCCGTACTTTTAATTGGGGGATTTTGCATCACCTGCCCGTCTTTTACTTTTGTAGGGAGTGATTTCTGTGTGCAGATTCGGGGGCCATTCCTTCCAGGA